>CM053622.1:662234594-662254173 GCA_028646595.1 Phalanger gymnotis
CTCTATTCTTTCTCTTAACTTCATCTTTCCTCCAATATGGCTAATCAAAGCCCAACAAAATCTTTCTCATTTTTTACTTTCCTTGCCAGCCTCATTTTATCCTCAGATTTAGTACTAGTGACATTATTTAGAGGAATATAGTATATACTTTTGCATTAATTCTCCATTATCTGTCTGCGCTTCCATCTTCCGTATACTTAAAAAATCCAACATAGTTGGGAAGCTCTATGCATCCTTAGTCTCTTTATACAATGTTTCATTCTCCTTCCCCCTTTGTTGTAATTTTGTGTCTTCAGTATTTCATTCTTAGGAGTTTTTTAATTTCTTCTGGGCTAATTTCCCCTGTAAAATTTTTGGTCCATGGGATCCCATGAGTCTTTGAATTCTTTGCTTCCAAAACACGGGGTAAATATTAGAGTATTCTCAGCTTTCCTCTTCATCAAAGACTCAAAGAAGAGGAGGCTGCTTACTCCCTAGCCCCCCTACTCCAAAGTCTGCCATCATTCCCACTGGTGGAACCTATTCTTCCTTGTTGATAATCAGATTCTGAATAGAACTTACCTTTGCTGGTCGCTTCAGCATTTGAAGGATAAAATCATCCTTACAACAAAACAAGAAATACCTGTTATTTTTATAACAGCGAGGGGTAGCTGAGATGGAAGGGGAGAGAACGAGGGAATGGGAAGACATAAGAGGAAGACATAGGTGCTCCCATGGGTGTCCAGATAATTACAGTCCCCCCTCACTACTCTAACACTTATCTCTGCAGGAATTTTGATATATCCTGAACTCCTTTGTTCCTCTCAGTTGTCTGTAGTATAAGAATGACAATATAGCTTCAGTTTCCACTGATTTTTGCCCATATGCTCTACACCGTGCTTCCTCTTCCCCACTTCTTAAGATTCCTCACATGAATATAATTTTCTATTATACGGTGCTCTGGTACTCTCCCTTCACTATCTTCCCATACTTCACATTTTTCTTTTTAATATAGCACATCCTTCCAATTATGGGTATCATCACACCAAATCTTAGGGATACCTGAGATAAAATCTGTCTCCTTGCCTTAGGATTTTTAGTTCATCTTTGTTACCTATGCCTTGTGAATTTATGAATTTACATTTGAAGCCATAGATTTTATTACTCATTGTTCTCTTTAATTTTGTCTTCTATGAATATCGGAATATCCAACTGATAATCCTTCTAAATGTATTGCAATTCCTCTCTATATTCTTGTTGAGTAGCAAATAAGCAGTTCTTTCCCTAGTTTGTTTTTTTTCCAGCTTACAGCCCTTTTGATTCAATTTGCAGGACTCCAAGCAAATACAATAGCAGTACTTATTAGGAATAGCATATCCCTGAACAGATCCTATTGTTCCTTTAAGTGGTGGTCTAGAAATCCAAATTACATTCTATTATCTTCTTATCCAAATGGTCACTTCCCCAAACCCTTCCTTCTCTTCTGAATCCCATGCCTTAGATGAGAAGTGATGAAAATACTACCTGCACTCTTATGGTCTTTTTAGATTCCTTTTGTTATTATCATTTGTGCCTGAATAAATCATCAGAAATGGGTACTAATTAATCATCCAGTTGACCAACTCTTGATAATTTCTCTGTCCCGTCTTAGATTCGTGCCCTGGGAAAACATCAGACCTTTGTATTCACAAATAGCTGCCTCAGTAATACTCACCAAGAAGTCATCAACCATCAATCTCATCTCTTCCTCTGACTCCATTATGTTACATAAAACGTCTAGATCTTCATCATTAATCCTTGCAGAACAAGCAACTATTTTTTCACAGTCCAGCTCTCCCCTCTTCAACAAGTCTTCTACTAGTTTCTTCGCTCCAAGTGTTGAGTGGTCCTGCTTTCTCTTCTATTTCAAGATGCAGGTCAGTATTCTCATCTTGTCTTTCCAGATCCTTTTTGTTTTTCATGTTGAAGCATTTCTTCCATTTTTCTTTTTTGAGGAACACAACATTCTCCCTGATAACTTTGTGCACAGAAAGAAGTCACTTGGTCATGACAGAAATATAAACATTGAAATCTAAATATAGCTCTTTGCAAGTCTCCCTGCTTCCATAGAGCTCTTCAGTCCTTCTTTCTTGCTAGCAGCTCACCATAAGTTGAGCAGTGGGTATGGGAGGTTAGCATCTTGTTAATACCTTGATCATCACACCCAAATTCCTTTCCCCACTCTCACTGATCTCCACATCTTGTTGCAGTAACTACCTTCTCCTTGAGTCCTCTGAATTTTTCCTTCAGCTGTTCCTTCTCCTCTGTAGGTCCTTCTACTACCTAAGCCCTTCTGTTCCTTTACTATGAATCCTACTTTAACTTCTTGCGTCCCCTCAAATTTCTGCTCCTCAAATTTAATCTTCAGTCTTTTTTACAACTCTAACGCCCACCAAATAGCCTTCGCAATTCCTTCTTCTCTTTCTTTAGCTCAAGTTCTTCTCCTCCCAAGAAAGCTGGAAATAGTAGAAAATGAGGATTCAATTTCATTTACAAATTCTCAAAAGGGGCTCAGATTCAATCTACCTCAGAAGAAGAATGATTTGACCATATATTGTAAAAACACTTTGATCACTGCATCCATCACCTTCTAGACGATCTCTCATTGGTTCCAATGTCTTAGGTCAAATGCCTCAAGTGACCCTATCTTATTCAGCTCGTTGTTTAAAAATATTGCTTATGGACCCAAGATCTCTGGTCACTTCAGCAGCAAACAGTAACTCCTGAGGGCGGATGATGAACCATGCCTTCCACCACTAGACAAAGAGGTGGTAGACTAGAAGACTCGGCACAGCTAACGTATGGATTTATTTTGATAATATTAATTTGTTACAGGGGAGGGCATTTATGGGGCAGGAAGACAGTGCTCTGAGCCTAAGTGGGGGGTAGTGATTGTGATAATGAAGAAATCAGAAGAGAGCATCAATAAAATATTTTAAAATACACAAAAGACGACACTTCTGAAAGGGACGCAGACAAGCAGAGCAGAGTTAAATGTAATATATGCTTAAAAAACACACACACGAGCTACATATAAGAGATTCACTGTTTCCTATACAACCTTTTATTTTCCTGTTCTTTGTATACGGGTGGGTCAGCCTAGCCCTTGACAATAACCTCAAGCCACTTAAATGACAAGATGCCACACTTTGACATATTTATCAACTGACAACATGTAGCAGTTGTTCATTAGGCATGAACTGTGAATGTGGACTGGATACCTCTTTTTGATCAACATAAGGTTGGTTTGGATCGGCTGAGTAACTTGGTCATGCTCTCTAGGGCCTGAATAAAAAAACCACTGAGCTAGACAGAATTGGTGGCAACCCAACTGAGAACTTTCCAGCCAAATCTCTGAAAAGGAATTGACCTTGGTCAGAAGATCTTTCCATTTCAAAGGGTTAGAAGGATTGCAGCCTTCCCATTTTCCATCCATCGATGGGGCACCATGTGTTCCTGCATTGGGAGAACAAACTGGATGCTATGAGGAAAAGATTCCAAGGATCCACACAAAGAGCCCCAAAGATGAGCTACATGATCCCTAAGGGAACTTCTCAGGCACTCTGGGCAAAGATCTGCCTGGAGCTGTGAGTTCTCCCTTTATCTTGATAAGCTTGAGGCCCCCTTTTCCTAGACTGGAGGTGGTCTAGAACCTGTGGCACCAGGGCCACATTTGGCCCTCTAAGTCCTCAAGTGCGGCCCTTTGGCTGAATCCAAACTTCGCAAAACATATCCCTTTAATAAAAGGATTTGTTCTGTGAGACTCAGACTCAAAGGGCTGCCCCCAAGAACATAGAGGGCCATGTGCCCTCCAGGCCGTTGGTTCCCTACTCCTGTCCTATACTCATGTACTTGTGAGAAGGTGGGGTAGGGGCTTTTGGGGGGATGTTTGTGCCAATTGTTCTTACTCTTCACTTTAGCAAACATGCTTTTCCAAAAACCACTTAGGATTGGCTGACTGATATGGGCTGATAATCACAGTGGAGAATACTTGGAAGGATAGGGTCATGAACAAGAGTTTTAGGGCACCTTTCAGTCCCTCAAAGCTAAACCTACAGCCCTAAGGGAATGCAGCAGTGCCCTAGGGAGTAGGGATAAGGACCCCTAGAGCTGATATGCGCTCCCTTTGTATAAGGAAATGCTAATGCTTGTTGATGTTTCTCAAGTTTGTAAAAATGAAAAGTATTGTTGAGAGAGACCTTGTTAGAAAGAGTTCACTCTGAAAGGCTTTACTTCCCCCTCTTTCCACTGCTTTATTTATCAGTAGCACTGGTTGGTTGTATGCTGCTGATTTCTCACCTTCATCAAGTGTGATTCAATTCAATAAACATTGATTAAGTGCCTACTGTGTACCAGGCACTCTGCTAAGCACTGGGAGTACAAATAAGAAAGACAGTTCCTGTCCTGGAGCTTACAATCTTTTAAAAAATTATTCCTGGGGAAATGTATATATATATATATATATAGATAGATAGATAGATAGATAGATAGATAGATAGATAGATAGATAGATAGATTCCTCAAAATAATTCACTACATACATTTTTCATCAGCAAAATATTTTTGAGAATGGACAGAGCAAATGAAGAGAGAATAGGATAAGTAGGGAAAATAGGATGGAGAGAAATACATAGTTGGTAATCATTACTGTGAAAATTTTTACAGTGAATATCTGATAAAGATTTCATTTCTCAAACATATAGAAAACTGAGTCAAATTTATAGAAATAAGAACCATTCCTTAACTGATAAATGGTCAAAAGATATGAACAGAAGTTTTCAGACAAAATAACCAAAGCTATTTTATAGTCCTATAAAAAATGCTCTAAATCACTACTGATGAGAGGAGATACAAATTAAAACAATTCTGAGCTACTACCTTACACCTGTCAGATTGGCCAATATGACAGAAAAGGAAAATGACAAATTTTGGAGGGGATGTGGAGAAATTAAAACACTAATGTACTATTGTATTGGTGAAGTTTTTACACTGATTCAACCATTCTATAGAACAATCTGGAACTATGCCCAAAGGGCTATAAAAGCATGCATACCTTTAGACCAAGCAATACCACTACTAGGCCTGTATCCCAAACAGATTAAAATAAAAAGGACCTACATGTACACAAATATTTATAGCAGCTCTTTTTGTAGTGGCAAAAATTTGAAGTTGAGGAGTTTTCTATCAATTGAGGAATGGCTGAACGAGTTGTTGCATATGATTGTGATGGGATACTATTGTGTTTTAAGAAATGATGAGCAAGATGCTCTGAGAAAAAGCATGGAAAGACTTAGATGAACTGATGCAAAGTTAAATGAGCAGAACCAGGAGAACATTGTTCATAGTAACAGCAATGTTATATGAAGAATAAATTACCTGTTCTCAGCAATACAGTGATCCAAGACAATTCTGTAAGATTTATGACAGGTGGTGTCCATCCCTAGAGAGAGAACTGGTGGATCCTGAACGCAGATCAAAGATACTTTGTCTTTACTTTATTTTTCCTGGGTTCTTTTTTTGTCTGTTTTCTTTCACAGAATGATTTACATGGAAATATGTTTTGCATTACTCCGCATGTATAACCTATGTCAAATTGTTTGCCTTCTCAATTGGGTGAGGGGGAGGAAAAGGAGAGACGGAATTTGGAACCTCAAAATTTGAAGAAAAAAAAGTTAAAAAATGTTTTAACATGTAAATGGGAAAAAAATAAAATATTAAATAAGATAAAAAGGAAAAAAACCCAAATTCTCAAAAGGTAGACCAGCTTGATGCAATCTCTTCTAACAGTTCCCAATTATGGTGCATACAAATATCTACCAAATGACCTTCTGAACCTTTTTTCAGTGTTTAAAGAAAAAAGTCAGATGGAACTAAAGACAACATAAATATAAAAAAAAATTATCAGTAATGTCCATTTAATAAGTCATGAGCTCTTATTCAAGAAAACACATATTAGCATATTAGTCTAAAGTATTTAAACTTCACACTATCTATTAAAGAGAATGCAATTACTCCTAAATTATAAGGAAGGGGAGCACTCATAGTAAATGAGAACTAGAAGGTAATATAGAGTCAAATATGTGGCCTCAGACACTTAATTCCTGAATTCTAATGAAAAAAGCATGATTTTTAAAAGAACAGGATTACCTGAAATTGAATGAGATTCTTGTAATTTTCAGAGATTCTGTAACCTTAAATCATTAGATGAAGGAAAGTATTCTATAAATTACTACCAAGGAACAGAAACAATGAAAGCAATCTATGGTGAGGCTTTCAGGGTAAAAATGAATAAGGAAGTAACAATAAACATGTCCTTCTATTGTTCACATAAACTATGTGAAGAAACCAGGTACTACCTAGCAAGCATAGACTGTATAAATGTTTTAACTGAACTGACACAAATAATCTTGTAAATCCATAGCCATCTCACATATCTGTACTTGTATAATCAAGAGCTAAAAATTCTCTAGAAATGTGCATGAGAGTCACAACTTTAATACTTACCACCATGGCAAATACTATATAATCTGACAGAAGAAAGAAGACGACTATATTTTTGTAATTCTTTATTAAAAATACTGCTGTACACATGAAGACTGAAAATAGGATTAAAGATGAGTAAAACAAACTGGGATCATGACATTAGAACTTAACATACTGGTGCTTTTTAGGGAAGCTGTTGACTTTTGAATCACTGAAACAAGGTCAAAACCAAAAAAGAGGTACCCTCAAAAATATTTACAATGTAGCAAATACATAACAGAATTTAAAACAGGTACAAAAATTTAAATGACCGACATCACATGATTTCTAAGGTTGCCCTTTCTGTGCTTTTATCTGCCAAAACAGGAAGGAGTGGAAGGATTATGTCCTTAACTTGTGACTGTGTTTTAGACATTGAAATCTTCCTATGAATGAAACAGACGAACTTTTAGACAACCTCTTAAATGGAATTACACAATGGAAAAGAAAGCTCCCCCAAAAAACACCTAAGCAGAACTTCTGACAGTTCTCGTTAAAATCATTCCCAAGAATGGACTAAATGAAAAAATAAATATAAAACAGAGCTTAAAAATGCATTACCTGACACCAACTGTTTTCTGGCTGACAATATTTACTTATGAAAACATATCAGCTGTCTACCTTTTATTTTTTAACCGTGTCCTGAGGTTACTGGGGGCTGAAGCAAACTGGCATTTATGCTGCAAATACACTTGGGTTTGCGATTTGGACTTGCCTTGCAGAGGGAAGTGTGCTGGTCTATATAGAATGAGAAATTCAAGCCCTATTTTACCCCTGCCCTTTCTCTGCTTTCACAAAACATTGGTCCACAAATTAAATTTTTAAAGGTTCCCAAACCCAAAAACTAAATAGATGATCCCCTTTCATTTTCAAAGAAAACAATATTGGAAAAAATCTCCAGCCCGCTTATAAATTAAGCATTTCATATTTCTTCTAGAATACAAGTACTTCTTTTTTGTACAAAAGAATTACAATATGATTTGTCAAAAACATATATAAAAAGACAGCTGCTCTTCCTCAAATACACGAGCTAATGATAAAAGACTTTTGCATGTTAACTTCTGCAAATTCTTGTTCCTTTTACATTAAAAAGAACAATATTGTGGCAATTGCTAATTATCCTTTTAATAGTGAACATTATGTTCTTTTTAAAATTCATCCAGATCAAATGCAACAATAATTGATTTTTTTTTAAACTCAACAACTGATGCTACCAAATGTGGATTCAACCACGTTTCTTAAAATGTGTAAAGCGCTTCTCTAGTCTTCAAAGCTTTCAGGTGAAGAGAGATGCTTTTTCTTGATGCATATCTCAAGGCAGAGAATCATTTTTAAAGCTTATAAAAAGTGGACAGAGAAATATTAAAAACTTCTCTGAAAACTACAAATACGTAGAATTATTAAAATTGAAGTCAGTAACATCAGTTGCAAGTGTTTAGAGTCTGTCCTGACCTTTTGAGTTTCCACATTTTCTTCATAGTTGTGTGGTGAGCACCCAGTGCTATTAAAACATTCAGTGCTGGGAAAGGATACATAGTCTTCACTACTGCATTAAGAAAGAAAATTCCTATGTATTTGGCAGTCTTCAGTATCAAAGTATAGGTGTTTTATCTTTTACTATAAATTCCATGAATACCCAAGTTTGGCGGCAACTGCATGTCCAAATATTAAGAAAGTTAGGAGGAAAATTCCAAACTTTTGAGAGTGACTTATTCAGGAATATTCCACATGGTGAGTTATTATCAAAAGTAATATTACTTTGGGCTAAGCAGTGACTGCAAAGGCACAGCAGATCATTATCCCTCCAGATTCAGGCTGAAAAACTTCAAAAAGCTCTTGATGCCAGACTACTGCTGTGTTTAATTAATCTTCTTAACAGTGTCTTTGTATCTGTATCCAGTGTAAAGTACCATAATAAAGCTGTGGTTCAAAGAACAGAACTTTATACAAAAAAAAGTATACTGTAAATAACCTAAAGTAATACACTCCTGAACTTCAGGCCTTTTTTTTAAAAAAACACAATTTCTTTAAAAAAATTTTTCTCTATTAAAAAAATTGCATAAATGTAAATGCATCTGACTATCAGGGAAACAGACATACACTTTTTTAAAAGGCGCTGGCTGTATTCGGAGCAAACACCTCAAGATGCTCCTTATAAAATTACTGATATTTGTCCAAGTGTTTCAAATAACATTAGTTTATCACTTTGCTCAGAAAGTACTTAAATCAACTGATAGGGAAATTCGAATCCATCAACTCAATGATACTTTGTATGTTCTTTTAAAAAATCTCCATCTTCTGGTTGGATAACTAACAGCGGATGGCATATAGAGCTTGCATACAACACTCCTACAAGGATTATGCACTATACTGTAAAGAAGGGCGTATCTGTGAAATTATATACCTGGTCCTTCACGTTATCCTGGGCAAATCATATCAAAATGAGCAAATTCCGCAATATCGTCAAGCGACAAAAATGTTGCCCAAAAGTGTCCTTGCAAATAGTTTCCCTTAATAAGTATATAATGTGGCAAAACTTCAGAGATCAGAAAAAAGTCTTAAAAAATTAAAATTAGTGCATATACAAGTGGAAAAAATAAAAGCAGGAACATCATGCACCTGCTGGTGTTCCTCACTCTAAAATAAATTCTTCACAGATAAGCCTCTGGTGGCAGCCATCGCTCTAGGATAAGGGAAACACTCTCCCTTTCAAGTAACCATGTACCTGACTCAAGTGTGAGCAGCTCTGCTCACCTTCTGTTTGCTTCCCAAATGTGAAATGAGACGACAGCGATGACAACAACAACTCAGTGGTAGTGCAATTTGCTACTGGTCAAGTTCCTCAGCAATGTTCTGCATGCTTTTAGCAAATACTACAACTGGCCGCTGGCAGCTGCAATTAGTTCTTGAAAAGTGTTCTCAAAGCAGCGCTTCAAGTCACTATATGTCACCACAAGGACACTCTTCTCATCCCTGGAAATGAGGCTTATTTTTTCGGGCACACCAGCGTCTAGCTGTAACAAGAACAAAAAAAAAAGAAATTAAAACTGTGATTAAAAAAAACAACCAACCAACCACCAACCTCCTTAACCTCCTTCTCAGGGAAAATTCAGGAGAAAAAATTTCTGAAGAAATGCCACACTGGGGCAGCAGATTCAACGCCAACTCACAATCCTCATCCCAAAGTCCAACAACGCTGTCCTAAAATAAGCTATAATCTAACAATAACGGAGGCAGCTACATTAGATTACAGACTTTGAAGATATTCAAAACAAGGTCATAGGTACCTGTTTTAAAAACCAGACTAAATAAATAAAATCCACTTGGAAACTAAGAGTTGGACAACAATTGCTATGGTTGGCTTAAGTTCTCCACTCAGAAATAAAGACCCTGTTAGTCTTCACACTTTATGTGCCACCTCCGGATTCTGAGCTACTTACAAATTAACATCTCTAAGTCCCAGGTTTTTACTTTCACCTGTTTAAAGATAAGTTTCTACGATGTGTTCTAGATCACCTCACCATAAAATTCCTCTTTATCCATCTTTTGCCAAATTGTGCACTTTCAAAATTACAAACCTTGAACTTTTTTCTAATCCCACTCAACTCATGACTCCAATCACTGAAGCAATTCGCCATTCTAAATCATTCCCATTCTCATTTCTTTACAGTTGTGTCTGATCATTTACAGCTTTATGTGTTTGTATTTTGAAATTTCTATGCAATAAGGGACAAACTATTAAGTACATGTAAAAAGTCTACATAGTTTCTGTGAGATAGCCTTTCTTTTTAGTACCCTGTGCAGAGTAGTTGCTCAAATTATGACCAATTCTGAAATTATATTTCATCACATGAAAGGCCCTAGGATGTTAATGATAATTGATTTTAAATTTTTCATACTTTTGATCTGTGATTTCTCTGCAATAGGGAAATTACTGGTAATGAAATGTCTATCAGCAACTGCTTGGGAACTATAGTTTCAGAGCTGCCTGGGACCTGGAAAGATTAATAACTGGCTTGCCCATGGTCACTCAGCCAGCATGGATTAGAGGCAAACCTTGAAAAGAGAAAGTATTCCTAGTTCCAAGGATGGTTATCAAGCCTTTCATTTAAAAAAATACTTTATGAAAATTATAACAGACCACTCTAAAAGGATAAAAATGCATCAAAATAACAAATTTCATGGAATGCAAAAGGCCCTATAATATCTGACATTTGATCCAAAAAGAGATTTCTTTAAATAAATTAGAAATGACTTAGTGCAGTCATGAACACTTTCATTCCACAGGGTAATTAAATGAGTTATTACCTTCTTATTAAATCTCTCTAAAAGCTACAGTATATGGCAGATCTCTATTTTATTTAAAATCTTTTACAAAACCTAAAGTACAAATTAACAAGTGAAGATCATTACAATTTTAAAGTACAGACAGGTTACCTTGTTAAGACAAGAAATAATGTGACTGAGGTCAATCCATGGGGCACCTGCTTCAGTCACCTGATGGAAGAGATGATCCCTAAAGAGTTTCAGCAAATATCTATCTCCAGTTTCTGACCAAGTGGGGTCCTTCTGAAACCTGGTAGAGGATTGATTTTTCACGTTAGCAACAAAAATGATATACAAGGCACAAATTAATGCTTCAATAGGGATGTTTATCTTTGGCTTATTACAAGAGAAACCTATTTATTATAATGTTCTGAAGAACTTTTTTCATTTAAAAATTTATTAATTTTCCCAATTCCTCTCTTTATAAAATAGAAAGTTATAGGTTATATATTTTTTAAAAATATGTACTCTTACATATTCTTCAAAGCATACTTTGTGGTAGTTACATCTTTGAAAATCACTTAATACTGCTCACTAATACTTGAATATTCAACATTTTATATAACAATCACAGTAAAGCATTTAGTGATGCTTAATGTTGTTGTTAAATAGAGCTTCTTTTAGGAAACATTCAAACATGTTTAGTTCTGCTGAAAGTCACTCTAAAATGCTTTTGGATTAACTCAGTAGACCTGAATTTACTATCTTCAGATTCTTTCTTAAGACTTCATGTTCTCACATTACAAGGACCCTTTGAAAGCAAAGGGATCTAAATTCTACCACTTATCTTTAAATCATGTTATAAATGAAAATATGGCTCTTTGAGGAAGACTGAATTGTATACTTTTTATCCTGAACTTTCCCCTCAAAAGACAGGCTGGAAAGAAACAAAAGAAAATAAGATTATTTAATTTTGGCAGAATAGTAGTTTGATAATCTACCTCAGTTCAGTGCAACCCAATGGAAAAAAAAAAAGAGAGAGAGAGTCTGGATGTAGTATGAGAGGCCAATGTGCTTCTAGTTCTCCCTCACAGCTGGCAGGGGATCACTAGAGGAAAACCCTTAAGAAGAGCCAAAAAGGTGTTCCACTTCAATGGTAGGCAGGCAAAAAAGAAATGAGTAAAAAATTGGGATGGAACAAAAGCACATGGGCCTCTTCAATATGCTGAGTCAAGCAGGGGGTTAAAAAGGAAATAGGAACAAAGATAAATTTGACACTCTGATTTTTCTTGGCAGAGTAGAAAAGGAATCAAAGCAAACTGTCAACAAAATATGGCCAAAGAACCACCAGTAAAACTGACAAAGACTCCCAGTGACTTTTTACTTCTTTCAAACCTTTTCATTGGCTTTTTGTGTCTCCCACCAAATCTTACACCATACACATACAAAAGAACTGGGTCAATGACAGGATGTGTGAAAATAGAGAAAAACTGAAGATAAGAAAACAATTATTTCTCCTCTTAAGGTCACCTTGAAAATTACATAAGAATAGGCCACACTTTTTTGATGTGACAAATTTCATTAATTAATGGTTGAATGGAGTTGTGACTTCAACTTTTCTTTTTAAAGAAGAACCATGATCAATGGCGTGAATCATGAGAAAGAAGAAACAAAACCATGTATATATGTGTGTGTGTGTGTGTGTGTGTGTGTGTGTGTGTGTGATATATGTTCTCCATAGAACTCCATAGTTCTTTATCTGGATGTAGATAGCTCTTTCCATCATGAGACCTTTGGAGCTGTCTTTGAACTTTGTATTGCTGAGAAGAGCCAAGTCTATGAAGGTTAGTAATCACAGAATCAATATGTCTGTGGTTGTGTACAATGTTCTCCTGCCCTCATCATGTCACGTAGTTCTTTCCAGGTAATTATGTATTCCGTATCTTCCCCATTTGTCATAGCACAATAGTATGCCATCACATTCATATACCACAAATTGTTCAGCCATCCCCCAATTAATGGGCATCCCCTTGATTTCCAATTCTTTGCTACCACAAAAAGAGCTGTTATAAATATTTTTGTACATATGGGTCCCTTTTCCTCTTGTGTGATCTCTTTGGGATACAGCCCTAGAAGTGGTATTGCTGGGTCAAAGGGTATGTACATTTTTATAGCCCTTCGGGCATAGTTCCAAATTGCTCTCCAGAATGGCTGGATCTGTTCACAACTCCACCAGCAATGTAACAGTGTTCCAATATTCCCACATCCTCTCCAGCATTTGTCATTTTCCTGTTTTGTCGTGTTAGCCAATCTGACAGTAGAGCTGTGGTACCTAAGAGTTGTTTTGATTTGCATTTCTCTGATCAATAGTGATTTAGAGCATTTTTTTCATATGCCTATAGATATCTTTAATTTCTTCTTCTGAAAACTGGCTGTTCATATCCTTTGATCATTTCTCATTTAGGGAATGACTTGTATTCCTATATATTTGGCTCAGTTCCCCGTATATTTTGGAGATGAGGCCCTTATCAGAGACACTAGTTGTAAACATTTTCTCCCACTTTTCTGTTTCCCTCCTAATCTTTGTTGCATTGGCTTTGTTTACACAAAAACTTTTCAATTTAACATAATTAAAATTATCCATTTTGCATTTTGTGATGTTCTCTGTCTCTAGCTGGATCATGAATTATTCCCTTTCCCATAAATCTGACAGGTAAACTATTCCTTGCTCTCCCAAACTGCTTATAGTATCAGCTTTTATTCCTAAATGATGAACCCATTTTGACTTTATTTTGGTATACGGTGTAAGATATTGGTCTATGCCCAGTTTCTGCCAAACCATTTTCCAATTTTCCCAGTAGTTTTTGTGAAATAATGAATTCTTAGCCCAGAAGCTGGATTCTTTGGGTTTATCGAAGAGCAGATTACTATAGTAATTGACTGCTGTAACTTGTATATCTAAACTATTCCACTGATCCACCATTCTGTTTCTTAGCCAGTACCAAACAGTTTTGATGACTGCTGCTTTATAGGACAGTTTAATATCTGGTATGGCTAGGTCACCTTCCTTAGCATTTCTTTTCATTAATTCTCTTGATATTCTGGAACTTTTGTTCTTCCAGATGAATTTTGTTATTATTTTATCCAGCTCTGTAAAATAATTTTTTTGGTAGTTCAATTGGTATGGCACTGAATAAATAAATTTAGGTAATTTAGGTAAAATTGTCATTTTTATTATATTAGCTCAGCCTAACCATGTGACTTCAACTTTCTACTGGAAAAATCCTGATGGGGTTTGTTGGGTTTGAAGAGTGGAGGGTAGATTATCATACACTTGAAGGATACCCCTTTACCAATATTATTTATCCATCACCCATAGTCAGGCAGGTGGTTGCCCATTTAATGTAATATATATCAAAGGACTATAAATTAGGCTTCTCTTGATTATTTATGAAATGTCATTTACATGATACCCTTACCAGCTATGTGACCCAGGCAAGTCATTTCTTTAGTTTTCAAGAAGCCTGTGGTACACACATTAATTTCCACACATGTCCCTAGAGATATAAAATTAAGACTTATAGACTAAACAGAAAATAAAAACTAAAGATCATTGCCTTGGTGACCCTTAAATCAATATTAAGGATGTAGCAGTGTGGCTAAATCAGTAATAAAATATCAATGGCAACTTTGGAAAAGGTATTTTAATAAAAAAGAATGATGGAATGGATTTTCCTAGATCATCTGCTTTAAATTTTTTCTAAAGTCTATCTGGCAAATATTTCCTAGCTATGGTTAAAGTGCATTCCATTGTTGAAACCATAAAAGCACATTATTATTTTTAATTATTATGTTTCTTCTCAAATGGTTGATCCAAATTCAGGGACTACAATTAGTTTTTTCATAAAGCAGACATAAAATGTACATACACATAGGCCTTTATTTAGGCTATGTCTTAAGTAAATGTTCTCAGTCTTAATACTATTTATGAACAATGCTCAACTGAGAATTTTTTTTCAATTTTTCTTAATGTTTCAGAAAAAAGACAGTATATATCCATAAATGAATGAATATTCATAAACTGTAAATCCTTACTCTGGTCTCTCATTGATGGTTCCCAATTTTGCTAGAAGCCTAAATAGTCTTCCATTCTGAACCTCCTAAAAATAGAAAAGTATGTTAATATTTTAGTTTTTTAATATAAATGCTACAAATCAGAGAAAAACACTCTATAGTATTGTGTTCTATTCCTGCTTCCCCTCTTTGCTAGTATCATCCTTTCCAACATTACCTTCATTTTACCCTATTTATGTCTCTGTATGTACCTGACTGTGAGCTCCTTCAAGGCAGGGACTGTTTTTACCTTTCTTTGGATCTCTAGCATTTAGTGCCGTGTCCTGCACACAGGAAGCACTTATTAAATGCTTTTTACTAATCCCATGAGAAAAGTCTACAATTCTTTACCTTCAGATTATGATTTAAAATTAGATATACCCATTTCATTAAAAAGCATTCAAAATCTATGTAAATGGTTATTATATTGATTTGTCAAAATAACTTACACTAAAATTCCCTAAACTCTCCTTAGAAATTTAGGAGTCAGTCAATTCTACAAATTTTATCAACATATATCAATCTTTTATTATTCTAGTTTATCCAGTATGATACCTGGATGGCAATCCTTGTCTTATGACCAAGATATAGGTTGTTTGCTCCCTACTTCCTTCAGCTAAGCCTTCACTCCTGTTTAGGGTAACACTATTCCTCAACTGACCTACTCCAAATCTGATTCTACCGGGCTTTGTGGAATCCAAGCTCAATTTTCAAACTCCTCTACAGTCACAAACTTTTCCTCCAGCATCCTTTCTATCTCATCACTTTAATAGAAATCTAGTTTCATGATGAGGACAGCACAACCTTCACAATGGTATCCATTGGCAGGTACTCCCACTCCCGACAACTCAGATATATGAGATATATATGAAAGTGGTTGGTATCTTGGTGGTGAAGTGGATATAGCAACAGACCTTGAATCAGGAGGACTCGAGTTCAAATCTGGCCTTGGCCACTTACTAGCTGTGTAACTCAAAGCAAACACTTAACTTCTGTCTGTCTTAAGTTTCCTCATCTGGGCTGTGGTGAAGCTCAAATAGGATAATATATGTGAAACACTTTGCAAACCTTTTAGTGTCATAAAAAGGACATTATTACTATTATTACTTTTTAGTAGAGGTAGTAGTAATAGCAGCAGTAATAGTATTAATAGTACTATATTCTTTGATCTCCAATTCTACTGCCTAACAAGTCTCAGTGATGTGCATATAATCTGCCTTTTAAATTAATTTTCTTACATTAACAAGCATTTATTTTCTCCCCTGCCCTTCCTTCTGTGACTCTCCCTACTAGGGATAAAAAAAAAAAAATAAAAGAACAACAAAACATGCAATCAAGAAAAATAAATTCCCACATTGGCCAATCTCTCAGCATCCAAGCCACTCTCCCAACTTAATCAATGCCTAACGCTTACCTCAAACGATCCTTCCTTCCAGCCTATCCACTGCTCTCAACATCAGGAACTTCAAATGCTCTTGTTGATAATCTAATACCTTCAAAACACAATTCTTCTTACTTCTACTGATTCCTTTCCTATATTAATCACTTCAGCTATAAACTGAGACAATCATACCTTCAAACCTTGCTGTCACACCAAATCCTATATCCTAAACTTTGAAATTACACTCTCCAACAAAAAAAGACCCATCCTAATCTTCTCACTCTTTTCATCTCACACTAAACCTAAACTTTACTCTTGCTGTGATCACCAGTGCCTTAGCTCCTCTTTAGACTCTTTCCTATTCTCCATCTCCCTACCTTGGTTCCACTTATCTCCAAGCCTTGCCTCTCAAATACCTAGAAAGTACTTTGCATACAGCAGACGCTTAATACTTGTTGAATGAATTTGAACTGGCCTACCATTAACCAAGATTCACTCACCCCTTGGACCGCCACTTCTTATCCTACTAATACAGAATTTTGGGTAAACCTGACCATTTTCCCCCTTCCAGTCATGTTTATGTAATGCTGTGCACTTGTGGTCATGAACTCAAATTCATTTCACTTACTAAAATTTGCTGCATAATTCAGGGGAGTCCTTATTGTTTTTCATCAATCCTGTTACTGATTTCCTAGCTAATTCCCTATTCTGACTGGTCCAAACCTTTTCACCTCTCCTCAATCCTCAATCATATTCCCAACCAGGAAGAGTCGTTTTTCCAAACTTTCTCAGAATCGCTTACTCTCTTTACCCCTCAGAAAGGAATAAATAAATTATACCTACTCTTTCTTAAGGCTTTTGATTTCAAGTCTCCACCATTCTCACATATCTTTATTCTCTCCAACTTGACTAGCTCTTTCCCATCAGTGTGGCATTGTAGAAAGAGCACTGGTCTTGAACACTTAGAATCAAACTCCAGGACTGCTTCTTATTACATTACTTATTACACTACTACTCACTTAGGTTCTCTGGGCCTCAGTTTCTTTATCTACAAAATGAGGGGTTGGAATAGAGGAGGAGGGCCCTTTTCATGTTAAATGAATGATCCTACGTCACTTCATCTCCTGGTGTGTCAGTAACTCTAAAAGGTACAAGTGGTATGGGCCAGGGTAGGTCATCTAATCTCTCTGAAACTCAATAACCTTGTTTGTAAAATGAAAACAATACCTGCACCAACCATACTTCCTAACAAGCCAGGTGGTACAGTGGATAGAATGGATAAACTTGCAATCAGGAAGACCTTGGTTCAAATACTTCTCAGACACTTACTATCTGTGTGACTCCGGACAAATAAATCTATCGGGGGTGGGGAACCTGTGGCCTCATATGGCCTCCTAGGTCCTTGGGGGCAGCCCTTTGACTGTGTCTAAGTTTTACAGAACACATCCTTTTATTAAGGGGATTTGTTCTGTGAAGTTCGGATTCAGTCAAAGGGCTGTACTTGAGGACCTAGAGGGCCGCATGTGCCCTCAAGGCCACAGGTTCCCACTGGACTTAATTTCTGTCTCTCTCACTTTCTTCTATAAGATGGAGATAAATAACAGCATCTATCTTCCAGGGTGGTTGTGAAGATAAAATAAAATTACCTATATAAAGCACAGTACAAACCTTAAAGCACTATATAAATGATAGCCATTATGATAGGCTTGTGGGTGAAGTAATTTGTGAATTTTAAAGTGCTCTATAAATGTGAATTATTTTGTTCTCATCTTGTTTGACAGTTATTATACTCAGGTTTTCCCAATATTAGAAAAGTCCTTCCCTTGATCCAACTACTACACCAACTTCTTTCCTCCATTTCACAACTCCATTTCTTAAAAGTTATTAACATCAAATGTTTGCTTCCTCATCACCTTTTCTCCAATCCTTACAATCTGGCTTCCATTTCTACTGCTTTACTGAAACTGCTCTCTCAAAGATGTCCCATTATCACCTAATTACCAAATCCAGTGACCATTTCTTGGGTCTCATCTTCATTGGCCTTTGTCCATCATTCGGGACTAATGACCAATTTCTTGTCTTTCTGGAAACTCTTCTTTTGTGGTTGCTATGACACTACACTATCCTGTTTCTCTACTAACCACTCTAAATATTCCTTTTCTCTGGCTCATCTTCTTCTCAACCTCTTAATGTTGATGTTTCCAGATTTTTTTGTACTCATCCCCTTTCTACACTATAACATCTGTGTCACTCTCATTCACCCACGTTATTTCAGCTATCACTAATGAGCATATGACTTTGGCCTTGACTTCCATTTCCTGAAATCCAGACCCCCATATCTACAAATATTTACAAACCTATCTCTGTTTGGATGCTCCATTATAAACAGCAAACAAATCAGCACTGAAGCTGAAGGAGTTACCTAGATCCCAGTAGGAGTGGAAGAGCAAGGTGTGATCTAATTCGATAGAATTTACTTATAGTCGGATATTTGTACTCGTTGCCAATTTAAGGCAGGTGAGTCAACCAGCATTTTATTAATTACTTACTATATGCCAGGCACTGTGCCAGACACTGGAGATTACAAAAAAAGGAAAAAAGATTGCCCCTGATCCCAAGGAGCTCACAATCCTACGAGGGAGACTATGTTACAAACAAACAGGACAAATAGTAAATAAATCAAGTGAGAAAAGGCACTAGGATTAAAGTAGATAAGGAAAAATCTTCCTGTAGAAGGTGGGATTTTAGCTAGTACTTGAAGGAAGTCAAGCCAAAAAGGTCAGGAGGTAGAGATGACGGGGGAGAGGATTCCAGGCAGGGGACTACGCAAAGAAGGAGAATGCAGCACTTACCTTCACAGGCTTTTAGTGGACGACTAGCTCAGTATGTAGCATCCAAAACACTAAGGTTATTTGAGATGACATTAACACAGCATCCATAATGAAGGAAATTATATTTCTGCTGCTATGGACACACTATTCTCAGCATCACATTTTAGGGTAGAAAGTGTCCATATTATAAGGCATCCAGGAGAAGGTGACCAGGATGAAAAGGCTATATTCCATGTGACCAGATAAAGCTATATAACAGCCAGAGCAGAGTAACCAGGAGGGTTATGGGTCTTAAGTTCATATCATATGAGGATCAGGTAAAGAAAATGGGGTTGTTTAGCCCAGAAGACTCAAAAGGAAAAGTGGTGGCTATCTCCCAGATTTCGATCATGTGAAGGAGGGATGAAAATTACTCTGTTTGTCCCCAGCAAGCAGAACCAGGGGTAAT
>CM053622.1:662254273-662265845 GCA_028646595.1 Phalanger gymnotis
CATGCCCTATTAGGTGTTAACCTAATCTATGTGGATGTGAACCTCCCAGAGTCCTAAGGGGAGGGCCTAACTTGAGAGCCAATCATAGCAGCCTAAGTTCTGGTCATTCAGATGCCATTTGATGAGTCTGAAGCCCTATAAGAAGGGAAGACAGAGCCATTTGTGCAGGGCTCTCTCTCGAGATGGTGTTGATGCAAGAGACTCTAGGCAGCTGTAGCTAACCTGGATGCTGAGACTTTGTTAAACTCTGGTAACTATGTATCGGGATTTGAATCAGACAAGGTCTGTCAGTTGATATTTGTAATTTGCTTTGAAGTTCAGTGTGCTGGTCTCTTCCCCTGAACTAAGTGAATGATATTTGTATGATGAATTAAAGTAAGCTTGTCAACCCCTTCACCTTGCTTTCCTTAGTTAAGCAGATCTGGGTGCTGGCTGTGGGTGGATCTTACGCCCCCACAGAAGCTGCTAGCCAGACTGTGGAAACACTAGGTTTATGACTTCAGCATTACTCCTGATTCCTCACTCTCCCTCACCCTACTAATCTAATTAAGGGCCAAAATCTCACTATTTCTTCCTTCATAACATCTCTCACCTCTGACTCCTTCCCTCCATTCAATCAGCTGGTCCCGACGTGGTCTGTCTGCCTCAAATCCCTCACCACTTTGGTCTCTCCTACAAACTGCTGCCAGGTTAAGCAGGGGTCTGACCATGCAACTCCCCTTACTTATCAATCCCAGTGGCTTCCTGTTGTCTCTAGCACAAAATCTAACTGCCTCTTTTTAAATTCCTTCACAACCTGGAACTGAGCTACTTCTCTAACCTCAAAGACCATTATGGCCTATCTCACCTTCTGCAATCTAAATGAGTCCTTGTGTGCAATGCCACATCTCCTGCCTTTAGGGAGCGCCTCTACCATCGCACACATTTGTCATGGACTCCCTCTCCTTACCTCAGCTTTGTAAGTACCTCATGAAAATTTCAAACTGGATGTCCTAAAGGTATCTCAAACTCAACATATCAAAAACAGAATGCGTTATTTTCCCCAAAAAACCCATTCTCTTACCAAACTATCAAGGCTATCACCGACCTTCCAGTCACCCAGGTTTATAACCTTGGAGTTATATTTGACAGTTCACTTATATTCAGTCTATATAACCAAAGAGTAAAAAAATCCTGTCGTTTCTATTTCTATAATATTTCTTTCACCCTTCTTCTTTTCGTTGACACAGCCACCACTCTAGCTCAAGTCCTCATCACATCTTATCTAGACTGCTTACTACAAGAACGCCCAAAGTGGTCTCCCTGCCTCAAGTCTCTTGACTTTCCAATCCATCCCTGATTCTACTGTTAAAGCCTAAACTCTTCAGCTCAATAAATTCCAATAACTCTATTGCCCTGACCAAATAGAAATTCCTCCCTTTGGCTTTTAAAGCCTACTTGTCAGCATCATGATACATTACTCCCCTTTACATACTCTGAAATTGAGTTCCTATCCTTATTCTCTATTCTACACACATGGTAACATCAAATTAGACTTAATGATCACTGATTGTGAGACTCCCTTTAGAGCACATTCCACAGTGCAGCCGAGCTGCCATCTTCGCGCGCTTCTATGGTTTTTCTCCAGCCATTCTCTTTAAATACAACAGCAATCTCTCCTAGTCCTACAACACCTAGCACAGGTTTCTGTCAAGAGGAAGCACCTAATAGATATTTGCTTAACAGATTTGATGCTCCCTTCCATACTGATTCCCTACCTACCTTTGAAAACCTATTAAAAATCACCTCCCTGCTTCCTCTAGTTGGCAATGACCTTTTCCTCTCAAATTTCCCAGCAATTCTGTTTAAGTTGTGTATATGTCACATCTTCCTATTAAACTGCAAATTCTACTAGGAGAAGGATTATTTCTTTTCTAAAGTATACACCTCCCAGGATTAACATAACATTCTGCACGTAAGAAATGGTTGAGGAATTGGAACAACTTTCTTCCGGATTATGTTAGAATAGAATTGTAGGGTAGTAACAGTATGGAGAAAAGAGAATGTTCAAAAAGCATTAAAAATTTTAAATAACATATGCTTAGTTTGGCTAAAATGTAGTTTGAAGAACTAGGGACTTTAAAATATTTGTGCAACATACCTTTTAGTTTACTAATTGCTCTATGCAAAGAAAATAGCTTGTCATTTGTGATATTTTATGTATGTGCAGATGATTACTCTCTTTACCTTGGCTAGGTCTTCTTCTATAACATCATTTCTCATTTGTGCAGCATCCAATTGAGTATAGAATCGAGCACCAATCATTGGCATGATATCATTTACACTTCGTAGCCTGTTTTGGTCAGTCAGCAAATACCTATAAACAATGAAGAGGAGTCACTTGAAGATATTACAATTAAATAGATGCTATGATACTGGTATAAACATTTTAGAAAGCATTTCATCTTCTAAAAGAAATTATTTTTTAAATTTCAATGGTCATATTTCTTTCCCCTTTAAAATTTTAAGAACCAATGGAGAAGCAGAAAACATACCTTTCCTCTTAATTTCCTGCTGTCATGGAAATAAGAAGGGGAGGTTGGGTAGGGTCAGGTTTAAACTCTTTCCTTTCTCACACTCTTCCTCAAAATAATGCCTGATGAGAAAGCTGTGGTGAACTTTTATTGAAAACAAAAGCTTTTTTCTACTACTTTTGAATGACAACTTTCAAAACCAAAGACTGAGTTTCAATTAGCTTATATCAACTGAGTCACAGCTTTAGAAAGTTAAGACCAGTGCACTGAGACATACCATTATTAATAAGCACCCTGGCTGTCACAATACAATTTAGGAATCACTACTGTAATAAAATATGAAGGTAAAATATTTAACACTCCAACAAGATATGAACAAATCATCACACCTGAATGTTAACAGAATCAGTCAGACACCTGACACCAAGTAAACCTCCCTCTCTTGCACATCAGTGCTATCAATGGTAGTGCAATGTGGGAAGCCCCCTGTGGTCCACACCTAACAAAATGATTACAGAAAGATCCTGGCCCATTCAAGGCTCATTTGGGACAAGTTTAATGCCATGGCCTCAGTTTGAGCATTTGCAGACTGGAGGCAATAAGCTTAAAGAGCTATATGGGTGTGAGTTCTTATATACTTGGAAGTTCACTTGTCTGAAACTATACAGTCCCTGAGAAGGGTCTTAACAATACTTAAAGGATTTTGGGATTTCCAAGTTACTTTGGGAAGATTTTTAAAGGCTTATTATCAGTTTAATAGAGATTTTCTGATATTTGCTGTAGTGCCTTATAACTCTAAGGAGCTAGGATGCCGCCCACTCCTTCACAATTTCCCTGGATAACTTGGATCTAGAACAGACAATCTACGACGGCTTTGGGCCGGAGTAGATCTTCATCAAATCCAATTCAAACCCACTAGCCAGGGCAATCCTACAGGCCCTCTGAAAGCTTCATGCTTTATGGCCATAGGACACACCATTGGCCTATGCTCTTCTGACATATAAGTGCTTATAGGTACTTCTATCAAAAAGAGGAATTCTGGGCATCTTCCGAGAGGCTGCCCAGCTGTCCTTTTGCCCAACTTACCAAAAAACTTATTGAACTTAAAAAAACCCTAACATCTACATATTGATCTAATATCCATTAGAGCAAATATTTTTAATATAAAATTATCTGCCTGTAATAAACCTGTTTGATGAGAGTAATAGTAATAATTTCAGAAAAAACTCAACATACTTTTACAGTTTTATGATTTTAATTATCAACAACTCATTTGATAATGTTTTTTGGATTTATTCCAAGGAGAATATATGGTTAGCAATAATAATGAATAAATTAGAATGCAGGCTTCCTAAAAAATAAATTGTCATTTTTAAAGGGTAAGTTATATAGGTTGTTTTACTACTTCACTACAGAAAAGATGTCTGAATTAATTCTTAAGCCTACATTTTGGTCATATTCCACAGAGTCTATGATAATCTTTTCAGCTCATTGTATTTAAAACTTACAAAATCAGATTCTTCAGATCAGAGGAATAGTTGATTGTCACCAGTTCCATTGCTTTCTGCAAATTTTCCCGCTGAATTCCTGCCAAAGAGTTGCAAGCCAAAGCCAACACAACTTTTCCTAATGACATCAGATCTGCTTGCTGACATGAAAGAATGAACATAACTTTTAACTTTAATCTCATAGAGATAGATGTTTAATGCATTGATTATTACTTTGCCTTCCAGGAAAGAGCAATGGCACTTTAGTCATTTACATCAAGCAAGTCAAAAGCATTCAAAGTTAAACTACTGAATTACAGATTTTTTTAGGCTCATTTTCATAAAGCTGAAATTTTCCTATTAGAAACTGATTCACAGGTAGCTATAACTTGTTACACATGATTATCATCATCTGATACATGAAACTTTATACAGCTCTACTAAATCTGGGCAATTTGTCTGCTTATCTGAAGAAAAGGTCCCACTGAAGAACATGACTCTGGCACTACCAGTTTAGAGCCTGATCTCTCCACCAATTCTTATTCTGCAAACCTCACTGACATCCCACCTGTCTTCATTTCTAAAGAACTACTTTAGGTATTCCCTTACAGGTCTTAAGTCCTGTAACAATCCTGGTTTCCCTTTACAAGATTGTCTTTTTCTGTCTAACACTCCAGAGATTTAATTTAAGAGGATATTCATAGTAGGAAGTATTTGGGGGGGGAGCCCCCTATATCTTTAAGGGAACAGAGTGCTCACTCCAAGCAAACTTAATTCTCAGGAGACTGAGACAAAAGCAAAAGAGAATGGAATAATTTCAGGGATGCTTGTTAACAGAAGTAGAACATACGCCATCAGAAAATTTGGTTCATCCTATGACATGAGATGACTTATAATCTAAACTATAGGAACTGGACCTATGATTTCATTGCTATAAGGAACTCCCCTTTACCAATGCAGACTGGCACCTTCCCTAAATCTGAGATCTATGTTTTTAGAAAGTTTTCTAGAACATGAGAGGTTATGTGACTTATCCAGGAACTTCCAGTCTCTGTCAGAGATGAGACTTGAACCCAGGCCTTCCTGACTCTAAGACCAGGTCTTTGCCCTGGTCTTACCATGGCTCTGCCCTGGTCAAACCATGCTGCCTCTCTTGCTATAGCCTAACTAACTATGAAGCTAAATATTCAACTACTGAATTTACATAGGATGGCTGGAATCCAACCTACCGGCAGCAGTAATTACTCAATCACACTGAATATTAAAAAAATCAGATTAGTGACTTCAAGATATTATCTAAAAGAAATTTTGACACCATATGCCGCAACTTGCACGATGATATTCTCAATGAGATACCATATGTTCAAAAACAAGAAAACTTAAGTAATAAAAAAAATAGTATACTAAGGCAGGATTTCCCCCAGTTTTATAACTGAAAAAATACTATTCTTTAAAAGTAAAAACTTCACAATAGATTAACAGTTGGGATTGAATATTTTGAAGATAAAGGCTTACCTTCAAGGTTAAGTGCTATCAGTAGCCTAGTGAGGGGAAGGAAGTGAAGTGGCATATGACACAAACAAACTGATACTTGCAATTGTATGTATCAGTGATTCTGGTTAGGCATAACAGTTTTGCTTAATGATACAGCTTTGGGAGCCTGGATTGGGCTGGAGGATAAAAGGGAAGTGGGAGGGCAGGGGTTGAAGAAGAAGAAAGGACAGAAAAGGTATAATGGGAAAAAATTTTCTGGGTAGTCAGATGGCTAAGTGGATGAAGCACTGAGTGGAGTCAGGAAGACCTCAGCTCACATTTTCCCTCAGATACTAGCTGTGTGACCCTTGGCAAGTCACTGAACCTCTCTTGGCCACAGTTTCTTCAGTGATTAAGTGGATATGATGGCCTATAAGGTCTCTTCTAGCTCTAAATCTATGATTTTATGAAAAGACTATTAGTCTTGACACTAACATTTGGGGGATACTAACTACGGAAACAGTGCCATAGGTAGGGGAAGGAAAAATTTCTCTTGGATCACTTATATTTTGGGATGTTGAACCAAGAGGAAAAACAATCCTAAGTTATGTCACTTTGTAATAAAAGCATAGGAAATGAATATAACAGAAAATACATCATACATAATTTCATTAAATTCTGATGTATTCATTGATACACACATTTAAATTCATACGTATGCATCATGAAAATTAAGGTTATTTACTAGTAATTGGAGATATGTGTTTGGCTAGTATGTACCTACCCACTCCATTTCTTCCCCACCCTGAGGACACCCTGAATGTCCAAGACACAGCTGCACCCTGTGCTATTGCCCCTATGAATGCTCCCATGTTTTTGTTGTCCTCCTTCACGTTCAGATATGAGACTGGCAGGTAACGGCAATGAGTTGCCTGAACAGGTTTAAAAATAAGTGGATATCTGACTTAAGTGTATCTTTTCTGCCATCTCCCTGAATCTGACTCAAGGTAGAAAACCTCACTTTTAAAAAGATATTTAGGGTGACTCTGGGAAATCTCAATCCAGGATTGAAATTTATCATCTCAAAAAGGTTTACCATCTCACTGCTTAATTTTAAAATAGTATGGTTAACATTACAATATCTCAATAACTTTCCTTTTTTTAAAAAAAATCATTTCCCAACTAAATATTTTCCATTTGTTATTTTGCTTCTTACCTCCATCTGTTTCCCCCCATTTGTTGCATTCTGGAGGTTTCCCCCCAAACTCATTTTCAGTTTCTTCCTGGTTTTCAATTCTTGATTTCTTTCTCTGATTCTATCTATGGCTCTACTTATGTCCATTTTACTGTAAGTCAGTCTCTATTCACGTGTCTGAAACAGACTATGAAAAATAGACTGGAAGAAACAATGCACTCCTTTTCTCATGTACCCTCTTCTCTGTCAATCACACTCCCCCTTCTGTGACTATTTCTTTCCTATCTGTTCATGCCATAAGTTATAAGGAAACAGGTGTGAAGGTAACACACACACACACACACACACACACACACACACACACACACACACGCAATTTCTGCAAAATCTTTTACTATTTGAGAAACCAAATAAAAAGTAAAAGGTTAGTTAACTAGGCTCACTAAAAATAAAACAAAACCCAAACCAAAAAAAACCCCAAAAAACAAAACAAAAACCCATCTCCTAACGTTGCCTGTCAATATTCATTAAGTGGGCAATAATCCTGGAGCAGTGAGTTAGGAGGTGAGGAAGAGACTATTGGTACTACTATATTTTCAACTTACAAATCAAGACACTACAAAAGTGAGCTTGAAATGAAGATATTAGGAACTCAGAACACATTTACAAAAAGAGGTTCTTTTTAAAAATTTTAGATTCAAATACCAGAACTCAAATACAGAGTAAAGAAAAGAAAAAAAGTATCATAAATTTAAATATTGAGACTTAAATATAAAGAAAAAGGTTCTTAAATAGCTACAGAAGCCTACTTGTTTATCTCATATTATATCTGAAATACCATATTTCTATTTTAAAAGTTAAGGAATATTATGTCTCTACTAACAAATAAAGGAAATTAAATGAAAACTACGTAGGATTCCTTCTGAATGCTGGTATCAGTAGTGATTTCTGTGCACACAAAAGGACTTTTAGAAGCTGACGCCACTAGTTCTTTGCAATGTCTAGCTAATTTAAAATTTCTGACTTGGCTTTTTGTTTAAATACTGAAATCATTAGACTTAGAATTAGAATCACTTTTTTGGCTCATAAATAGAATGAAAAAAGTGTAATTTAAGGCAGTATGAGGAGCCCACATTGAGGAAAGGAGGACATGCTGGGAAAAAGAAATGAAGACAGACTGTTCCCTGCATTGCCCACCAGGTGACACTGCTGGAAAAAGGCAGCTCAGTAGCTTGATGGTTGGGGATGTGGGAGAGATGTGAGGGTTGGAGAGATGAGGAATTAGTAATAAACTACCATAGGGGTGTACACAACATGTCTGGTCTTTTTAATTCAGACAAGGTCTGTATTTCCTTTGATTCAATGATTCAATAAGAAAATTCTGCTTCAGAAACTGACATAAGAAAAAAAAAAACAAACCCACAAACAAACCAAAACATTGTGCTTCTAGCTATTTCCTTTCTCTTTTTTATGTTCTTAAGAAGAATAAAAGGAAAGTAACAACTAAAGTTTCCCGAAATAAAGTTTCAATGTTTTTTCATCTGAACATTTTATAATATACAAATAAGAAAAGCAGATAGTATAACCCAATTGGGAAAAGGATGATTATTTTTCATTGTTCTTTACATGCCAATATATTCTGCTATCAAAGTTGTTTTCAATTAAACCAGTTAATTTTTATTTAAAGAAATAAAAAATAATTTGTAAACTGAAAACCTTGTACCTTAGAAAAAGCTTAATTATGCCTTATATCAATGGGCACTTAAATTTATTAACATATCATAAAGTACTGTAAAAGCAAATGTTGTGGAAAATAATGAATTTGCTTTAAACTGCCATACAACTATACCTTTAAAGAGTATTCTTCCAATAAGAAAATCTTCAAACCTCTCTTAAAAAATGGTATGCCTATTCTTTCACATTTTTTAATTAGGAAATTATTTTAAAAAGCAAAATATCCAAAGTCAAGATTATATTGGTTGATATGGGCAGTCACTAACAAGTTAAAATTAACCTTTTAAAAACCAATAATGTATAAATCGAATCATATTCAAGAAATGAGTTCCAGATTTTGGTTACATAAAACATTTTATATTCGTATTATTTGATTCTCAATAGCCTCAAAGGGGCTAGAGAGGGAATTTGGAACTCATAATTTTAAAAAGGACTGTTAAAAAAACAAACACTAAAAAAAATCTTATTTGTAGGAACTCAATTTCTTTCAACAGGCTAGTTCCTCAATAAATGTCCTCAAAATATATAATGAATTTGACTTCCTATTATGCATACTTTAAACTTTATTATTGTTAGGAAGGAAAAATAATCCTTAAGATGAAGGTAAGAGACAGGAGAGAAAGGTGTCAGTGACACAGAAAGCTGTTTTTTCTTAAAGTGAATTCAATAGGACCTCTTGGCAGAAATAAGGAATGGGACTGTGACACGAATAGTAGAAGTAATACATTCATCTGACTGATCATTGTGTGTTTACGTATGTTTAGGTTAATTGCCTTAACCAAAAAAATTTTTATTTCTATTTTTAAGTGGAGTGAATTTAACGAAAAAACTGAGTATATGGTATGTGCCTATACTAGATTGTAGACAATGCAAAGGCCAGATCCAAATTATCTCCCCTAAATTCTGTATCTCAAAAAAAGCTCAGCATAATGCTCTATATACAAAAAGCATGTGATATTTGTTGAAATCTAAAGAGGCCTTGGCTGGCATTCCCATTAAATTCTGAATACTCCCAAGGACCATTCTTGAGGTATTACAACAAGTTTTACAGCCTCAAATTAGAGATAATTGGAAAGTTTGCAAAAGCAAAATAGAGTTTTGAAATTAAATATTATTTACTTTTTAAAAAAATAAGAAAATCAAATAGACCTACGATAAAATGGTAAAGACCATATCAGTGTTAAACTTACCTGGAATTGAGCCATTAGTGCCAATGGATTATTCTGACTGTTATCAAATGTTAAAACATCAAAAATGCCAGCACAATTTACTCTCAACCTTTAAGAACCAAAGAATTAGGGAAGAGAAACAGATATCAATTTTTTATTTACGTATTTTATGAAATGTATTTCTTCTTGAACTGTCTATAATAAAATTCTTACTTTTCTCAAATAATAGCAAATCTCACTACCAAAGGAATTCAGATAATAGCTGGGTTAAACTATGCCCCCTGAAACAACCATATGTCCCAAAAGCTTGATAAAAACACAGCCTTTATGCAGTATGGGTGTTAGAGTCCTACTCTTCTTTTCTCCCTCCTACAGTGCTCTTTCTTCACCTGAATGATTAAGTTCTTAGGCTTTATAAAGAAGGTTCCCGTGTATTTTTTAGATGGTACTAAAAATTATTTTTCATAATTTTGTGACCTTTTGCTGATAAAATTTTTCAAACATCAAATAAAGGAAGAATTCATTCAAAATCACAATAGATACCTGAATAGGATATACGAAAAGGCAGGATTAAAAAATAAACTACTAATTGTTTAAATATTTTCCTAATTCCTCAAATATTGGTAACTGAGTAGAAAACAACAAAACACAAAGAATGATGGGAGTACCTTGTTTTGCCAGTTATCAGAATCTTTGTTGGGTCCATAACACGACAAGCCAGTCCTGCTGTATGAATAGTTCTCAAAGCAGAGCTGAGCTGGACAACATATGCCCAAATTAGAGACTCTGGCAATAAACCAGCATGCTGTCTTGGTAATGGTCCATCATGCTGACCTAAAAAGCAAAACAAAACAAAATAAAAATGTACACACACACACACACACACACACATACAGTATGTCATAATGCTTTAATTTCAACCATAAGATTAAAAAAAATACACCCCAAAATCAGAAAGAGAAAAATAAAGGCATAGCATACACAGTCTAGCATAAAGTTCTACATACTATAAGAACTTAAGTTGTTAAAAGAATTTAAAAAAAACACAGAAAATGATCACTTCAAAACAATAATTTAAAAGATAGATTTAACTAAGATGATAATAATATATAACAAAATCAATTTAAAAAACCCCAAATTTCAACATTGGGAAAAATCTTCCCATATGCTCTAAAAACAAGAAAAATAATTTCTTCTATTACTTAAAGAGTCTGTACTTGCCCCTCATGGGCATATTCAACAAATGAACAAGTGTCACTTTGAATAAGAGTAAGAGCTCCCCCTATTTCACCCAAGAATGTAGTCGCTTATACTGTAACCGATCGTTCAGGGAATATTATTGCGGTTGCTTTCTACAGATTAAGTGCTGAATTGCATACATATTCAAGTTTCCCATTCAATTGTGATCATATAGCTCTGTACCTTATAAAGTCACTAATAAAAATATGGAGTCTTGATCAATGGAAAATCTGCAGAGACAATGAACTATTTCAGGGAAAATATTCCTAAACGCTTAACCAGAAGCAATAAAAGAGGCAGAAGACAAGTAGAGATGAGTAGGTGACAACAGCAAATGACAACACAGGAGAAAAAAAAAAGAGGTCACTGTGAAGAACTTCACATAATGGGGCGCCTAGGGACTTGGACGCAGGGAAAGGACCTTGATTTTTCACAACAATGAGCAATACATCGTTCACATCTTATTACTGGTCGTTTTTAAAAAGCTATGTCAGGATTTGATCTTGCAGAGTTAACAAGAGCATTAAGAAATAACCACTCACTCCAAACTACTAGATTCCCTAGGGTTAGACAACAATTCAGGCCAAATGTAGTCAACAAACATATAGAACAGAGTAGAGCTGCAGAAAAAAAAGAATGAAAATGGTCCATAATATCTTTTGGTTCTGGATAATATTTTATGACCTTTCCCTGACCAACTCTTTTTTAAAAAAGGATGTTTAAGTGATGTCTGCAATCATAAAAAGCTTTCGGGGGGGGGGG
>CM053622.1:662266345-662305130 GCA_028646595.1 Phalanger gymnotis
AATAATAAGAAAATGACTCTAATAATAAGAAAATATTATAGGTATTGACAAATTTTAAAGAGTGGTAATAATCTTAAAAGAAATTAAATTTATAGCAAATAATGCATACTACTACTAAAATACAAAAAGTTATTATCTAGACTTGCCTATAAGCAGTGGCTACATGACACAGTGATAAATAGTAATTTTTAAATGATGCAGTGCCCATGATGCAGGGCACAAAATTTGGCTTTAAATTCTCTTCTAAAGTACTAACTTTTTCCTACAACTTTAGGAATATTACTCTAGACTTCTCAATTGTTAGAATGGTTCTAATCACTCAATTTGTGCCTCAGTCAAGTCAGCAAGCATTTATTAAGCACTTAATACATGCCAGGAACTATGCCAAGTACTGGAAATACAAAGAAAATAAACAATGGACACTGCCAGAAAGGAACTCACAGACAAACTGGGGAGACAACATGCAAACAACTTTGTATGGGCAAATTGGAAGTACTCATAGAGGGACAACACTACCTGTGGGGATGAAGGAAGTTGGAAAGGTCTCTTGCAAAAGGTAAGAACTGGAGGTAGAGATAAGAAGGAACAACATTCCAAGCATGGGAGACAGCCAGTGAAATGCATGAAGCTGGGAGATGGAGGATCTTTTGTAAGGGACTGAAAGAAGGCCAATGCTGTTGGACAGTGGAATACATGTACTGGAAAGGTGGGAAGGAATCAGATTATGAATGGTTTTAAAAAATCAAACAGAGGACTTTATATTTGATGATGGAAGTAACAGGGAGCCACCAGAGTTTACTGAAGGTGGGTGAGGGAGAATGACATTACCAGACCTAAGATTCCAGAAAACCCCCAAAAGCAGCACCAGGAGAGAAAGGAACATATACAAGGGATGTTACAAAGCTAGGACAGGAAATGGGAAAAGAATGGATTGGGAGATAGGAGTTGGGGGTTGAGAGATTAAAAAACCAAAGATGAGGCTAGGAGGACAGTGGTACCCCCAAATGTATGGAAGGTGAGAAAGAGAGAGGATTTGGAGGAAAAGCTAAGGAGTTCTATTTTAAACATGTTGAGTTTAAGATGTCTTTAGGACATTCGGTTAGAGATGACCAAAAAGGCAGTTGAAGATTCTGACTTAGAAATCAGGAGAAAGGTTAGTATTGGATAAATAGATCTGAGAATCATCTGCATAAACATAAATCCATGAGGGATGAGATCAACACAAAGCAAAATAGTATATAGTGAGAACAGAACAGGACAGAACCCTGGGGAACACTCATCTTTACTGGGTATGACTTGGGAAAAGATCCAACAAAGGAGACTGAGGGAAAGTAGTGAGAAAGAGAGAACCAGGAGAGAGTAGTATTTCAAAAATCTACGAGACAGAAGGAGAAGAGGGTGAATAGTATCAAAGGTTACTGACAGACCAAGAAGTCTGAGTACCGAGAAAAGGCCATTAGTTTTAGCAATTAAGAAATCACTAATATCTTAGGAGAAAACAGTTTCAATTGAATTATGAGGCTGGAAACTAAACTGAATAGAATTCAGAAGGCAGTAAAAGAAGAAAGATGTGTAGCCATCTATTACAGATGGCTTTTCTCAAGCATTTTAGCCATGAAAGTGAGGAGAGATATGGGGTGATAGCCAAGGAGCTGGATCAAGTGAGGATTTTTTAAGGATGAGGGAGACATAAGCCCGTTTCTCAGGCAGCAGAGAAACAATAAGTAGAGAGAGAATGAAGACTGGTGGAGTGAGGATATTAGAGGGGGCAATATGGTGCTTGAAGACCACAGATAAACTGGGATGGAGGATGCACATAGAGGGATTTGCATTGGCAAGAAGAAGGGCCACCTCTTCATGAGTCATGAGTGAAGTAGGAAACAGTGAGAGAAGACATCTGAGTGATATAAAATGCGGCATAGAGGAAAAGAAGCGGTTCTTGGTAAATGGTCTCAATTTTTTCAGTGAAGTGTCAGGCAAAGTTCTCAGCTGAGCAGGTAGAAGAATGCAACAATTTGGGAGGGATGCCAAGTTTTAGAACAGCTGCTACGGTAAACAAGACAGTGATTTGAGGAGGTGTAAAAGAAGTACCCTACTGCAGTGATGACCCAGTTGGGGTTTTATAACACAACTTTATAGCGCTTGTCTCAGTTAGCAAGGTTTTGTGATTTTTCTCTAGTTCTGTTCAGAATTGAATGGAACATAATAGATGGTGAGGGTGATCCAGAGTTAGTGCTTGACAAGACAAGATCACATAAGGAGGCATGGAAATTGAATGTGTATGATATTGTAGAGTTAAACTGGTTCACCACAAGTCAAAACAGGTAAAGACGGGAAGATAATGTAGCCAGAGTAGGGGTAATGGCCTTGGGAAAAAGTGGAGGATCTGGAAAGTCATGATGAGAAAGGTCAAAAGGGCAAAGAGTTATAAGAAAGAAAGAAAGAAAAATAAAAGATTATTATCAGATATAGGAATTTTAACATCCACAAACATGGAAACAGAGCTAAGATTCAAATTATAACCCTCTCTGTGTACAGTTGAGGAAGAAGTGGAGTAATCATCTCAAAGAAGCTACTGTACCACTAAAAGTAGTTTTCAAATGATACAACTCCTTCTAACTTTAGGATTCATTCTGTTTCCCAACAACAAAAGCTAGTTAAAACACTAAGAAGAATGAAAATTGTATTAGCAGCTGCCAAGAGTAAAGTGTCATTGTCAGTACATGAACTCTTTCAGAATAATTCAGAAATAGATAAAATCCACACCTGATCTTTTTTTTGTAAAGTATACTGTACAATATTCTTACAAAGAGATAGTGGGCTGCGTCCTAAGAAAACAATTCATGTCTATGAGAAGCACAGTTTCTTATCATCTTAAAACTAGTATGGTGTGTCATCAACTTTAAATAGTCAATTTAAGAAAAATAGACCACTGGTCTGACAGCTCCTCGATCCACTTTTTTCACTCATGAAAAAGTTCACAATTTCCTTTAATGTTTCAGGTTTTGGTCACTAAGAAAGTAAAATTGAAGTAAATATGAAGGCAAAGAAATTTATATTTTAACCTGATGATACTGAATTTTTAAAAATTAGTGACATATTAAATCTATCCCACATTGTGGGTTCATTTAACTATCCAAATATTTGTGTCATCTAGATTTAGTACAAAAAAGGACTCTTTGCCAAAAGGCTATGGTTTGAAAATACTAGCATGAGAAACTGCTTTGCCTTGCAATTGTACATGCAAAGCATTTTATTCAATTTCATACCACTTGAATATATGATACTTTCAGTTTAAATGTAAGGAAAAAAATTGCTACTATTACTAAAGCAGTATTTTAATAATGAGAAAAACTGACGGATTTGTGATAAAAATGAATATGTGACTCCTGGGAAAATGCTACCATATTTAATATGCTCAACATACCAAAAACAATAAATATAGAAGTTCCAGAAGAAATCTATAAATTAAAGAAGTTAACAGTCATTTCACAGGTGTTGATTACTAAAATAACCCAAATTCTTACAACTATATTCATCTGTCAAGGAAAAGCTGTACCTATACCACATCCCTTTCAGCAAAATTCTTTGTGCTTGTAAATGACATAGCAAAATGGAAAACTATACAACTGACCACACTTCGCGACTGAGAATTTTATGTGAAACAGCCGTGTAACCACAAATGTCTTGTTTTAACTGTCAAAAATCAGAGAGTAAAATAACAAGCAAAGAAGGATTAAAAAGTTCTTTAGTTTTTGTTTTGTTGTTTCTCTGAGTAGATGGCTCTGCAACCTGAATACAGTCTTCACAATACCACAACCTTGAAAACATTTGCTAGATTGTGAATTTAATCTTTAAAAAAACCACAACAAAGGAAAGGACCTCGTCACACAAAGATTTGATAAAGGAACAAAAAAACACTTAAACCTTTCACTTGCCAAAGAATCAGAAAATAAGATAGCTGCAGTAGAAACTCAGACTCAATAGGGTGAACATCTATTATATGAAAGCACTTTGTATTTTTCATGCATCTGTATTCATTCACACCCACTACTAAAAGAAATGCTCATTTTCAGAACTGTATTTTTGCCAGACCTTGACCTAAACAGACCTACCATCTTCCTACCAGAAAGTTGACACAAATGAAGAACCCTCTGTAGAAGAAATACCTTTCCTGAGAACCTCAACTGACATCAATTCTGCATCTCCTACCTGTAATGAAATAAAAAAATTCTCTTCACAGGAAAAATAAAACTATTTCCCTCAAATTTTATGTCAACATGAGATCAAAATGGGGCAGCTATGTGGCACAATAGATAGAATGCTGCGCCAGAAATCATCAAAGTGTATGTTCAAATCTGGTCTCAAACACTAGCTGGTGACCCTGGGCAAGTCACTTAACCCTGATTGCCTCAGTTCTGAATCTGTAAAATAAGCTGGAGAAGGAAATGGCAAACCACTCCAATATCTATGCCAAGAAAATCCCAAAAGGGGTCATGAAAAATTGGAAACAACTAAAAAAAAAAATAACAAAAAAACTAAAACAAGAGATTAAAATATTTTATTTCTCCATTTTTCTTATGAACTGGCTCAAAAGAACAGGAAAATGAATGGGTCTATGTTTAAATTCAGTTTTTCTTCAAGACCATTTTTAGTATTTATTTTGAAGCATGACATACAATGCTAACTTTCATTTTTAAAAAAGATATTTAGCGCACTGTTCTTACCCACTTTGATTCTCTTGGGATTTACCATCCCTCTGCTTCTAAATCTATTCTCTAAGCCCACAAATGCATGTCACAGAAAATTAAGTTAATATCTGTTGTTTAACCTTATTTCTTTGAATCACTCTCTATTCAAATGAAATAGTATCCATCAGCTGAAACATTAAGGGTTGTACTTATCCATATCTAATAAACAAACGTTATTCCTCTTCCAGGGAGCATTCAAAAGTTCTTAAAATACACCTTGCTTATCTTTTTCTTACCCCATTTTCTCTTTGTGAAATAGGCATCAGCACTAGGGTCATTAAAGTGTCTGCTTGTCATAGTTTCTCCTCCAGCATGGAAATCATACGCAAACACTAGGGCTTAAAATAAAACACAAACATGCAACTTGTTACTTAAATTTGGTTTCAGCAGACAAAGGAGGCAACAACAGAAACATAATTACAGGTTACTCACAATGCTCTCCAAATGCTTTAGTGGTAAATACTTCACGCAATGTTACAATATTTGAGTGTTGAATTTTTTTCCACATATCAACCAATACCATGCATTTTGTATTAACAAGTCGAAAACCTATCAAAAGAAAAATAAAATTATATTTTTTGCCTTTATATTCATCATTCAGATAGTGGAAATGTCACATTACAGACTAACAAAAGTGTCTCGATTTATTTTGATTTATAAATTGAAAAATAAATTGTGTTACATGTATTTTAAAGTTAGGTTAACTTGTTCCATTACCATACATTAAACTTAAATCAATCAACACAACTGGAAATGTTTAAATCAACTTAGATACACTAATATTTACACAAAGATAAATGAACTTGTTTACCATGTATCCGCCGAAGGCAATATGGCAGATCATCTTTGCTGTTTACAGCTTTGTAGCATGATGTGATATACCCAAAATTACTTGATTTCTGTATCCGGTTGGGTGGTGGCAGTGGTTCTAAAGGGAAAAGGCTATGGTAGCTGTCCACTTCTGCAGGAACCGCTACAGCAATTTATAGGAAATAACTTTAGACACTTAGCACTTGTAAAGATTCAATAGTATTAAAGAAAACATGAAAGATATTGAAAATCAATCAAGTGTCCAAATATTCTTTAAGTATTATATAACTCACAGAAAATATTCAGAAATGGTTTTATAAATCAAATTATCTCATTTTGTCTTAAAATAATTTAGCATCTGAAACCCATACCATAAAGTTACCAAAATACAGTTAAGTCCCACACTTTAAGCTAGCATGAGTGTCTCATCTTGGTTACAGACTATAACTCAAGTAAATTAGCAAGGAAATAGAAATATCAGAATATTCCCAATTTTGTTTTTGAGAAAATAACACAGAAAAACTAGAACAGAAAATATTGTACTTTTTATTTTGTGCAAAAATAAATTGCTTAAACAAGGGAGAAGAATATGTCCATATCATCTCTCTTGAAAATAGTCATTTAAGTCAGATTTATTGTTCAAACAGATTTCTTCAGTATGGGAAACACTATAGCTGCATATTAACGGCCTGTCCTTAACTTCTTAAAAGACTTGTCTGAAGCTCTGAGAGGGCTAAATGAAGCAAGACTTGAACCCACATCTTCCTAATTCCCTAGGCAACTATCTCTATCAAGTCTACCATGCTATTTCATAATCACAGCAAAACACTTTAAAATTGTTTCATAAAGTAAAATCACAAAACTAAATCTGGAAGATTTATTGACTTTACATGTAATCATTGCTTTGAATAAGTAGTCAGCTAGGTGACACAGGGCAGAGAGTGCTGGACTTAGAATCAAGAAGACCTGAGCTCAATTCCAGCCTCTGACACTCACTAGTTTTGTGACCCATCAGTTTCTCCATCTGTAAAAGGGGAATAATAATAGCACCAGCCTCCCATGGTTATTTTGACAATCAAATGAGATAATATATATAAAGTGCTTTGCAAACTTTAAAGCACTAAGTAAAACCTAGCTATGATTAAGTAGAATAAAAAATCTCATTAGGAATTCTCACTAAAAAGCTTTATAGAAGATGTGTTCAAAGTGGTCTCATCTTCTATACATAACTGTTAATGTCCATTCCAGGAAATTTTCAATTTTCCAATTTAAGCAACTAGAAAACAAAGTATAATGAGTATAATACAAATGGACATTTTCCCCCATCATTTGAGGAGGTAATGATTTGATTTGAGATTAAAATCTTTATTCTCAGGATGATCTATAAAAATGATTGTAGAAATAACTTATAATTGCATTTATTCAACAAAATTAAGTACGGAATTATTTAGCATAGTTACATAATACCAGTGAAAGAATTAAGAAAAAGCAATTTCTATAACAATTCACTCATTCCTGAAGGGCTAACCCACAAGAATGTCCTCTAAACCATTTATGTCTTACATGACCAGTAGCTGTCCAACAACTTCTGGGCAGCAAATTCCACTAATGAGGAAATTTTTTTTCTGACATCAAACCTAAATTTACCCCTTTTTAACTTCCATGCACTGTTCTTTTTTTCTTCTACCAGTAGTTAAGCAGACCAAGTCTATACTATACTCCCTTCCACAAATATTTAGTTATGTCTTCCTTGTCCTTCCCCTATATCGTCTCTTCTTCAGGCTAAACAGCCCAAGTTCCTTCAACCACTTATGATGAGGCATAATCCTGAGGCCCTCCAATATCCTCACTGGCCTCTTTACCAACATCCTTCTTAAAGCATCATACCCATAACCGAATGTACCAGATGTGCCCTCTGACAAGGGCAAGATAGAAAGAAGCTATCATTTCCCTCATTCTGGACACTGTGACCTTTTAGATTCAGCCTAAAATCTTGTTTGCTTTTTTGACTGCCATATAACATTATTGACTCATGCTGAGTATGTTGCCCACTGAACCCTGCAGATCTTTTGCAAACAAGCTCTTGTTCAGCCACACAATCCAAATCTGACTCATCCATAGACAAACTGCACTTCAAAACAAAAAATAAGGAAAAGCAAGACAATACTAAGCTAAATCATTTAAATTACCTCAACCCTATATAAAACTATATTGTGCTATACAAGCAATCATAAGCATGTAATAAAATTATAGTAAATATAATACACAAAGAAAGGCAGTGTGATATAGTAGAGAACTGGCCTTGGAATCAGGAAGAACTGGGTTTAAGTTCTGTCTCAGACACATACCAGATACATGACTCTCTTAACCTTAGAGTGCTAGGCAAATTTCTTAAAAAAAAAAAAAACTTATCAGAAGTGTTTTCAGTCTGGATTATTGGAGACAGCAACTTGAATACTGATGAAGTCACAGGTTTGAACTCAAAAAAAAAAAAAAATACTCCGTCTCACACTCTCTCCTTCCCTCTTTTTCCTCTCTCAAGTTAATTTACTTTTTACCTGGGATATCTGCTTGATCAATTTGAGCCATTGTTATTAAATGCCTGTTAATCAGCTCCTACGGGAAAAAATATAGGAACTCTTACAATCTAGAATGTGACTAATGGAACCTCATTTTCTTATCTTATAACAGGATAAAACAGATATTCAATTTTCCAGTTACATACATTGTTCATGAAATATAATATTTCTGAAGAGGTAAAAGATCTAGGTTCTGTAATCAGATATGGCTGTATTCAAACTGAGCTGAGTTTTCACTTCAACAACCTAATATACCTTTTTTGATTCTGTATGGTTAAATCTAGTCTGAAATTAACACAGCTCCATAAAATGCTACATATATAATCCCAGAAACAATACAGCAGTTCATCTTTAACATTTACAGCTTTGTAGACTAATATAAGGTAGATAAAATCATTTGTTTTCTGTTTCTCATTGGCTGTTTAGAAAAGTCCTAAATAGCAGCTATCAACTTCTATACTGTAAAAATTACCAGAATCATTTATAAAGATAGTAGGATTTAGCTCTGATAAGGGCCTTAAAGATCTCCTAAGCCAACCACTTCATTCTATAGGAGCTCTGAGTATTTCCTCAGTCATGAAATTCCAGCTGGGAATAGAAGGCCCATCATCATGAGCTGTTCAATAGAATCCTCTCGTGTATGTATATGAGAGACAGAAAAGCCTGCCAGAGTTTCCTTATCTGTGAAAGAGCAGGGTTGGACTAAATGGCCTCTGAGCTCTTTTAACTCCAATTCTGGCACTGTGTTCACTAGACCATATTCCCATGGAAGTTGAGTATAAATCAAAGCTTAAGTAAGATATTTTTATGTAAATACCTATTTCAAAAAAGTTGTGCTAATCCATTTGTAAAACATTTAATTTTGTTTCTAAGTTCATATACTTAAAATACTTAACATAAACATTATGCATGTATGTATTAGCCAAAAATTACTTACTCTTCACATACTCAAATTAGCATTAGGTCCACCTTCATTTAAATAAATTATTTAATTGATAATCTAAAAATACTTTCGATCTGCCACACTCAAGGGATAAATCATTTAAATAGGCTACTGTATGTTTTATACTGAAACTCAAACACATCTTTATTTCCCTCTATCAATAAATTTCCTTAAACACACAGCTAGTTCCCAAATAGTACAATCAATCCCCTGAAGTGGTCGTATTATTCAAATTAGCACTGAATACTGCCATTGAGCTAGAATTATTGACCATAGTTTATAAAACCAAACCTTAATAGAATACACAGGACTGCATCAAGGGATTCATTATACACAGAGGTATCTAACTGTATATCCATATCAACTTAAAATGTGTAATTTTTTAGTTTAATTTGTATCTTATTACTGTATTTGATTAAAAAGTTACTATCATTTGAGACACTGCTTCCAAACTTCTAGAACACTACACTATTTCTTACATCTGGTTCCTTCTTCCCCAAACTGTAGTAGTTATTTTGAGAATTTCTATTCTCAACTACAAAAGCATACCTGCCGAAGTTCATCAGCCATGAAGAAGGAAGGTGCATTTGCCTTTGGTTGCATATATGCAACATGAGGTGCAGTTGGAGGGTAAATATGATAGTTTGGAAATACCTAAGAGGTGAAAAAAAAATAATAAAGATCGCTTTTAAATATAAGACATTATAATTCTGATAAATATATAATCTCTAAAAAAATAAACATCCCAAGAAAGAGGTGTTTACATTAAACAATCTCAATCTATTTTAATCACATAAATCACTTTAAAATATTAAAATAACTAATGTGAAACAATCTATATATTAATAGATACAGAGTAAGATGTTGAGTCTTATGATATTTTGGAAGATTTTTTAAAGTGATTTGGGAAAAAAAATAGATAAATAGATAAAAAACAGAAAATAGATACTAAAGAAAATTTGGTGGGACTTCCAACTACAAAGTAATGCTTCTCTGGCTACCAACACCAGAATCCAAAGATTAACTATCCCATTGATGGACGTTGTTTGTCTGTCTCATTCACCATGGACCCTTTAAATGATTTACTTGTTAACCAACTTTTCAAGGGTCAAAGATCATAGGTGCCAATTTACTCAAACTCAAGTGGACAGAAGTTTGTGACAAGGTGCTAATCTCCCAATTTAAGTGACACTTAAGAACTTATGCTCTTTCCTCCTCTTTATTTCTTCTTTCTTTTTTTCTTTGTCCTTTCTTCTCTATCTGCTCTCACTTCCACTGATCCCAACTCAACTGGGATTTAAATATAAACAAAAGTATGTGAGTAGTATATTTTATGCAAATATAAGAAGTTTTTAGAATTTTGTTTACTGAGTAAATATTTGCTCTAAAAACTGAGTTGAACATTTTTAAACTATTCTTTTTTTATATAAAAGTAAATTACATTGTTTTACTTGAATGTGGCCCTGAATTCTCTCTCCCCGAGACCTCTATTGTCAGTGGACCTCGAAATGCAAAAAAATTCTCCACCATGCCTTTAGCATAACTCACAAGGTTTTCTGCAATCATTCATGAAGTTTCAGGTAGCTTTATAATACTTTTTCTTGTTTCAGTTTCCTCATTTCTAAGTATACTGTTATATGTCATAACACAACATGAAAAATAAAGACAGAAATGAGCTATTTTTAAGCTCTCTAAAGTAATTTACAATTAGGAAAAGGAAGAAAACTTCCACAGATGCTATATCAAATATAAAAGAACCTATGCAAAATACAATAAAGGAAATACCCTTGTGCCATTAAACACCTATCTCTTTCCTAGAATTGGAAATCTTTTACTTTGAAATAACTTGACAATTTTCAGAGATGAATAATGTGGCTATATTTGCACTTAAAATTTATCAAAAGGCTTTTTTGCTAAGGTTCTGAGTTGTTAAAGTTTTAATCAAGAAGTTCATGTATTTATTTAAAAAAAAAAGTATGTGAAGAACATTAAAAGCATGGCTCTTTAAAAGAGGAAAGAAATACTATTTGAAATTAAGCTTCTGTTCTAATTGAACAACTCAGGATTTCATGTGTGATTATCTGTTCCATGATCATGCTGGAAGAAAATGACCTTTTAAAAAAAAACAAAAACAAATTTAGTGCACTATTAAAAAATAATAAAGTATAGTCACAATTTGTAAGTTGGTCACTTTCCTGAAACAAAATTATGATCAATACATTTTCAGACGAACATCTTTAATTACATTATCTCCACAGTTCAGAGAAGTATTAATCCTTAACACTTGCTTATATACCAATAGCAGCTTATTACTGAAATGGAATATGACTTATCAGTTGCGGTTCCTATCTTAGCACCTAAAAGACTTTTTAGGGTGGCAAAAATTATTTTTAACCAGATTTGTGGCAGAATTTGTTTGGTATAGAGATAGGAGAGGCAACGCAGCACATTTTGCATGTCTGATTTCACTGTTCAGTTGTCCCATGTCTCTTGGTATTTGTATTTATATCATGACTTTGACCTATGTATGACTTGTGATGCCTTTCTCTCTGCTGAGCCCTGGCTCATCTGGGAGATCTCCAACCCAATCATTACTTCATTCTACTGGCCCTGACAGCTGATGAGAAAATGATCAATTCACTCACTCTCCAGCTGTCCCCTCAGTTAACAAATGTATTAGTTCATAACCTGCTTCCTTTACATTTATAGCTTCTATTTGAAATCCTAACCATAATATGTCAACAGGAACCCACTCTTATATAAATCACTGTGAAGAGGTATTTTTGTAAGAGGGAAATGTCTTGAATTGTCATGGGCCATATGCCCTTTGGTTAACATCAATTTATCCAAAATGAAAGGAATCTGAAGGAAGGACTGACTGAAAGAAAAAGACTTAAAGAGGAATTGTGGGAGCTTTAAACTAAACTAGAAAACCAAATTAATTGCACTCTTTTTTTAGAAACTAATAAGAGAAATTAATCCAATCATTCACTCCATTTATATTTGAAGTGGCAAAAATGAAAACTTTTAATTTAAAGGTCAATTTAGGTTGAAATGTTGTAATAGTACTGATTTCTTCTCCAAAATACACATACCATTCCAGTCAAAGGTGCTGGAGTTGTGTCAGTATAGAAGTATGTTGTTCCACCTACAGTTTCCTTCTGGATAACCTGGCCAGTAGATGAAGTCTGAGAAACAGGATTATTAAGAGGTGTAGAGGCACTAGAAGGCACCAAGTAATTTGCTGGGTTTGGAGTATGACTTCTTCTTCTAGGTGCAGGAGATGTATGTGGAGTAATTTTAGGGGAATGAAGAGGCGAGGATCCAGCAGAGAGTGACATTCCTGAAGAAAATGTAAAATATTTTCTTAACTAAATCATCTGTTTTTCATAAAATAGATTAAAAACCATTAATTTATGAAAAACTCATTTTAGTAATTCTAAATCCTGGTCAATAAAAGGTAATGACAAAGCATAACTTTAAAGAATTTCATGAAGAGAATATTTTTAAAGTTCCTTTTAAAATTGTCAAAGACATTAGAAAGGACACCACAATAAAATGTCTTCCACATCAAAGTTTATATTAAACACTTCAAAATGGTAAGAATCAATCACTTCCTAAAAGAATTTTAAAATTCTACTGTCGATGGCAAGACTGTGTTTGTTCAACAATTATCATTTTAAAGTATTTCATTTTTAATACAACAATGCATATCACAACCCCAAATTATGTTTTAAAGTATTAACAACTATCAAAGGAGCTAGTAAAGATGCTCTAAGCCTATTTTCAACTTGACATAATTAAAGACACTTTTTAGGCACTAAGCCTAATCTATTTTCCCTAAGAGTAGAGACTGAACACATGGTAGTTTAAGCATTTTGGGTTTTTAAAATCAAGTATCCTTTCATACAATCAAAAAAAAAAAAAAAAAGAATGAAAACTACCTTCCCCTGTAAATAGGAAAAAATTAACATTTTATTTAAACTAAGCCATGGAGATTAATTTAACAATGATTATTGGTAAAATAAAAGCACATCCACATCTACAGAATATAAGCTCCCTTTGAAGGGACTTTTTTTTTTAATTTTGTATTCCTAATACCCAGCACAATGCTTGGTACACTGCAGGCATTTAAGAAAATGATTGCTGACTGATTGAAATATACTAGGTATTATAAGGAACATTGTCTTTGCTCTCCAAGAACAAGTGCTCTTAATACACTGAAATATTTGAGGGCATGGTACCAACTACAAGTGTGCTATGTAAATGCTATGCAAACTCATTTTGAATTTATGAAGAAGTAATTTCAATACTAGGAAATATGACTAACATGAATATATTTGTTTATTTATAAAAATTGTGAGAACTTCTTTTATCTGAGAATAGACTGTTGGAACAGAAAATCTATAGGCCACAGTTAAGTGTGTCAAGCAGTGATTTTTGGAACATCACTAGGTTTTTCACAAAAGTCTTATTACTTTTTAGTAAATTAAGTATTGCTCAAAATCTTGCCAAAATCTGGGGTCAGTCATACTGAAATCATTGCTAAGTACTGTGATAACACAAATATGGCATCAGGAAAAGTATGTACAAAGGAAAAAACTGTGAAAACCTTTCCTTTCCCCAATATTTATCACCAACTGCACCCAGAGATCATATATTTTAAAACACCACCATGTAGAATTTACGAAGTTTGTAACTGCTTTCACAATTTCAGCAGAAAGCAGAGTGTGACATTCCTGAAAAAAAATGTAAAATATTTTCTTAACTAAATCACCTGTTTTTCATAAAATAGACTAATAAACATTAATTTACGAAAAACTCAGTTTAGTTATTCTAAATCTTACTCAATAAAAGGTAATAAAATATAACTTTAAAGAATTTTAGGAAGATAATATTTTTTCAAGGTCCCTTTAAAATGCAGTTAATTATTAAAGTCATTAGAAAACATAACACAAATCTCTTCCACACTCCAAACGCCTCTTAAAACAAAGGTGTACAGATGGGATAGGCTTCCTACTGACTGCTAGGGCATGTCAGAGGTAAAAAGATGGGAGGCTTTTGGTCAGCTGTTACTACCATACCAGAGAAGTGTGATAAAATATTGCTTATTTTTTCTAATTCAACCTCAAAACACAGAATCAATGCCATTAGATACAAAAAGGATGGCAACAGCACAAAAAAACCAATGTGTAAATATTAACTTCATAGGAAATATAATGAGAAAAGAACTTAAGAGTCAAAAGAACAAGGTTTAGGGTCACACTCACTTTATATTAGACTAACACATTACAAACCTTAAAGCACCACATAAATGATATTAACATAAAGCTGTCCTATATACTTTTCTAAGGCTAAGTGGCATTGTGAAACAAAAAGATAATAGCCCATATTTATGCAGTGCCTTACAACAACTATGTGAAACAGAGAATAACTATTAGGCAGATGAGGAGCTTGAAGCTTAGAAAGGATTAGTGATTTTACTCAGCTACATAGCTAGCCAACAGTCCTGATTTCAAGTTGAGATCTCTGTCCACGATGTGAAGTACCTACCAAAGAAATGTACTGGGAAGAATTACCTGAATTTTGCAAATATACATGGATATATAGGTAAGAGGAAATAGCCACATTTTTAAAAACTATACGAACAACTGGCAGAGGTGACAAAAGATGAGAACAGTCCATGTTGGAAGGTTGGTTAGAGAAAGTTAACACCACTGTGCTGTTGGTAGAACTACGAATTAGTATAATCATTCTGAATAGCAATTTGGAATTATGCTTTATTACCTTTTAATTGGAATACTATAGTACTCTACTTATTCTTAGAACATATTATAAAAAATATAATGCAAATCAAGTGGCTAAAAAGTCCATATACCCAGAGGTTCCACTGTTAGGTATATAATCCCAAGGAGGTCACTGACCAAGAGAAAAAGAAAAAAAGGCTCCATATACACCAAAATATTTATAGCAGCACTCTTTGTGGTAGCAAAAAACTAGAAACAAAGTAGATGCTCACTGACTATGGATTATAATGAAATATCACAGTGCCAGAAGAAGCCATATGATGAATATCAAGAAACATGGAAATACTTGTATGACTTGATAAAAATTAAGGTAAGCAGAGCCAGGAAAATAATATACATGATTATTATTTTGTAAATGCAAAGAACCACCAGAAAACTGAAAATGAAATGTTACCAAAAATTTTACACAGAACAAGCTTAGCCTCAAGGAGGTGTTATATAAAAATGCTTCCCTGTCAATTCTTTGCAGAGATGGGAGGTATGGGGTCCTGGGTATTCAGCAATGTGTATAATACATTTTAGATTTTTTTTCTCAATGTAATGATTGCTTTTGCTGAAATACCTTTTTTTAGTTTAAAAAAAAATCCTTCGTATTAGGCATGGTGAAGGAGAGATATAGAGGGAAATTTAGGCAAGGTAAAAACAAAAGATATCAAAAACTTTCCTAAAAAATAAAAAAAGAAAACAACGAGACAAGGCATTTCTAGGGTTGAATCCTTGCTATGACTTTTATAACCTTGGGTAAGTCATTCTCCTTCTTTGGGCCTCAGTTTCCTCATCTATTAAATAAGGGAGTTGGGCTAGATGACTTCTAAGGTCCCTTCTAATTTCAAATCTATGATTCTATGATTTATGTGAAATCTTTTAAAAATAGGCCAAGACAATGATTTTTAATAGGGGTTCTTGGCCTTTTTGGTATCACAGATGCCTTTGACACGATAAAGAAGCCCATGGATCCCTTGTTTTTAAATGCATAAAATATGAAGGCTTGCAAAGGAAACCAATTATACTGAAATGAAGCTATCAGAGTATTTCAAAAAACAAATTATTGGACTCCAGGATAAGAACTTCTAACTTAGAAACTGAGACTAGGGGGGAAAGGGGATTGGGGAAACTGGGGAGGGGGAGGAGGAAAAGGAAAACACTGTGGAAGATTCTGTATTTAGGAGTATACAGTAGGAAGTGCTCTGCTTATGACTAAAAACAGCTGTTAGTTTGTTTAACCAAAAGGCTAAAGAAGAAGTCTGAAGCATGACAGTGATTTGCAAGTCTTCTATTCAATGCTGAAATGAGCCCTGGGGAGAAGTGACTTGACCAAGGATTTCAGAGGTCAGGCTTCAAGTCTCCACCTAGTCCTGCTGCAGCCCTGCTGCTCTCCTTTCGACACAGGTCAGGGATGTAGGATCAGAGACTACTGTGCATCCCCTGACCTTGAGGAGATAATATATTCAATACTGTAGTGAGCCTCAAAAGCGCCTTATCCCTCTAATTTCAGCCCCAAGGACTCCATCAACCTCTGTCATGACCATCACACAGGCCCAGGAATTATTCATTTCTCCCACCAACTCTGGGCATTATATCTCCTCTACCTATATACCTCTTGTTCAAGGAAATAACCAAATCAACAGTATTAGTGCTAACTGGAAAGGCTTGTAACAATCACCATTCCAATGGTTCGACTCCAAATCTTTCTGTGAGTTTTAAGTTGTGTAGGCAAAAATTCCCTTCCTTGGACACTATGCCCCACCCTCTCATACTAACCCACGTCCACTTCATCCCTACCTCTGTCTATCGCACTTCATCCTACCCTTGAATAGATAGATGGAATAAATATTTATTGAGTATGAACTATGTGCCAGGCACCATGTTAGCATGGTACTTTACATATATTATCATATTTGATTTCTTTTCCCTTATGGCTTCTGGAGTTTTCTAGAGAGACATTGTTTATAATAAAATTTAATAAATAAATAATAAAATTTGATAAGATTTGAGCTCCTTGCATGCAGGAACTATCTGATTATTTCTTTTTGTTTTTGTATCCTTAGCTACTGCACATTGCCTAAGATATGGTAGGTGCTTAATAAATGGTTGTTAAATTGAAACGAATAACTACTCAGTTCCAGGGTGTGAAATATATTCTTCCAAAAGCAATTTGAACATTATGTCTATTAAGAGATGGAACATTTTCGTGTTCAGAAAGCAGATAAGTCAGGTTACTAACAGCTGCATAATTCAAACAAAGCTGCCTTTGTAGAGAAAGCCACAGTTGTGGAAAAGTCTGTTTTTAGCAAACAGTGCCTTGTTGACCAAAGAAAACAATTCAAAATGGCCTTACAGTAATGTTTCAGAAAGAAATTCGATCTTCATTGTGTACATGACTGGCACAATGAAATTTGGTGCATCTACATGGAAGGCTGTTCTCACCTCATATATATCCAATAATCATAGTCACAGTCAACAGGTAATGAAAGAAAAAAGTCTTGTCCTACAAGAAAGCAATTATTAACGGATTTCCCAACAAAGGAATCCTTTAAAAAATACAAATCATATAGACAAGTTTATGAAATAACAATTACTTTAACAGACTTGAATCAAGTTTTTTCTTTCATGTTGCAACTGGTCGCTTCTCCCCAATAACAGGATAACCATTTCAGTGTCATTGAGGACTTGAGATCTTCTCCCTTTCTGGAAGCAATGGAACAGAAGGTGCCCCTTCATAGGTTTTAGAGAAAAAAATCATCTTCCAAAAAAGTGTATAAGTATGTTTCACCTCAGTTTAGATCACTTCTTTTCATACAACTACATTTTGTGTTCTACGAAGTGTTCTTACTCTTTCATAATAAGGAAGGACTATGATCAATGAAAGGTTATCAGAGGGCCAATTGCTTGCACCTTTTTTAAACAAAAAGGGTTATATCAAACAACTCCCTTTTTCTTTTAACCAAATTTCATGTAAAGCACAACATATTGGTTTGGTGAAATAATCATTGGATTTTAGGTCATGGAACAGTATTGGCAACTTTAGTCTCATTGACTAAAGAACTGTTCCAACTTCTTCGAAAAAGTCCCTTTCCTCTGGTCTATATAATAAAAGGTGCACTCTTTAGTGCTTTATAAAAGAGAAAATGAAGTTCAAGGAGGTAAAGCAACTTAACCTTGCCTATGGTCACAGAAGTTGTAGGTAACAAAGCCAGGATTTAATCTCATATCCTTTGGCCTTATAATCCAGTTTGATCTTTGGGTAAGATCAAACCAATGGTTTCTTAGATCATTTTAAGACATGTTCTTATGGTTAGCAACTGCAAGGGAAGGAGAAGAAAAGATCAATGGGTCAGTCATTCCACAACTGGTATGTGATATATTTTATATACACACACACACACACACATATATATATAATATTATATAAATAAACTCTAGAATTAGCACAATGGCATACAGGTAGCCCTGGTATCTTTCAAAAGAGATTGTGATTTTGTCTACATGGAAAGAACAAAAGCAAAGCAGACAATGAAATAAATTGACATGTCATGGTAATAATCAGTAACAAAAGTTCAATGCTTAACTAAAGGTACATTAAAGGAATATTTATGTGATATATAGGCATGTGAATTTTAAAACATTAGCCTGGAACACTCATTTTCACATACCCCAAAATTTTATGTGGATTCATTGGTATAAATATGGCAGGTCCACAGACCACTCCACTTTATGGCTCTCTTCCCCTGCTTGCTTTTTCTCCTCATCTATCACATCTGCCTCTTTCCCACCTTGGACTCTACTCTTGGTCTGTCAGCAGGAAGCAGGTTTTTTTTCTTTAAATAATACTGATAATAACAACAACAATATTTATGATCTTGCTAGAGCCCAGGTCTCCATCTTCATCAAACTCTCCAAAACTCTACTTTCTAGCAGCATTTTACGTGTTGTCTTTCCCCATTAGAATGTAAGCCTCTTGACAGCAGGGACTTGTTTGTATTTGAATTTCTGCTGCTTTAGCATAGTACCTAGCACACAATAAGCACTTATTAAATGTTCATTCTCTCTGTCTTACTTCAATCAAATTTAAACAATCTTAAAAAAGAACAAGCTTCTTTAAAAATGGGAAAAAACCCATACAGATAGATCTATCCTTTAAAATATAAATTAATATACTGAAAAAAATACACATAAATGATAGAGGAAAAGTGGATAAAGTGTTGGGCCTGGAGTCAGGAAGCCTTGAATTCAAATCTGACATCAGACACTTACTTAGCTTTGGGGCCTGGGGCAAGCTGCCTCAGTCTCCTTATCTGTAAAATGGGGATGATAATAATAATAGCACCTTTACCTCTCAGGATTGGTGGAAAGATAAAATGAGGCACAGTGCCTGGCATATATTAAGCACGATATAAATGTTAGCTTTCATCATCATCATTACTGTTGTTGTTATTAAGTAGGACCATATGAGCTTAATAAATAAAACTTGATGGACAGGATCAATTATCTGTAGAGATCCAATTGTATAAAGCAAACCTATAAGCAAAGATGTTTTTTAAATTAACGAGCATTTACATTTCCTCCACCATCAGGAGAAAAAAAAGACTATAAAAAATAGACACAGACAAGCAAACTAAATTCCCATATTGGCCATGTTCATAAATGTTTGTCGCGTTCTCCATGTCTAGTTTATCACTTACCTCTCTACTAGGATATGGTTATCAGCTACACTTAAAAAAAAAAAAAAACAAAAAACAAAAAACTTCTCTAGAAACTACTTTTTGCAATCTACTTGGTAATATGCAACATGAAAATATACAGGGCAACCAGAACTATCAATTATAGTATTACACATCTCAGAAAATTTGAGTTTTAGTTAACAATAATAATTAAGATACTATCACTTCAAGCAGAGAATGAATGACTATTAAGTCTTTTAGAAAGAAGACTACTTTGGGGTATGATGTGGACTAGATGAGCTGTTGAGTTACTTTTTAAATCTAAAATTCAGTGACTTGTGATTTAGTTTTCAGAAAAACAAGCATGATTTAACTAAAGTAATACTGCTATGTCATCTCACATAGCTATTTCTACAGTGCTATTAAAAGCTCATTAATATACATTATCTAAGTTGATCTTGACAACAAATGCTAGGTAAAGAAGGTATTGTTATCCCTAGTTTGCAAATACACCTAGGTTATGTCACTTGCAAAGCCAAGTATCCTGGTTATTAACTTAATGCTCTTTCAAAGTCAAATCTGTTTGGTAATAGATAAAAATCTTTTTGATTTTTAAATTTTTAAACAAAGTTTTTAAACAAAGAACTCACAAAGAGGTAAAGTAACTTTATTGAAATCATTTGTATTTTTTAAATTCCGAACTTAAAACACCAAAAAAGAACCTTTTCATACAAACAACAGTAAATATAAAGAGCAATCCATATGAAAATAGGAATCTTCATTTCATACTACTTGCTTTTTAAAGTAACATATATAACAAATGCTACCTATCACTTTCAAAACTGCTCTGCTTATCTATGCTTCCTTCTGTTCTCTTATGTGATTTTAAAAAGTGTTTCAGTAGAAAACGTTTCCTTTTTCTGTCATCTTAATTACTAAACTCCCTTCATTTTATTGAAAAATTCTCTTTAATTGGGGAAAAAAAAGGAAAGGACTTAAAATGATTAGTTAAGTTTTGTTCTTACTTAATTGTATGTGAACAACAAAGATTACAGCACTAAAAATGTTCCCTTCTGACCTATGAGGTAGCTTCAAATTATAATCCTTTATTATTAGTACAGTGAATATCTTTGTCTCCAAGTATGACGAAAGCAGCCAAAATTCTCTTGAATCTTCTATTAGAAGAAATTCTAGAAAGTAAGCACCTTTTAGAAAGGAATTTTTTTTTTCATTTAACAATTTTTAAATTTTTTAACTGGAAAAAAAAAATCAGACTCCTTATCCTCCCACTTCTTCACTCCACCACTGAGAACAAAAGAAAACTAAAAGCCACTAGAAACACGTATGGCCAGGCAAAAACCATTTCTGCATTGGTCATGTCCAAATATGTATGTGTGTATTATGTGTGCATACATGTATGCATAAATGTATATGCACAGAAATGTATATGAACCGCTATCAGGAAATAGGCAGTATTTTTCATTATTAGTCCTCTGCAATTATTGTTAGTAATTACTCTGATCAGAGATCTTAATTCTTCCCAAAGTGTCTTTATTATATTATTGTCACTGTATAAATTATTTTCCTAGTACTGTTCACTGTACTCTTCATCTATTTATAGAAGTCTTCCTAGGTTTCCCAGGATGAAACCATTTCTACTGTAATTTTTTACAGTACAACAGCATTCTATCATATTTATATACCATGATGTGTTTGGAGATTCGCCAGTGTCTCCCCTCAGATACCAACTCTTTCTACCTCAAAAAGAACTAGAAATATTTTGCATCCCTTATACTGTCCCTCTAATTCCCTCCCTTTCCCAATCTCTCAGATGAGTGAAATGTATTTCTGTATGTGTGAATGTGTGTGAGTGTGTGTGAGAGAGCGTGTGTGTGTGTGTGTCTCTGTGTCTGTGTGCTTCCTTCCTACAGCCAGTTCAGATGTGAGGAAGATTCAAATGTTAGCTATTTAATCACCAAGGAGAATGGATATCCTTGATTTTATGTGTATATATTGACAATCATTTAATATCAATTTAATAGCTTCAATAACGGCCAGAGCCTGAACTAATAATCAACCAGAAGAAGAGTCTGAATTGATTAACCAGAAGAAGAGTCAACAAGAACAACCTCTTTGTTCTCTAAGTAAACTCAGAGAATACCTCTTCCTATGTCAACAAGGCCAGATCGTGCTGACTTAAGAGCATTCTTTCCTGTCTCTGGCCATGAAGGATGAGACCCTTATCTGGAGACACTATCTTGACTTATTGTATTTACAATCTATTCAATTTAGAAAAGTCCTTTTCTTGTATCATGGTTAAACATACATGGAAATCATAAAATTGAGTAACACGGACATGCTGAGCTGGGACTAAAAATATACTCAAACCTTCTCATTCCTTTGTTCAGGCAGTCAGATTTTGTCTGGTCCCATACATGTCTGTATCTGCTAGCTTTAAGGGAATAAACAATATTAATTTACATATTACCTAGCTTGTTTGCCTCCTTTAATCAAACTTTCAGGTCAACAGTTATGGTGCCGTGACTTGGATGGAACTGATGGAATGGCAGGACATTATCTCAGCCTCACCAATGCTAGACTCAGGTGCCTCAGGATTCATTTTTTCCTGGAGTCTTAACCTTGATGGGGTCCGGTAAGTTCTACCTATTCCCAGCTTCCAAAGGACTCCTACTAGTTTGGTTGAAGTCTGAAATTCCCTTAAGCTAGCTCTGGGGGCAGGGATCAAATCTGCGATAAAACACTCTGTATAGATCCCCTGGAAATACTGATCTCAGGAAAATTAGTACCAGCATTGCCAGGGTTAGTGTCAGTTGACTAAAGATGGCCCAAATTATGTTGGCCCAATAGTCAAAGTTACCTTATCTTAAAACCAAATTAAGTTTAAAGCCCAATAAAACATCTAGCCACAAGAGGAAATGTTTTCATTATGGGTTTGCTGAGATGGCTAAGCAAGAACAAAAGGCAGAAGCCTCTTTCCTTAAGGCTTGCAAAGTTGCTTCAGCATCACCTTCAGTATTGGCTAATTCCCTCCACACTCTCCCCTCTTTTGCAGCAACTCCAGGAACAGCTGTTCCTCTACTCTTTTTGCGCTATTCCTCACCTCCTTCCTCCCTCCCTTTCCCTTAAAAGCTCTGATTTTGAGGAGGGTAACTGCACTTTGCGGTTACTTCCTCCCTCCTGCCTTCCCTTACCTGCCCTACACCTTTCCCCCCTTCCCTTAAGGGCTCTGTTCTTGAGGAGAACAGCTACACTGTGGACGTAGGATATGGAAAGTCAAAAACATCAGGGACAGCAAGGCTTCCCCCAAAGACCACAGAGGTGCTCCGAGCAAAGGTTTCAGGATCCATCCTGGTCAGATCTTGAATCCTTGCAAATTCCCCAACCCCCTCTCCTTGGAATAATAATAGCCAATTCATGATGGGGATTTCTGGCAAGCCTCTAATTCCCTCTCTGTTGTTAAATTCTGAGCTCAGTTTGTATTTGTCCTGTCATTGTCAATTTGTCAGTGTGTGGGTGTGTGTGTGTGTGTGTGCTGTGAATGAGTCTATTACTCTGCAAAATTTAAAATATAGGCAGCCAGAGATTTCTAAGGGCTGCAGTTAGGGAAACAAACAAAACTTTTCCTTATGATTCCCAGTCTGGCCAACTCAGAATTACAATGGAAACAGAGCTAAAAACACTTTAGCAAATTCTGGGATTAATCATTAAAAAGTTTGGAAACTTTGCTTACAGTATATACCATTCATTACAAACACCTGTTACTTTTTCTAGTTTGGTGACTGTATAATTAAGGTTAGGAAGGATAGAGCATATAATGGTGAAATACTTCAAAAAAACACAAGGAATTTTCTTTTTTTAAGGGGATGAAATTAAGAACTTCCTATTTACAGAGCTTAAGAAAATTTAAGGAAGCTCTCTCATAGTTAAACAATTCCCAGTAATAAAGTAAATGTGAAGCAGTATGTCAGACAGCATAGTGGGAAATGTAAATAAGATATCAGGAGGAATCAATAAAAGACAGTTTAACTCTGCATTTTAATTTGACAACATAAGTGTTTACTGTGTACAAGGCACAGGGCCAAGAGCTAGAGACGAAAAGACAAACATGAGATCTACCCTTCATGATCTTACATTTCCTTGGGAGAAGGTAATAATATAAGCAATTTGAGTAGGGAGTGAGTACTAACAAACTGAGGATCATGGAATGCTTCATCAAAAAGATGACAAGGCCAAGCTCTCAAAGATAGAGATTCTGAGAGGCAGACAAGGAATAACTGTAAAGAATGTATATAAGTAAGAGAAAGAATGTCAAGCTTCAGTTTGTTAGCAGAGATGTAAAAGAATGAATATGAAACAAAATTGCAAAAGTCATCTGAGAGCAGATAACCAGTCTAAGCATATTTTTTCTTTTAAACAAGCAGCAATAAGGAGTCACCGGGATATCCTATTGAATACTGAATTAAATCTTATGAAAGGTTTTTAATGGGATTGGACCTATGCTCTAGGAGAATTATTTTGGCAGCTGTGTAAAACATGGATGATAAAGGAAGGAGACCAACTGGGATGCTACTGAAATAGAGGCAAGGAGGGCCTACATTAAGGTGGTGGCAGTATTAGTGAAGAGAAGCGGGCGGATACGAGATATTATGGCAATAACTAATTAGATGAGAAGGATGAGTTGAGGATGACTTCTATGTTAAAAGCTCAGGTGACTAAAAAACAGACTTCAAAAAAGCAGCAGGTGGGAGGAGAAATGAGGTTTTAAACATTTCGCTTTCAATTAATAAGCCATGGTGCTTGATTTACTGAACATAGACTAGATAGGGCTTAATGTGCACCAGAAAAAAGAAAGCTATCTGTCCTTTAATCACGATTAATTTGAATATAATCTCTCTCTTTTTTGAAAAAAGAGGGCAAAACAGCAGATAACAGAAAAGGCATAACTAATCATACTAAACATTGCAAACATTTGGATTCCTCATGATGTTCTTTTCTAGGGGATATGTATGTCCTGCCCAACAATGACCTGGATATTCCAAGTCTACTGGAAAGGAAACAACAGTAATACATGATTTCAGAAATGAGACCTAAGTTACAGAATAACTTTTGAAACAAAAGTTTTTGTGGCTTATACACACCAAATATAATACTGCCAAGGGAGAAAATGAAGAAAAATTAGGTTACTTATCATTATGCCAAGATTGCATTGTAAATGCTGGCCAGATAAATGCTGGAGGACTATCAAATGATATAGACAAAATATCCTTATGATGAGTTCTTTTCGGAACTTCAAAGACATAACCCCTTTGGATGGACTTTAAGACATTTACTATTTACGCCAACTTTTTGCTCTTTAGCAAATATCGCTTTGATGAGGTTATAATATATATAACTTCATTATATGTACACACAAACGTACTTTGTATCACTTTATAACAGTGGTGATAAGATTTGTACTGATTCCACAACTCTCTCTAATCACATGACTAAGTATATTCCTTTATGAAAGAGTAGCAATTACAACTGCAATCTACAGAGAACAGCTAACTAACTGGATCCATGGCACATTAGCAGGTAGTGGCTTAGAGAAAAGCAAGTTAAATAGCTAACCAGCAACAGGTAATACATAGAATATAGCTTAAGTAGAACTCAGTTGATTTCCCTAAACAGAGTAAAAATATTACTAAAGATCACTTTTCTTCTACTGTTAAATGATAAAGTTCATTTCAAAAGTAAGCTTGTTAAGGTATGTGACTGAAACACTGCATTAGTAGAGTAATATTTCAGGGGCAGCTAGGTGGCGCAGTGAATGGAGCACTGGACCTGGAGTCAGGAGGACCTGAGTTCACATCTGGCCTCAGACACTTGACACACTTACTAGCTGTGTGACCTTAATCCCAATTGCCCTGCCTTTCTCCCTTAAAAAAAAAAAAAGGGTATTATTTGTTATATATAAGGCACAAAGTAGAAGTCAAAAGACTTCAGGGATTTGGATCAGGACCAGGCTTAAGCAAGTCACTCTCTCAGTATCCTAATATAATAGAGATCTTTATAAAACTCTTTCAGAAGACTGAGATGAAAAAAAGTGCTTCATGAACCTCATAGCTCTAAATAAATGCATTATCATTACAGCTCTCAATAGCTACTGAATTATTGACTCATTATAAAATTAGCTTGAAATGTCTAATCTCCTAGATATGGTTTCCAAATTAAGCATACAGTAATGATGGAACTTATAAATATGAAAAATGTTTTAAATGCAGAAACTCACTGCTAAGTGTTGACTTATATGGGGAATGTTTGCAGCTAACAAAAATGTATCCAAGTGGTATGCATAATTAGGAGGGAAGGCAGAGTAATGCTGGTACACAAACTGGAACATCATTAAATGCCAACTAAGGATTCTAACATTTTATTCATCTGTCATTAAAATCTTTGACCCATGCTAGATAAATGTTTGAGTCAATAAGGAGATGATGAGGAAAACCAGAAATAAACCATTTGTATATTGTAACAATTACTTCCCATCATAAGTCAGTTTCTTGGGGGTGAAGGGAGATAAATCCTTATAAAATCTTAGTTTAAATCAAGGTCTCTTAATTATTTATTACAATTGTTATGGGGGCCTTCTCCAATCATCCAGATGTGCATCTGGCCACTGGACCCAGATGGCTCAGGAGGAAAAAGTGAGACTGGCGACTTTGCACAGACCTACTGCACTTAAACCCAATTCACTTGCATGTCATGGCATCAATTCCTTGGTGTTGCAGTCCTCCTCGAGAACAAAGGACAAGCAATAAAGAAAAACTGTTACAATGATTCACAATAATGTTTATAAATACTCTCACTGAATGGCTGTTGTTCTCAATGTACCTCACCAATTCAATCCTTCTGAACATGTATTAAAGCTCCTAGTATGTACTAGACACTGAGGATCGAAATCTAAAATAATAGTGTCTGCTCTTTTTACTGAAAATATACAGGAAAGGGTGGAGACAAGATAGCAGATTAAAGGCAGCAACTCAGCCAAACTCTTCGAACATTGCTCTCCAAACAACTTTAAAATAATACCTCAAATCAAGCTTAGGCAAAGGCACAGAAGCAGAAGGATAAACAACCTGTGGGATAATTTGGCCAGAATGCGGAGTACATAAGGAGAATTACTGTGCAAAATGTAAAACATAACCAAGGGTCTAAGGGTTAAAGGCAACATTTTCTTAGAAATAACGGGGAGGGGCGGGGGATGGAAGGAGTGCAGGGAGGAGCCAAGATGGCGGCTGTATCCCTCCAAACAACTGTGAAAAACGGCTCTGAATGAAATCTAGAGCTGCAGAACCCACGAAATAGCAGAGAGAAGCAGGTCTCCTGCCCAGGACAGCCTGGATAGTTGCTGGGAAGGGTCTATCGCATGATGCTGGGAGCAGAGCTCAGCCCAGCATGGGCCATGCCAGGAGAGACCAGACCTGGAGCCGAGCAGAACAGACGGTAGGGCTCTGAATCATTGAGCTGTGGCAGTCACCAGACTTCTCAACCGACAAATGCCAAAGACCACAGAGCAGGTTAGTGGGAAAACTGCTAGATCGGGTTAGAAACTGGTCTGTCCCCAGCCCTGGGGGTGGTGCCACAGTGGTAACAGCAGCAGCAGGAAGCTCCTGAGGCTGCTTCCAGAGCTCCAGCATCAGCTGCTTCCAGAGTCCCTGGCTCTCACGATGGGAGAAATCAAGTGGCAGACCAGAGTGGGAGTGCAAGGCTTGCTTTGCCCTGCTTGGATCTGGGTTGCAATCCTGGTTGATGGTTCTCTGGGGAGGAGGAGTGCTGCTGTGGCAAAGGGTGCGATGACAGTGGAGTAGAAGTAGCTCTGAAAACAGCAGCACAGCCCCTCAAGCTTGAGACAAAGAGCTCTCTACTCTACAAGCGTCATTCCCTGACAAAAAGCTCAAAGGTCAAGTAGTTGGCTGGGAACACGGCCAGGCAATGAAAACGGACGCAGACACAGACCCAGATTCTAGAGTCTTTAAAGAAGATCCAAACGTACAGCCAGAAGAAGTCAACAAAGTCAAAGAGCCTACATCAAATGCCTCCAAGAAAAATTTGAATTGGGCTCAGGCCACGGAAGAGCTCAAAAAAAGATTTGGAAAAGCAAGTAAGAGAAGTGGAGGAAAAATTGGAAAGAGAAATGAGAGATGCAAGAAAACCATGAAAAACAAGTCAATGACTTGCTGAATAGGAGACCCAAAAAAAATACTGAGGAAAATAACACCTTAAAAAAATAGACTAAACCAAAAGCCAAAAGAGCTCCAAAAAGCCAATGAGGAGAAGAATGCCTTGAAAGGCAGAATTAGCCAAATGGAAAAGAAGGTCTTTTGGACCTTCTGAACTGACTGAAGAAAATACCACCTTAATAATTAGACTAGAGCAAGTGGAAGCTAGTGACCTTATGAGAAATCAAAATATTATAAAACAGAACCGGAGGAATGAAAAAATGGAAGACAATGTGAAATATCTCATTGGAAAATAGATCCAGGAGAGATAATTTAAAAATTATTGGATCAAAAAAAGAGCCTAGACATCATCTTTCAAGAAATTATCAAGGAAAATTGCCCTGATATTCTAGAACCAGAGGGTAAAATAGAAATTGAAAGAATCCACTAATTGCCTCTTGAAAAACATCCCCAAAAGAAAACTAGGAATATTGTTGCCAAATTCCAGAGTTTCCAGGTCAAGGAGAAAATACTGCAAGCAGCCAGAAAGAAACAATTTGAGTTTGTGGAAACACAATCAGGGTAACACAAGATCTAGCAGCTTCTACATTAAGGTATCAAAGGGCATAAAATATGATATTCTGGAGGTCAATGGAGCTAGGATTAAAACCAAGAATCACCTACCCAGCAAAACTGAGTATAATGCTCCAAGGCAAATTTGAAAGACAAGAATCAAGAGAAGTATGAAAAAGTAAAGAAGAAAGAGAAATCATAAGGGACTTACTAAAGTTGAACTGTTTTGTTTACGTTCCTACACAGAAAGATACGAGACCTTTCTTAGTATTAGGGTAGTTGAAGGAAACATACATATACATAGACAGAGGGCACAGGGTGAGTTGAATATGAAGGGATGACATTTAAAAAAATTAAATGAAATTAAGGAATAACAGAGGAATATATTGATAGGGAGAAAGGGAGAGATAGAATGGGGTAAAGTATCTCACATGAAAGTATCAAGAAAAAGCAGTTCTGTTGGAAGGGAAGAGGGGGCAGGTGAGGGGGAATGAGTGAATCTTGCTCTAATGGGATTTGACCTGAGGAGGGAATAACATACACACTCAATTGGGTATCTTACCCCACAGGGAAGTAGGGGGAAGGGGATAAAAAAGGGGGGATGATGGAAGGGAGGGCAGATATGGGGAGGAGGTAATCAAAAGCAAACACTTTTGAAAAGGGACAGAGTCAAGGGAGAAAACTGAATAAAGAGGGACAAGATAGGATGGAGGGAAATACAGTAGTCTTTCACAACATGAGTATGATACATGTATGGCCTATGTTGAATTGCTTGCCTTCTTAGGGAGGCTGGGTGGGTGGGAAGGGAAAAGGGGAGAGAATTTGGAACTCAAAGTTTTAAAATCAGATGCTCAAAAGAAAAAGTTGTTTTTGCATGCAACTGAGAAATAAGATATATAAGGAATGGGGCAGAGAAATCCTGCCCTACAAGAAAGTAAGGGGGCGGGGGTGGGGAGTGGGGTGACAGAAGGGAGGGCTGACTGGGGAATGGGGCAATCAGAATATATGCCATCTTGGAGGGGGCGGGGAGGGTAGAAATGGGGAGAAAATTTGTTCAAAATCTTGTGGAAATCCACATTGAAAACTAAAATACTAAATAAATAATTTTAAAAAAACAAGAAGTAGTAACAGGGAGCCATTGAAAGTTCTTGAACTAAAAAGAAACATGGTCAGACCTTGGCTATGTGGAATTAGATAGGGAAAGATGAGAGTTCAGGTAATAGACTATCACAGTAGTCCCGGTAAAGTGCTCCTTTCACATGGGCCAGATTAAAATTGTGGCCAGAAGAGTAAAAAGAGACTGATACAAGAAAACAGTGTACTTTATAAGAGAACTACACATGTGGCCCTAATTAATTTTGTAGTATCCAGAGTACCTGGTACGCAGATATAGTTATCATAGAATCTTTAAACTGGAAGTAACCTTATTAGTTATTTTAATCCCTCAGAAGAGGAATTAAATCTAAAGAGTCAAGTGACTCATTCATGGTCACATGGCTTATAAGAGTAAAATCAAAGTCTCCTGATTAAATCTAAGTTCAGTGCTCTTAATAATATTGTTGTACAAAAGATTCAAACTCTTAAATTACTGGATTAAATTATTCAAATACCGTTAAGTATTAACATTTTTTATGTCCAAAAGAAATTTCTCATGAGAAAATCTTTTATTAACCTGAGCTTATCATATGCTTTATAAAAGAAAACTAGCTATAGACAGGACAGTTTCACATATAATTCTCTTTCTGTTCTCTACTTTGTATTTGGAAACTGTTTTCTTGATTTTCATTAAATTAATGAATTAATAACGAATAAGCATAAATAAAATCTGTACTGTCTAACCCAAATAAAAGTAGTTCTTTGTAAAGGCTTAAAAAATAACTTTTAGAAATTTCCACTCTATTACATTAGACAACAGGAAATTATGTGAGCAAAATTAGTGTTGTCTGACCTCTGGCCAAACTTATTTTCCCAACCAATTTGTATGGCAGCAGAACTGCTAGAAATGATCTGAAGCTCTTGTTATTATTATTTAAGTCACCAATAAAAACAACACTACATACTAACCTAAGTTTACCATAAGAACATTTATTATGGAATATGGGCCACAGTTTAGTTCCATATTCATATCCTTTCCTAGTTATGTTAAAAGTTTGAAAGGCATATTGTTAATAAAATACTTATAAATCATATACAGCCAGATATAATGTAAATAAGGCCCAAAATACACTTAGATAGCTTCAGTAGGATATCCCATAAGCACCTCAAATTCAACATATCTAAAATAAAGCTCATTATCTTCCTTTCTAAATGTGGCCCTTTCCTTATTGCTATAAAAGGCACCACCAATCTTTACCCAGATTAATAGTCATGTCTGATTTGTTCCTGTCAGCACAGGCATGCTGTCCCCTCCATCATCCATTTAGTTGTCAAGTCTTATCAATTCTTCCTTCACAATATCTCTTACATTTCTCCACTTACACAGTCAACACTCAAACCCTCATCACCTCTCTCCTATTGCCACAGTCTACCAACTGATTTCCCTCCTTCCTTTTTAAATTTATCCTTCATGCCTGCCAAGCTGGTATTCCTAAAGCAAAGGTCTGACCAATAGCACTGCCCTCCTCAACAATCTTCAGGGGCTCGCAAGTGCTAAGACAAAATGCAAAATTCTCAGCCTGAAATTTCAAGCCCTTGACAATGCAGCTGTACCATACCTGTCCAGAGTGATTGCGCATTACTTTCCTTTAGGCATTTTACATTCTAGTCCAAATGACCTACTACTTTCTTTCTCCTAAACCTGTCAATCCATAGCCTATCTCTATGCCTTTGTACAGGTTAATCTCCTATTCTTGGAGTGCAATTACCTTTGTTTCTTAAAATCCTTAACTTGTTTGAAGGTTCAACTCAAGGGCCACCACGTATGGCATTACTGATCTCCCTAACTGCTAGTGTTCTCTTACTCCTCAAGACAGAGAGAATGTGAACTACCTGAGAGTTTTTAAACATGGCTGAATGTTTAATTAATATCTTCTAATAATGTCTGACTCTGATGGCCCAGTGTGGTATAAATGTGAACCTATGCTCTTACAAGTATATGCCAAGAAATCTTAACCTTCAAAAAGGCTTCCCAAGCTGGAAAAGCTTTTGGCATGAATTTGGCTATGGATTGAATGTCTGTCCTAGCTAAAAGTTTGGAGTCTTACTAGAGGCTTGGCTACTAGGTAATGATGTTTTGGGGCCACAGCAATTCATAAAGACCATCAACTAAGGTACTGAGGAGCCGTATATTACAGCTCTTCAACATGGGTGAAGGAAGTCTCTATCCCACAATGATGAAATTATCAGGAATCCTTGAAGTATTGGCTACATATAATTCCTAATACCATACATTTAAATAATTCTTTCAAAAATTAAAATAACAATCCTAAAAAATTTATAATCCTTCAGTTGTTTATTATAAAATTACAAGGTAATAAAGGCTAATGGTAAAATATTCTGTACTCTCATTTTTGGCAAAACTCTTAACTACATCATCTGAAAAAATAGGAATTCATCCTGTTTCTAAAATTCTCCAAAGGAAATTCCACCTAATAATCCATTCTAGCAACTAACATCACAAGCATGAAATTTTCATTATATTTAAAAACATATCTCTCAGGCCAAAGATAAAGTCTATTTAATTAAGCAATAGTCAGTACAATAACCATTCATATTATAGTTGTGGATAGGACTTTTTCAATCTTATCTTCAGCATATTAGCCACAAGGAATATGTAAAACATTCACTACTAAATCAAATACTTACTAAGTTATCCTGATCAATGTAATCCTAAATGTTTAGGACCACAAATACATACTACCTTCAATTAGAAAATGAAACCTATAAATAAGAATAGGTAATATACAAATGCATGTCCATGCTTAGATAATGTTTACCTCTGCCATGTGAAAAAAAAAAGAATAAACATACTGCAAAACCCTATGCTAACCATTTTTGCTAGCAAGAAGTATACGGGCAAAGTTTCTCCAGATTCAAGGGATATTTTCCATGAACTTCAATGATAACATAGAAACAACACCAATAAGAATATAAATGTTAAATGCCAAAACTAATTCTTTCACAAACCCCCATTTTCACAGCTAATCAGGGAGTTAAAACGTTGCTGAACTCAACAATCCCCTCAGTTAAACAAACAGACCCCTCATAGAGCTGTCCAACGCTGCCCAAACTATCCATCCTTTAGTCGAATCAGTCAGTTTCATGAATTGTAGGATTTATCTTCAAGTCCAGTGCTGACTCAGAAGGTAGCTTGTTCCCTAGAGAAAACAACCAACAAAAATCAGAACAGCTACTGTTCATGAGATCTTTCAACACCCACGTGGAAAGGCTTAAGATACAATTCAATGTATCCAAGAAAGGCTAACATTCCTTTATCTCCAGTAGCTGTTCAATCTAAACAATCTATTAATAATAAGTAAGCAGCACTTGCTTAAATACTTTCAGTTACCAAAAACAAAAAAAGATCATGAAACTGTGACTTTTCAAATACAAATTAGCTAACACATAAACCAGCTATTTTCCCATTAGTCACTGGAGAAGGCACATTAAACAGAAATAAACTTAAAGGAAAAGGTTATTAAGTGTCAAGGTTGATTTGCACAAACATCATTCTAACAAAAAGAATTCCACAAAGCATGATACTCATCACACTTTCAACATTAACAACAACAGGGTGGCTGTTAGCACCACTGATTATTTCTTACATACTAACTCATCAAAATCTTGAGTTTGGCATGTTGGACATGTCCAGCAATGTCCTATCTTAAACTTAACATGCCCCAAATGGAATTTCCTTAAAACCTATTCCTCTTTCTAACCTCTCTATTTCTAGTGAGGGTAACAACCATCTTTATAGTCACATGGGTTTTCAACCTCAGAAACCTCCTTGCTTTTCTCTTACCTCTGATATCTAATCAGTTTCCAAGCCTTCTTGATTCTACTATAATACTTCTGGAATCCTTCCCCTTCCTTCCATTAAGATGACCACCAATTAGTTTAGGCTTGGACTTCCTGATTTATACCTAGAATGCTGCAAATGCCTATTAACTGCTATCCCTGCTTCCAGGCATCCCAATCTCAAACCCATCCTGTATAATGCTGACAAGGGTGATATTCCTAAAGCTAAGAATCTCACCATGTCAAAACCATTAAATGCCTTCAGTAATCCTCTATTGTTTTTAAAATGTCATACAAACTCTTCACAGCCTATGTTTCTGAGTTTATTTCTTCTTTATGCACTCTCTGACTAGCCAAACCGACAAACTCACTCCTAGCCATCTATGGAAAATATTTCACTTATCTCCATACCTTTGAACGAGCTGACTCCTAAGACTTGAATAATCAAGGTTGTCTTAGACTCCTTCAATATTTGTTTCAGTCTATACTTAATTGAATACAGGCATGTCTAACACTTCTTTTTCTCAGTTTGGATATTCATTATTGCCTCCTGACTCTCAAGATACCATAAAGTTAGAAAACATAGAATCACAAAATTTTGTAGAGTTGGAAGGTGTTTTAACATAGCCATCTAGTCCAACCCATCTCTAAATAGAACTTTCTATATAGCATATTCAACCAATAGTCATCTAGCCTCTGGTTGAAGACTTACCTTCTAAAATAGCCCTTTTCCACTTTTAGACAGCTTTAACTGTTAGAAAAGTTTTCGTGACATCAATCCTAAATTTACTTCTGCCCATTTTCTCCTGAAATGCCTTTCAAGGCCAAACAATCTAAGTTTAATCACTCATATATGACAAATATAATGTCATTCCTTCTCCCATCCCCAAGTCTTCTCTTCTATAGGTTAAAGATACTCAGTATGGCATGAACTCAAGACACTGCATTATATCTGGCCTCCTCTAGACACATGCAAGCTTAGCATCCTTCTTAAATTGTGGGTTTCTATAGCTGAGTACAACCCTCCAGAAGTGGTATGACCAGCACAAAGTATACAGGGACTATAACCTCCTTGTCCTGTAAGCTATGCTTCTCTCAATGCTCAATCTCCCTGATACCAGCCCTATAGTGAACTTGGAGTCCACTAAAATCCTTAGACCTTTTTCAGACAGACTTGTCTGACAATGCTTCCCCATCGAGTACTTTTGAAGTTAATTCTTTTGGAGCCAAATGTAAGATTTTGTATCTGTCCTTACTTTGTTTCACATTATTAGATTCAGCCCTAGAGCTTATGCCCAACAAGATCATTTTAGACTCTAACTGCCATCCAATGTGTGTTGTTGATGTCTCCATGCTACAGGTAACCTGAAAATCTGAGATCTAGGGAAAAGGGAATACAACGCCACTATCCCTTTATCACAGTCACTGACATGTGTTTAATAACAATGGGTCAACCACAAGTCCCTGACACCCCACCACAATCTTAACACTGAACCATTAACGACTACTCTGAGTCTGACCATTCAACCACTTTTAAATTTATCTAACTGTATTGTCATCTAGTCCATATTTCTCCCTGTTCCAGGAGAACATTATTAGATACTTAAACAAATGCTTCACTAAAATCTAGATTAACCATATCTACAACATTCCCCTGACATAACAGTTTAGCAACCCTGTCAAAAAAACAAAAGGAAATATGGCTAATCCGGCATAACAGACTCTGGATGAAGCCACATGGGCTCTTTGTACCACTTTCTTTCTGCTAGATGTTCATTAACCAGAGTTTTAATGAGCAAATCTAGAAATTTCCTAGGAACTGATACTGTCCAGTTTGCCTAAGCTTCTTTCCTAATAAATTACTCCAAACCTCTATCTTTTTTATTTAAAACTTCATTGAGGTAAAGTAAAAAAAAAAAAAAACAGGTTTATGTCTTCTAGTGAAATTAAGCTACATACCTTAAGCCAGGGTAGGGAAGGGGAAGGATGAGAGACACACAAATGCTATTGCCAAAGATTTAAAACAGACACTCATACATATGGCATTGCCCTTTATTTCAGTACTCTGTTCTAACACATAACATTCCTGTATTTGAGTCTAGACAGTTTTTACTGATAACTTCAGTTGGTAAAAAAATCTCTCCTACTATTAGCATAGTTTACACTTAATTTTTTTTTCTAATCTAAAAATATAATGATACTTAAATTTAAAATATGATAATACATCTTTGAAAATTAAAAGTTGACTACTTTCCATATGGGGTAATATGGCATTTGGCACACTGCCTTACAGATAACAGATGCTAAGGTTTAGCTGAATGAATCAGAAGATCAAATGATAAAAACTGTGATCAAAACAAATTGATCATTTTGAAGCAGGGAATGTCTACAACAGATTTCAGGTGTGTTAGCTCTGACCACCTCTACACCTTCTATTAACAGGAGTTCGTTAATCAAAATCTTAGTAGAATGTAAGCTCCTCAAGGTTGCTTTTAATCTTTATCTTTTGTGTTCCCAGTGCTTTAGACAGTACTCAGTACAAAGGAAATGCTTAATAAATGCTTGTTGAATTGACTTTTGTGAGATTATGATTCACAAATATAGTAAACTTTTGGGGACATGTAAGTTGTATTTAATTTTAGAATCTCATATAAAAACTTATTTAGGAATTTGGGGATGTTTAAAACACCATATGATTTCCTAAATGTAATACAGCCCCATCTATTAATTATATTTAATTCTAGGCCTAGAATTAAATTGTTCATCTGTGATGCTCATCTAAGATATATGTATTATAGACTAAGTGAATGTTCTTTCCATTAAAAAGAAATATCATACTCTAACAATAGGCATTGTTCATCGAATCAAGTAGTCTATGAAGACTACTAGACTGATTTCTTCTGAAAGGTCATGAATCTCATTAAGAAAAGTCCAAAAGTATTCTGAAACTTGATGTAATTGACAAAAGAAAAGACTTCTTCATTTACAGGAACTCCTTTCCACTAATATTTCATGATATAGATGTTGATTAAAAATAAGATCACTAAACAACAGCTTCGTTGTTGCATCTACTACTTCTTGGCACAAAAATCCATTTTCTGAACATTAATATCGTGATGGAGCTTCTTAACTGTAATCCAAAGATTACTATGAATACTGAAAAATCAAAGCGGCAGGTGACTCAAAGGACTATGGAAAGAAACAGAGAGGTTAAAAGTAGAATACTAAAAATGATATACTTACACACGAGTGGAATAAGGAATATCCAGGAAATGATGCAATTGAAAAAGAAGAGTGTCTGTCATGTAGCAAGAATAACAGACAATAGTGATAGCCTAACAATAGCAGTGGTATGCGGACACTGCTTAAAAGACCTGAAAGATGGCCTCTGTTATGCTGGATAGATTCTCTATGAAGGATTAATAGGCTAAAATGGTCAGTAAACAAACAAGATAAGAAGGTGTGGATGGGTTGTGTTCCGCACAGATGAAAGGAGTATTACACATGTTTTAAGACAGACTCAAATATTTCTCGAAATAGAAAAATAACTAGTTGAGACTAGAAAACATGCTGTTTTCCTGCATTTAATTATAATTATATATAGCACCAAATTGAACATTATTGAAATAATGTACTAAGTTTCAGACTCCAATACAAAAAAAAAAGAATTTGTAAAACTTGGGGGACTCCTAGGAAAACACAATGATAAGCGAGGTATTGAAAAATAAAATCTATAAGGGCATTTAAAGCAACCTTGATTACTCAGTGTGAAGAAGAGAGGGCTGAGAGATAATTTAATGAGTATACTAACTATATTCCACTCACAATCTGACTTCCATTTCAACTATTGCCAAAACAGTAAAGAAGGCTTTGAGTTACTAAATTAAAGACCTTTATTAAGTCACTAACTAAAGGGAAGTTATAAAATCTCCTGAGATTTAAGCAGATTTCAATTTCTGTTGGACAGATTAAGACTAGTCCTGAAGTTTGAGGAAAGAAATTAGTGATGACAGATGATTATAGCCTTCTCTTCCAACAAAACAATCAACAAATGCTGATTAACTACTATTACTATTATTACTATATTAATTACATTACTATGTGTGCACAATATTCTAGGAAACAGAAGAAAAATAGGATATGTATCTGACCTCATAGCACCTGTAGCTAACTACTGAATATATTTCCACATGAGTTTAAGTAGTTAGCAACATATCCATAGCATAAAATCCAAGGTAGTTAAAAGAGAAAAAACTCAAAGACAACATCTTTGCCTTTTCCTTTTTACAGAAACAAATGAAAATTTGTGGTCTACTACTGTTCTATATTTAGAAACATTTGGAATGAAGTCCTTCCCTCTATCTCCACTAAAAATAATTCGCATTTATAGGACTTATTCTCATAAGTACCCTGCAAAGTAAGTGATATTATTATCCCCCTTTTACAGATAAGGAAACTGAGGCTCAAGGCTTAAGTGACTTGCCCAGGGTCACAAGCAAGTAAGCATAAGAGAAGGAATTCAAACTCAGGTCATCCCGACTGTAAGTCCAATGCTCTATCACCTACGTCATCTATACATGACTATGCTAAGGCTCTCTAAAATGTATAAAGTACACGAGTAAGGTTAGAGTAACCAAGGCTACTGAGGGAATAATATATCCTATGTTTTTAATAATGCTTTGAGTTATAACACTTTCCAGTTATTATTTAAGACCAAAATCAGATGAATTCTGTTTAGAAGCTTTTAAATGACAAAGAGTAATATAAAGGAACAGTACTTTTTAAAATATCCCTATAAAAAATTAAAACCCAAGACTACATTAAATACTGGAAAGTCAGGAGTAAGCAATTTACATAGTAAAATTTAAAACAGAACATTAGTAAAAATGCCATAAAGATTTACACATTCTTAGTTTTGGTTTAAATATATACAATTCTACTAAAACAAATCAAGTCTGAACACATGCTTAAGAATTTCTCAAGGCAAATGCCCATGGATTTTTTTTTATTTAATATATTTAGTTTTCAGCATTGATTTTCACAAGAGTTTGAATTACAACTTTTCTCCCCATTTCTACCCTCCCCCCCACTCCAAGATGGCATATATTCTGGTTGCCCTGTTCCCCAGTCAGCCCTCCCTTTTGTCACCCCACTTCCCTCCCAACCCTTCCTTTCTTGTAGGCAAGATAAATTTCTATGCCCCACTGCCTGTGTATCTTATTTTCTAGTTGCATGCAAAAACTTTTTGTTTTTGAACATCCATTTTTAAAACTTTGAGTTTCAAATTCTCTCCCCTCTTCCCTTCCCACCCACCCTCCCCTAAGAAGTCAAGCAATTTAACATGGGCCACATGCGTATCATTATGTATAACCCTTCCACAATACTTATGTTGTGAAAAGACTAACTATATTTTGCTTCTTCCTCTCCTATCCCCCTTTATTGAATTTTCTCCCTTGACCCTGTCCCTTTTTGAAAGTATTTGT
>CM053622.1:662314189-662333381 GCA_028646595.1 Phalanger gymnotis
GATATGAGAGGACACTCCCAACCCACCCCTTCATGAATATTATACACTGCACATATTTTTGGATTTCTTCAATGTACTGATCAGTTGCGCTGCCTTTCTTCCCTCTTCTTTTTCACTCTTTGTTTTTTGTCTTCAAAAAATACTATTTGTCCTAGGAAGTGGCTGTCTGGGTGGAGGACAAGACAGGATACTAGGGCTAATTATGACAATGTAAAAAATGGAAGATACCAATAAAAACCTGTTTTAAAAAAAAAAATACTTTAGCCTGCGTTAAGATATAAAATGGTTCAAGTCTGTTTTCAATAGTAAGGTTTCTTTCGTATTTGTTTACTATCTTACTTCAAAATTACAGCACTTTCAAAGTTAAGCTACACCTCTGATACATATTAACTATGAGACAAGTCACTTTACCAGGGTTTTCTGCAATATTCTAAGAATATAAATTGCAAAGAAGGTGCCAACTTGTACTGGGAGAGGAAGCTACTTATTAGGAGCTCCCTATATCAATGAAATCACAAGTGTAGTAAAAAAATAAAAGTCCCTAAAAAATAAAAGCTACCACACACCACAATTAAAAGCTGTCTCCCTCCATTAAATATGCTACTTCTTCAAGAAAGGCTATAAATTGCCTAATCAACCAAACAAATACTTACTGAACATCTTCTACGCGTCCAGATATATAGAAATGCTATAGGGGACACACAGACATATAAAAGGCCCTTGTCCTCAAAGAGTCTAACAAGGGATATGATTGACATACAACAGAAGAATAGCAACACACTAAACAACTTAATTCTGAAAATAACTGCAAAAGCAATTCAAGGAAGATCAACGTGACCTGGAATAGTCAGTAAGATTCTCAGGGAGAAGTAGGTCCTTGAAACATGGCATAGTGAATAGGTAAATCTGCAAGAACATGTATATCTATTACTTTATAAGGCAAAAGATCTGTTTAGAAGTCAATCTGTCAAAATATAATCAACAATTTTAGAATGATACAAGTATTATCTTAAAACTAAAGATTGTTAGGCAATTTGGTGAAACATCAATTGAGTCAAGATTATCTCCAAAGAACAGAAGAACAGGTATTTTTGTGGAATGCTTTTCTACATCATCTCTGGCTCTTATATACACACACAGGATCAGATTAAGAGCTGGAAGGGAATTCAAGTTATCTAGTCTAGCCACATCATTCTACAAATGGAGAAAATGAAGCATTCATGTATACCCTACATAGAAATGACACAGCCAACACCGACTAAAAGATAATATCGCTAATATATATAATGATCTAGAACTACCATACTGTCTAAAACCCCCACTACAAATCACCCCAAGTCCACAAGCACTTATTAAATCTCAACTATACACCAGACATTGCAGACACAAATAAAAAAGCTAGTCCCTGCTCTCAAGAAAGCTGACAGTATAATAGGGGAAACAATGAGCAAACAACTAGGAACAAAGAATATGTATGTATGAATGATAAACTGGAAATAATCTCAGAGGGAAGATCCTAGCATTAGGGAAGCAGGCAAGTCTTCTTGCAGAAGGTAGAATTGTAGCTAAAATTTAAAGGAAGCCAGGGAAGTCAGGAGATGGAGATGAGAAGAGTGAGTCCCAGGAATGGGGGATCCCAAGATCCCCCATAAACCAAAGCTGAATTTAAACTCTTAGCAGAATTAACTCCCCTAGAATCAAGTTGTTTATCATCACTATGGCTCACTGCATGTGCATAATCACTGTTCTTCTGGAACAAAATATCCTCTGTTAAGGGCATCCTGTTTTCATGGAAACAATTAATGATATTAGGTGGGGCATGCCTGGAATTTAGCTCCCAACTATATACTCAGATACTCACTACCTTCTAGCTGCTAATCATCCAATGAAGGTCCCTAGGCTCTCAGTTCTTAGACTACCCATCTTGGCTACAGCCAAAGAATCTTGATCCAGATATACTATCTTATGGTTTTAATGCATGGATCATCCAGATGATGAAGATCAAGTACTGCATTAGATACAATTAAAAAAAAAAATCTCATCCATGTTGTTATCTCCCTTGGATCTTCCCCACAACAAAGGCAAAGTCTTTACTACTCTGGTAGACCAGTTTTTTAAAAGTCTTCTGATGTTTGTTCTACATATTAACTAAAATTCTACTGAACTATAATTTTGGTGTTATTTCTATGTTATTATCTTTAAAATTTCAAAATATCACCTCAAAATGTAAACGCCTATTTCTATTAAATAATATTAGATATTTTATGGCAACTATTAGTACAGAGTTATCTTTCTGATGTCTACATCTGAAGTAAATATTCTTATAAAGGAAAATCTAACTGAAAAAGCAATAGTCAACTAACTTTCATAATGAAATCCTCTTTCATTGTACAAAAAAAGAATAACAGAATTGTTCTTAGGTACTTGGGATAGTCATGCCTCTATTCCTAAAACTTGAGTATTATTTTCCTGAAGAACAAGTAACAGCTCACATTCCTAGAGTATGTTAATATTTAAGGTATGTTTTCCTCACAAAAGTCCTATGAAATAGTACAAGTATTATTTGCTCCATTTTACAACTGAGTAAACAAAGCATCAAAGGAACTGTGGCTTGCTTAAAGTCATGTAACTAATAAGTGTCACTGAATCCAGGAAAAAAGTCAAGGAAAATAGCTCAATATAAGAAGATTTGAAGAGATATTATACAATAATAGCTATGTGCCTCTAAAAGAAAATTAATTTGGTTAAATGAATTTTGTTCAGCAGGCTTTTTAAAACAGTTTCTCAGCTGTTATCCTTTTCTGGTACTACATAAAATAATTCTGTTCTGTTTCTTATGAGAATAACTTAACTTTAAGCAGTCCAATGATTTCTTGTCTTAAAAAAAGGTAGGCAGAAGGGGCAGCTAGAGCACTGGCCCTGGACTTAGGAGAACCTGAGTTCAAATCTGGACTCAGACACTTGACACATTCGCTAGCTGTGTGACCTTGGGCAAGTCACTTAACCCCAATTGCCCTGCCTACCCTGCTCCAAAAATTAAAAATAAAAAAAAAAGGTAGGCAGAAAACAAAAGGACAGCTAATAAAAAGTGGCACATCCTGTTTATATATTCAATTTTAAAGGGCCTTTAATTTGCTAGAAATTAACTCATAGTCAAAGCATATAGGTTGTTAAACTTACTTCTTTACACTTAATCTTAGAAAAACAAGCATACGTAACAAAAAGCGTTTTTTAAATAATGGAAAAATTAAAATCCTTAATTTAGATTTTAACAACATAACTCAAAAACAAACATTAAAAGAAAATTCCCTTGCTCTAATTCTTGGTATATGTCACTAGATTATTTTAGTTCCTACTGAATCAGTGAAAGGTTAAATTCAATTGTACATTTTTTACACTACTGCAAAATAAATCAGGCAAAAAGACATTGTTTCAGTTTATATGAAGGTAAGCCCAACTTTTAAAGACATATAATGAACATAACAAGTTTCAATACATTTTGAAGGAGAGAGCAAAGATTTTTTAACGAAAAGATCAAAGAACAAGCTGTGAATGAATTTCTGACAATTGAAAATGAGTTAGAAGACTGAAGAATACAAAAGAAGATAGAAATAGTGTTAATCTCTAGCAAAGTGATGTAAGTGTCAGAACTGAGTAAAGAATCAAATTCTTAAAAATGCACTAAACTGCATCTTCTGCATAGCCCTGATCTTGCACCTTCAAATCACCACCGTTTCCATGCCCTGAAAGATAATATTTGTGAATGAAGATTTTAGTCGATGACAAAACTATTTAATGAAAGTGTAGCTTTTGGAAACTGGATAAAATTTGCCCTTATTTTTTGATTAGCCATTTAAATGTAAAGAAACAATGTGATAAATGGTACCTATTATTCAATTCAATTCAAACTTTTTTTGCATGTATTTTTGTGTGCAAGGCACTGAGGTTAATACAAAGATAACTAGCAAACTACTGTTTCCCTAAAGGAGCTTACAATGAAGCGGGATAGGGGAGAGTACACAGATCAATATAAAACTGCATGTAAAATGATTAAAGATATAAAGTGCTACAAGAGTCTATATTATATTAATAATTTTAGAAAAATGTCAATTTAGTTTATTATAATGTAAAAGGGGAAAAATTCTTAATGTGATTCTTGTAACTGCCCATGTTAAAGAAAAACAGCTTTTTTCAGGCAGTACCTAGTTATGTATAATCTTTGTCCATTCATGGAAAGTGTCAACATACCAAGTTTCGATTCATCTAAGACAACTATACCTTTTACCCACAAATTTAAAAGTCAATTTTTAATTGGATCCATTGAAATACAATTCTAACATCGAACAGAGATGTTAGGTAGACATCAAAGCAATGATATCTCTTCTAACTAGAACATACTTTTATAACATCTTCTTCAACATTTTCACTTAAATACTCAAAAGGAAATAATTCCATAAACAATCAACAGCTGTTTCTTAATAACAAATAACAGATTAGCTTCTGTGGCTAAGAAGGGTGGAAACTGTTTTTCATTCTCCAACCTTAAACTTAAAATCTAAGCTCAGGACCATCATGTGTCCCTAATGACTGAAAAGTGATGGATACGTCAATGTTCATTTTAAATAAGCCAGTGACAACTGCTATTCTTAGATATTATATTATACACACCTAATAATATTCTTTAAAAGTTTCTTAAGAAGAAATGATTTATGTGGTAATATTAGAGTTACTCATTTCTTCCTTAAGTTCATTCTTTTCCTTCTCCCAAGGAAGAAAGAAAGAGAGAGAAGAAAGGAAGGAAGGAAAAAAAAGAGAGAGAGAGGGAGAAAGAAGGAGGGAGGGAAGAAGGAAGGAAAGAACTCATTGAGGTTTACAGTAATCTTATCAACCACCTCTTTAAAAATTTGAAATATCATATTTTTCTAATTATTCTTAGCAATTTTTCCTCTTCATAAAAGCTTAAAATGTTTCACATTTAAATTGAGTGAGAATTATACTAATCTCAAACCTTGTATAAAATAAGAAATATTTCATTAAGATAACTAAAATTAAATACCTAATTAAAATATTAAAAATTAATTTTTGAATGCCAGGGTTTGTGATAGTATTAAATACTTAGACATAATAATATAACCTGAAATTTCAAAACACAATATAGTAGTGCATTTCTAAGACATAAGTAGATTTAGAATAACTTGCATTTTTACTTTTGTGCTTTAAGTGGTATCTTGTTCATTAAAATAACATGGATATTTGAATGGCATAATTTAATTTTAGTGCATATGTTTTACCTGCAGTTCCAATTCCGAAGCACAAAATTCATAGTATCAAAGATACACCATTTCCCTCCTAAAATTTTGGTTCTGGTAGAGAAATATAAAAAGTGCTTAGAAACCTCGTATTTGCAACTAACACAGTTTCTCAGCTTACCTGGTGCTAGTCCAGCAGCAGCAGGACTTCCCACAGATGGGTGAGAAAACAAGGCTTGAGAGAAGGCAGACATATTTGACTGGGACAGGTTACTCAGCCTGGAGGTTGATCCTCCTTTAGGAATAAACTCACTTGCAGTAGGATTTGGTGTCTATTTGGAAATCAAATATAGCGAGTTAATACTCATGTTTATTAACAACAAACACCTGTAACAAATAAGCATTACTCCAAAGTTTTAGAGATGTTTTACTTTTAACTTATTAGTAAATAACTTTTAACAACTTGTCTCATGAACTATTAAACAATGATTTGCAAAGCTTTTATCATTAAGAGGAAGTTTAGTCATCTGAGGATTTTAATAACTTTATTTGCAGGACTTAAAGCTCAATGACAAACATACATACTTTTTCCTTTGCAGTGAAATAAGCATGATTACCAAACTCTACTAATATATTTCAGAGAAGTAGGCAGTTGAAACTACCCCAAAATTGAACAAGTTTCAAGTTTATGCCATTAAAAATCAATCTGTACTATATACTAGTAGAGGATACTTCCTCTCTTCTTTGCAGTAAAACGTTTCCAAAAGATTATGGTGACATTATGTACACAATGAAGGCCAAAGAATATTTTAAAACCAAGCACATGGAATGAGTGATGACCCTGGATAAAGAAAAAGCGAACTGAAAACACTCCTTTACCAAAAATGCAAATTAAAATAACATTTAGTATCCCTTTAATATAAGGTTCAATAAAAATATAAAGTACTATAACTATTTATAGAATTAATAAATATAATACCAGTTGGCCTTTAGTAAAACAACATTACATACGTGGAGGTAAGAAAATTTTAAAAGATGCTAAAAAGTCAAGCTATATGAATCTTTTGCCCACACTGAGACAAATGTATATGCCCTTTTACCTTTTTCTACTTTAAGACATACATTTTAAATTGTAACCACCTATTAAGCATGAAATGTTTGACCAATCTGCACAGTCCATCATAGGATCATGGACTAAATAAATCTTTTTTCAGTTGATAAGAAGTACCATTCATAATATTTGCTTAATACATATTAAACAATATACTGCAAAATTGAATGCCATAAAATCCGGAATAATGTAAATGTTAAATGATTCATTTTAAACTGATACTCAATAAAAAATAACTTTAACAAAGGTATAATATGACCAGCAAAATGTGGCATATAGTTTATGTGAGACAGGTTAACTAGGTAAAGTCATGAGGTTAACCATTAAGTGATAAATTATTTTAAAACTCAAGGAATTTTTAAAGACCATAATATATAAAAAAAACATTTATTGCAAGGAAGCTAGAACAGAATAAAGAATTAACAAGAAATATAACAACAAAAACTTGTCACATTAAATACAAAGAAAGCACATGGCAAATTAAGAGGGCAGAACTATGAGACAATAAACTATCCTAACATTAAATTATATGTTGTTGAGGTTAAAAAAAGACATACATGGAGAAGGTCCAACTGGACTTAGTTTGTATATTTAGGAAGTCCATGTTGAAGCTGATTATATTTCTTGAGTAATGTAACTGACGTAAAACTGGAGGGGGAGGGAAAGTCAACTAACTTGTGTAAAACAGACAACTTATATCCCACTCCATTAGTCACACAAGCATTTCAGACAATTACTAGGTAATTACTTAGTAAAGGCAGTGAGTTGTAGGATAACATTTTCTTTATTAAGATCTCTTACTGTGAGACAATATATACCTGAAGTCTCTAGAGTCCAATATAAGCTAGAGTACTTTTTGATGCAGAATTACTCAACGATCAGGAAAATAGACTACGAACAAGACCTACAAGAACTTCATGGTGAAACTGGGATACATAAGAAAATGCAAAGAGTTATGACATTCTAACCTGAGGAAAGCACTCAAAACAACGAAGAATCACATCTTCCATCAAAACGGTATAAATGAATCATTTGGGGGAGAGAGGATACTAGAAATGAGAGCAGCAAGAACAAATTCACATTGACAGAATCACTCAAAGGTTTACTTTCTTTGCACTTTCTCTACAACAGGCCTACGAAAATAGTAGAAGTAGTATTAGACTCACGTCACAGATGGGGAGAAACTAAGGCTCAGAAAAAGCCAAGTGGCTTCCGCATGGCCACAGAAGTAATAGACATTAATATTCAAACTCAGCTAACTTCATGTTCAAAACTCACTACTTCCACTGTACTACACTGTCTCTGTTCCACAAGTTGAAAGAATTTATTCACAATTTTGTATACACGTAATCTCTTTCCTGTGAGACAGATATTGCCACGTTTGCATTTTTATTTTCACACTGCAATTGTATTGAACAAAAAGGATATAATTTGCCTTTGCAAAAGGGAGAATAATAATCTGGCTTGGTTTACTCCTTGAGACTAGATTGGGAACAAGAAAGGAACTGTGAAATTCATTTCAACCTAATTTTCAAATTCGGGAAAAAAAAAATTTGTCCTAACAAACTGTAGGACTTCCAAAGCTGTTTAATATGATATTTACTAAGGGCCCACAATTTACAATCATATCGACTAAAATTTATCAAATAGCTATATGTTAAAGTTAGTGAGCAACAGTTTGTCTCTTTGCTTGAGAAGTTTATACTCTACCAGATACATTTAGACAAAAAAGTAAATTTAATGATATGAGGAAGAAAAGGCTATTAACAATGACGAGAATCAAGAAAAGCCTCTGTTGGAAGACGCCCCTTGAGAAGAGCCTTAAAAAATTTGAGGATTTGAAGAGGCAAAAGAGAAAAGGGAATGCATTCCAGGCATAGGGGACAACCTATGCCAAGGCATGGAGGTTAGAGAGGGCATATCCAAATTCAGCAAACAGCAAATAGGGCAGTTTGGCTAGGATGCAGAAAGCATTTCAAGGAGTAACATGCAACATGCCTAGAAAAGTAGACTGGAGCAAGATTGTGAAAGGCTTTAAATACCAAAATGAGTAATTTTCTTTGTTTGAATGCTAAAACTAATAGGCAACCATAGAAAATTCTTGATTAAGGGAGTGATGCAATCAGACCCATGCTTTAGGAATATTATTTTGGCAGCTTTAGGGGAAAAGTATTGGAAGCAAGTGAACCAATTCTATTAAGGCAAAAGTCCATGTGACAAATGTTAAGGACCTGAATTAGAGTGGTGGTTATGAGAGCAGAAAGTAGAATGCAGGCTACTTTAGATCAAGGGTTATTTTATGTTTTCTTTTTATATACACAGCATCTAGGACAGAAATTTGTACATAAGAGACACTTCAAATGCTCATCAGACTGGATCACATGGAGATAAGGGGATGGATGTGGGAAGCATTGTATAACCTAGAACTGACAAGAATGAAGACCGGAATTGGGGAGAGGGAGCCATGGGGTAAAGTGAAAAGTCAAGAACTTTTGTTTCTTTTTTGGAGGGGACAGAAGAGGAATAGAATAATGAGTTTCATTTTGGACACACTGACTTGGAGATGCCTGAAGGGCAGACAGTTGGTGCTGCTGCTATGTCTTCGCCTCTGAAATTACCTTCAACCTCCTCTGTAGATATCTTGCATGTACTTACATGTTATTTCCCTCATTAGAATGTGATTTCCTTAAGGACATAGACTTGTTTTTTGCTTTTGTATCCCCATTGCCCAGCACACAATAGGTCAGTCATCAGCTGTCCCATGCCCTATCTCTCAGCAAGCAGAGACTGTCTTTTACCTTTCTTTGCCTCCCTGGTGCTTAAGTTATCTGACAAATATTTGACTAAATGTAAGGAAAGAGGTTAAGGTTGGATACACAAATTTAGTAGTCCTCTGTACTGAAACTGCAAACTGACGAGATCACCAAATGAAAGTGCAGAGGGTCAAGTACAAAGTTTTGTGGGAAGAGAAGAGAAGAGAATTTGAGGGCCTTAGACAAAGATGAAGAAGGACTTTCATCCCAGGCATAGAAAATAACTTCTCTAAATACCTGAAAAGGGGGTGGAGTGGAGGTAAGGTAGAATGATGGCAAGTTTATGGAACATCTGGTTCCAGGTTGACTAAAACAAAGTGTGTGAAAGAAAGTAATACAAAGTCTGTAAAGACAGAATGCAGTAAGTTTAAGAAGAGCCTAAAATGCTAGGATTAAATGTCTGTATCTGATCAATAAGGAGGGCCTAAAAGTCTTGATCAAGGGAGTTTCACAGCTCGACATACAATATAAAAGACTATTTTGGCAATTTTGTGAAACATGGATAAGAACAGAGAGCCTGGAAGGAAAGAGGCATATTAAGAAGCTAACAGACCAGTAAAGGGATGATGAGGGCCCAAACTACAACAGGGGCTATACAATTAGAGAGAAGGAAATGGAAGAAAGGGATCTTATGAAGACAGAAAGGAAATTAAGAAGGCTTGGCAAGTGACTGATATGAGGGTGAAAGAGAGGAAAAAGTCATGGATAACTCAAAAGGTTATGAATAGAAAGGAAAATGATAGCGCTCTTAAAGACAGTGAAGTTCTGAGGTGACGAGGGTGATTGTATGTGGCAAGAAATGATCAAAAGTAGAACCTCAGTTTATGGGACACTAGGTTTGGATACACAATTCTGGGAATCACTGGTGACCTTTGAGAGAAGTTTCACTAGAGAGGCGGGGATGGAAATCAGACTACAGGTGAATGACAGAAGCATCGCTTCTCAATAGGCTTAATATATAAGAAATCTGGGGACAGATTTGGTCATAAGAAAACTTTGCCCTCCACTTTTGCTAAATACATGGGAAATAGAAGAATAATTGAAAATACATTAAAGGAAATCACTGGAGAGATGGTGGAGGCAATAGGATCAAGGTTATAGATGAAAGGGTTAGCCTTAAAACAAAACAGGGTCACCTCGTTTTCTGAGACAGGTAAAAAGCAAGATGAAGTTTCTTATTAAACATTTCGTTTTATAGAGTAGAACTATAGTGAACTTGAATCACTGTTATTCTTAAATACTGCAGGTTCTTATCATCTCTCCTCTAGATTAAAGCATCAGCCCTTCTAATTTGTTCTCCTTGCCTCAAGTCTCCCACAATTCCAGTCCATCCCACACAACACAGCAAAGTAATTTGAATGTTACTCTCATTCAATTTTGGTGGCTCCCTATTGTCTCTAGGATCAAATTTAAACTGTAGCTTTTAAAGCCCTTCAAAATCTTTTCCCAATCTATTTTTCCAATCTCATTAAACATACTACTACCTCCTGTGACTAAGCCAGATTGGCTAAATGAGAGCAGAATACTTAAATCTTCTATCTCTGTGCCTTTTCACTAGCCATCAAGGAGTTATTTTCCTGGGTAATGTTTTTTCTCTCTTGTTCCAAGCTGTATTTCTCTCTTCGTGTTTCTTCCCCAACTCTTACTTTCTAAAAATCATGTCTGCCTGGATTTTAAACCCTTGCTTTATCTTGTCAAGGAATTCTGATTGGACTTGTGTCCAAGATGCACTTTTTTCTTTCTGGTTTTGCTTGGAAATGTTTTCAAGCCATTCTCTTCTCCTGGGATAGTGTTTTGAGCTTCCCTGTTGTTATAATAGCTCTTTATGGGGGCATTTTTTCTTGTTTGCTCATTTTTACTTCTTGACTTTGGACCTGATGTTAGGATTGGGATCTGCACACTTTTGGAGAGAACACTGAGGTTAGCCATATGTTGTCTTGCGTCCTGCAGCTTTCACAGCTCAGACTGGGGACCTGCAAGCTTTCAGTACTCCCAAAGTGGTCTGATACAGGGAAAAGTCTGATCACTGCCCTCGTGGTCTGAGCTCTGCAAGTTCCTGACCCGGGTTTGGGTCTGTCAGTTTGTCTCTGGTTGAAAGTTTAGTAGACTACTGGGCACAGTTCACTAAGAAGCTCAGTGAGTTCGAAGTAAGTGTAATTCCTACCCTGATTGTTCCCCTGAAGGATTCAGCCTGTGTTGGAGGCTAGAACTGAGTCACTACTCTCTTCTTGAGATCAGAGCCGCACAATCACTGCTTCTGAACTTGCTCCTTGCTCAGTACACAGCTAGGGCCCAGGATTGCCAGTAACAACTGCTCCTCTCCACCACCTTGAAGTGCAATCACCTCCTCCTTAGCCCGCCCTGGATCTGTGATCTGGAAGTGGCCAGTGGGCAACTTAGCAACCAGATGTCACCCATTTTTGTGCCCCATGCTGCAGATGTCACTCATTCTTGTACCCCATGTTACAGATGTCACCCATTCTTGTGCCCACACTAGTCCAGAGATCTCCTGGGATCTTTTCCTGCTTTGATGTCCAGTTTGGTTCCTGAGCCATAGAACACTCTGAACACAGTTTGCTCCTAGCCAGAAACAATGCCCAGTGTTAGCAGACCTCTCTATCTGTATCTCTAAGATGCCCTGGGCTAAAAAACAAAAAACCAAAAACAAAACAAACAAACAAAAAAAAAACCTGTGACCTTTTCTTGACTTTACTGGTCAAAATTTGGTCTACTCTATTTTTTAAATCTTTGTGGAGAGAATATGCCAGGGGGTGTAATTTTTTCTTGACTATGCCTTAGTTTCCTTCTCTGGATTTTCATGACACTATATTCTCCTAGTTTTCTTCTTATTCTCCTGAGATCTTGCAATTTCTATCTCTACAATATCTCTTACATGCATCCCTTCCCCTCCTCGCACAGAGCCACCACTCTAGTTCAGGCCCTCATTTTCTGTCATCTGTAATATTGTGACAGCATCCTATTTGGTCTCCCTCCTTCAAGTATCTCTCCATTCCAATCTATTCTCCAAATAGCTGCCAAAGTGGTTTTCCTAAGGTGCACGTCTGATCATGCTATCCCACTCGTACTCAAATTCTAATGGCTCTCTATCACCTCTAGCAATCCAACCATACAGACCTAGCCTAAGGGCTGTTCCACATCCCCAACACTTCAATCTCGGTCTAGGCACTATATGTCCTCTGTGTTTAGAATTCACTCCCTTCTTATCTCCTCCTTTTGGAATCTCTGGCTTCCTTCAAGATTCAGCTCAAATGCCATTTTCTACATGAAGACTGGTATCCTCAGCTGCTAGCACATCTATCCCACCCACCTACTCAAAAAAGCCTATTTTGATATTTGTATGTTTTTATGTATACATGTTGTCTCCTATATTAGAACATAAGCTCATTCAGGGCAGAAACTATTTCTTTTTTTACAGAGTGAAAGATAAGATTATCTTCATGGCTAGTATTTTGCGCAGTGCCTGATATATAATAAATGCTTGTTAATTGGCAGAAACAAGAGCAAAGTAATTGATGCACAATTTTTTTTTTTTAAATCTGTTGTGCCTAAATAAAAAAGCACTGCTACTATGGCTAAGACAAAATTGTAAAGAGTTATACTAAACACAACACACACACACACACACACACACACACACACACACACACACCTGAGTGCACCTAGCAACACTGTAATAGGTACCTAATGCAAAAGGATTATATTTGTATTACCCAATCTGGAAAAAGATGACTATTTAAGTTATCAATAAATATTACTGGAAATTTGAATGGAAAGGACAGTTAAAAATAACAAAGAAATAGTAAAGTGCTGAAAATATACCTTCATACAAAGTGACAGGAAGATTAAAAGAAAAACCTGAAAATGCTAAATTGATGAATGTAAAGCATACCTAAAATCTAATAGATTCTCTTTATCAGGTAAACTTTTTATTAGCTTCAGGGACACTTTTTTTAAGAACCTGAGAAGATAAAGTCATACAAATGGTTAATGTCTTGCATTCCACAGGGAAAAAATTCCATGGAGAGCAGAAGGGCAAGACAATTACAGAACTCCAAAATGTTTCAGCTATACCCTACAATATGGTCTACTATATATAATCTTTCACAATTGCCTGGATCCCAATGTCACCATGACACATTTTAAATCTTTGTATAAAATAAACTGACTTAATATCTTAAGACTTTTCTCAATAGTAACACTAGAAGGACCAGAATTTAAGACTACCTCAAAGGACTAAGCTGTGTCAACCAACAAAATGCATTTTTTTTAAAAATCCCTATGGGCAAGAATAGAATGAAAATTTTTATTTCAAAGTAAAATTATCATGACATTTTTACATCAAATGATGTGTCTAGTCCTTCAAATATTAACATCATTCTCATAGAAACAAATCTAGTTCTAGTTCATTTTCTTTCCCTACATAACATTGTTATGCAAATCAATACATTCACAGCATCACATTTACAGTATTTCATATTTTTTGTTTGCCTCCTAATATGCCCTCTTTTATCTGCTGATAATGATTAACCAAAACTTTTTTTCCTATGCAAATTTAACACTTTCCTGCCTAGTTACACTCAATCTCACCATAAAGGCCAAAGAAAAAAATTAACATATTTCTAAAATCACCTTGTACTTGTTATCTTCAAAACAAAGATAGTTCAAGATCATTCAGACAATTTACCATCATGAAATCATGATGTTCATGGTGATATCAGAAGATATGAGTTTTCTTATTAAATGTTATTTTGAAGAGGCATATTATAATTCATTTTAACTTGGAACAATGGAAATAGTGGTAGGTTTGAAGATAAAGAACTTGGACTCAAATTCTCTACTACTTAGTACCTATGTAACCTTGTATAAATAACTTCCTAGGCCTTAGATGAAACATCTGTAAAAATCAGATAACTGGACTAGATGGTTTCTAAGGTTCCTTGCAGATCTAAATCAGTGAGCCTGAAATGGGTTATTTCTGCTGGTAAAATGACCTTGTTTATAACTGAGGATGTTACTTTATAATAAATGTAATTTTAAGGGGTATTAACTATGTACTTACAATGTCATACTAATTTAGCTAGAGTCAAGTAAAATAATTAAATTCATTTACATTAAATTTCCAACTTTTTACAGCTTTGAAAAAAATGTAATATATCTTTGCTATAACTTTTTTATGATTGAATTCACAAGATTTTTGCACACACGTTTACATTCATCATGAAACTATACTTTCATCATATTGGATATTAAGCACATTTATGATGAAAATTCCATTTACCTGAGTCCAGCCTTCACTAAAGCTCGCAAGTTTTCAATGGGGCTTAAATCAGGTAAGGCCCCAGGCCACTGAAACATGTTTAATGCCATCTCGTCAATAAATTTCTTAAATTTTCATGATGTGTGGAATATTGCAAGATTTTATTGTAGTATTACATCTCCAGAACAATTCTGCTTCTTGGTATATAAACACATTCATCATTCCCACAACAGGTATGGGAATTGCAGGCCCACTGAAAAAAATTATCTACATCTCCTAAACTTTCCTGTCTCATGACAAAGATTTGAAAAGAGTTGTCTATACTCACTGGCTCCACTTCCTCAATCACTTCTCAACCCCTTGCGATTTGGCTTCAGATCTTATCACTAAAACTAAAAAATTACCCAATGTTATCAAAATCTCATAATGCATACGGTCTAAGGACCATGGCAGACATCTTCCAGGTGGTCCAATACTTATTTCAAAACAAATAAAGGACTGTGTAATAATCAAATTAATCCATCACCTTTAGCCCAAACTACTGCAATATCTAATTGGTTTGCCTGTCTCAAATCTCTTACTTCTTCAATCAATCTTCCACATGGCTAGGAAAGTGACTTTCCTAAGACAAAGACTAACCATATTTCTCCTTTACTCAACAGCATCCAGAGGCTCCCTATTACCTCTATGTGCAAGTATAAATGCCACTATTTGGCACTGAAAGCACTCTACAACCTTGTCCAAACATACTTTTCTAGATTTATTATAAATTACTCCAAACACAACATTTCATTTCTCATATCCATGACATGGAAGAGGCTATCCTCAAAACCTGGAAAGGCTTCCCACTGGTTTACTTCTGCTCCTTTAAAAGCTCAGTTTCTTTCAAAGCTAAGTTCAAACTCCAATTCTTACATAAGGCTCTTCTGGATGACCCCAAATTCTAATGCCGCCTTCCTAAGGTTACCAGGTACTTAAAAAGAAAAAGAAAACAGCTAGAGATACACACCTACATCTATAGATGAATAGTTTTCATTGTGTGTATTCAACACACACAGAAAATGTCTAATAAATGCTTCTTGATAAAACAACAGATAAAAAAAGAGGATAACATTTATTACTTTGGTCTTGTTCCTTTATTTCCCTTTTTTCCCAAATTATTGTTTTTTGCCCAGTGCAGAGAGCACGTACTCTATCCTTTCTCCCACTTCAGTCCACATTCGAAAGGCAACAACAATTCATTTATCTATAGTACTTGACAGCTTTCCAAGCCCTTTCCCCTTAACACAAGGTAGATACCACGAGTATCACCATTCCTATTTTACAAAAGAGGAAATGGGAGGGACAGAGAGGGTGAATAACTTGTATAACCTGTCACAGAAAAAAGAGACTTGAGCTCATGTCCTAGTCAGTTTCTGGTCCAGGAAGAGGAGATGTTGGGTGACAATAATGAGAAATTGGGTTCATTTCAAAGCAACTGTAATTCTTCTCTGTTCCTCTGAAAATAGCCTTAATGATAAAACAAAGAACTTTATCTTCTAGTTAGTATATACAGGTCAGTAGATCAAGGATAATGTCTCAATGTACAATAATACTAATACAAACATTTCATCTATGCCTGCTACATATTCATGCAATAACTTCGATTCATATATCCAACATTCTGAATTTTATCAAATGCTAAACCCATGATTTAATCTGAATGTCTCCTTAAAATGGTCAGGGACCTTTCTGGAGATAACATGCCTGTTAACAAAGAAGGTCTGAAACAAAATAGTGCGATATGCCCTAACCAATCACAAAACTCAACTCATATTTAAATTAGCATTTTATTTTCCCCAATATCCATGACCCATAGCAAACTGTGTGCAGTCTGCCTAATTTGCAAGTTGGATCAAGAGGCCTAAGTGAATGAAAATTTTTAAATAGTCCCGTAAAAGGGGGTATAATATGTAATTTCCATATAGGCCAGATAAGTAAAGGTTCAAGGTCATTTTATTCATCACCTATCTCCAAGGCATTCTCCTAATTACTGCAGCAATCTAGAAAGGTTGAGCACATGACCATGAAGGTCATTAAGTTAAGGTCTTATATCTAGAAGCATTCAATTTGGTAGTCTGGAAGCTTGAAGCTTGGCAGTCATTCAGCTATGAAAAGCTCCACAATCAAGTGCCAGAGAGACAGGATTTAAATCCCACCTCTGATATTTATTACTGGTGAGATTGGGGGCAAGTCACGAAACCTGGAATTCAGGTTAACTGACAAACAAAATTAGGGATTTAGAAAAGTCACTGAAATCCTTTTTAAAGCTAGACTTCTGACCCTATGATTGGTAGCAATGGGCAAGCAACCTCATTACAGAAGACTCTAAACAAGCTGGAGACTCTGTACAGGAAGTTCAAAGGACCCCGAGTTGACGAGTTATCAAGGGACCTCCTCTTACCAGTTCTTACCCATGACAAATAGCTTCTTAAAACATCCTGCTCCTTGAGGTTCCTAGAAACTGGGAGTTACTCAAACCACGATTAAACTTCAATGAGCAACTAAATGTTTAGATTAAATCTTATGATCTTCCCAAATTGGCCTGAGATGCCAGTATCTCAGACAATCTCACATCAAACTAAAATAAAAATTATAGCAAATGAAAATAAACCCCTACCAAAAAGAAAGTCAGGATTTTTTCCCCCACTCCCTCCCTGGTGAATTATAATTGATGTTCTCTTTGGATGAAAACAATGATGAAGTCACAATGCTAGATCTCATACCAGATAAAATAGCATTTCTGATGTGATCCTCCAGTTCAAGATTATCACTCTCAAGATTATGAAAATCCTTTCCTACTTAAAAAAAATCCACAACAATATGTCTCCTAAGAAGAACACTCTGCCACCTGAATCTAAATGCAAAGCTACTGAAAGCACAGGAGTCAACAATTGGTAATCTAAGCAAAAAAATATAAAGGAAGGGAAAAATAAAGTTACTTGGATCAATACTACCACAACAGTTCAGTGTCATAGGTCTATATGATATGATATAACTGATAAAAAACAAACAAAAGGTAAATTATCAGTTATACTTAGGTTCAGAAAATTGATGCTAATGCCATAACATCAAAAAGTCTTGAAGGGGTATTAACATTTACAGCTGTCTTTTACTCAAACATTTCAAAATTAGAGCAAGAGTTCATTATAAACTATAACTATTATATTAATACAAGAATCACTCATCTTTGGTGACCCAAACAGGTTCTAAAGTCCATAATAAAGGTTATGATAAATTAAAGATGAACTAGGGGGAGTTGGCCGGGGACAGAGCCAAGATGGTGGCTGGAAAGCAGGAACTTACTTAAGCTCTCTCCCAGGTCCCTCCAAACACCTATAAAAATTGGCTCTGAACAAATTCTAGAGCTGGAGAACCCATGAAATAACAGAGGGAAGCAGGGCTCCAGCCCAAGAGAGCCTGGATGGTCACTGGGAAGGATCTATTGCAGAGCTGGGAACAGAGCGGAGTAGAGCCCAACATGGCCCGCACCAAGACCAACCAGACCTGGAGCCAGGCGGAACAGGCGGTAGGGCCCTGAATCATTGAGCTGTGGCAGTCACCAGACTTCTCAACCCATAAACGCCAAAGACAACAGAGCAGGTTAGTGGGAAAAACTGCTGGAAGAGAGTGAAAGGAGTTTGTGGCGGCAGTGGTGCAGGTCTGAGGCTGCTTCCAGAGCTACAGCTGCAGTTACTTCCAGCCCCAGGCCCACCTGGTGGGAGGAATTAAGTGGCAGATTAGAGCAGGTGTGCAAAGCCTGCTTTGCCCTGCCTGGATCTGGGCTGCAATCCTGGTTGGCGGTTCTTGGGGGAGAAGGAATACTGGTGCGGCAGAGCTTGCTGTGTTGAAGTAGCTCTGAAAACAGCAGCACAGCCCCTCAAGCTTGGGACAAAGTACTCTCTACTCTACAAGCAGTCATACCCTGACAAAAAGCTCTAGGGTCAAGTAGTTGGCTGGGAACACGAACAGGCAGTGAAAACAGACTCAGAATCATACTCAGGAATCTTTTTTTTGGTGACAAAGAAGACCAAAACATACAGCCAGAACTCAACAAAGTCAAAGAGCCTACATCAAAAGCCTCAAAAAAAAATATGAATTGGTCTCAGGCCATGGAAGAGTTCAAAAAGGATTTGGAAAAGCAAGTAAGAGAAGTAGAGGAAAAATTGGGAAGAGAAATGAAAGTGAAGCAAAAAAATCATGAAAAATAAGTCAATGACTTGATAAAGGTTAAGACCTCCCAAAAAAATACTGAAGAAAATAACACTTTAAAAAATAGACTAACCCAAATGGCAAAGGGGCTCCAAAAAGCCAATGAGGAGAAGAATGCCTTGAAAGGTTGAACTAGCCAAATGGAAAAGAAAGTCCAAAAGACCACTGAAGAAAATACTACCTTAAAAATTAGACTGGAGCAAGTAGAAGCTAGTGACTTGATGAGAAATCAAGATATTATAAAACAGAACCAGAGGAATGAAAAAAATGGAAGACAATGTGAAATATCTCATTGGAAAAACCACTGACCTGGAAAATATATCCAGGAGAGATAATTTAAAAATTATTGGACTACCTGAAAGCCATGATCAAAAAAAGAGCCTAGACATCATCTTTCAAGAAATTATCAAGGAAAACTGCCTTGATATTCTAGAACCAGAGGATAAAATAGAAATTGGAAGAATCCACCCACTGCCTCCTGAAGAAGATC
>CM053622.1:662333881-662345624 GCA_028646595.1 Phalanger gymnotis
AGACAGACAGATAGACAGATAGACAGAGGGCACAGGGTGGGTTGAATATGAAGGGATGATATCTAAAATAATAAAATAAAATTAAGGGATGAGAGAGGAATATATTGAGAAAGGGAGAGAGGGAGAAAGGGAGAGATAGAATGGGGTAAATTATCTCACATAAAAGTAGCAAGAAAAAGCTGTTCTGTTGGAAGGGAAGAGGGGGCAGGTGAGGGGGAATGAGTGAATCTTGCTCTCATGGGATTTGACCTGAAGAGGGAATAACATACACACTCAAATGATTACCTTACCCCACAAGAAAGAAGGAGGAAGGGGGCAAAAAAGCGGGGATGATAGCAGGGAGGGCAGATGGGGGAGGAGGTAATCAAAAGCAAACACTGTCAAAAAGGGACAGGGTCAAGGTAGAAAATGGACAAGACAGGAGGAAGCAAAATATAATCAGTCTTTTACAACATGAGTATTGTGGAAGGGTTTTACATAATGATACACGTGTGGCCTACATTGAATTGCTTGCCTTCTTAGGGAGGGTGGGTGGAAAGGGAAGAGGGGAGAGAATTTGGAACTCAAAAGTTTTAAAAGTAGATGTTCAAAAAAAAAAAGTTCTTTTTGCAAGCAACTGGGAAATAAGATATACAGGCAATGGGGCATAGAAATCTATCTTGCCCTATAAGAAAGGGAAAAGGGGATGGGGGGGGGCGTGGCGTGGGCTGACAGAAGGGAAGGCTGACTGGGGAACGGGGCAATCAGAATATATGCCATCTTGGAGAGGCAGGGAAGGTAGAAATGGGTAGAAAATTTTTAATTCAAAATCTTGTGGAAATCAATGCTGAAAACTAAAAATATTAAATAAAAATTTTAAAATTAAAAAGGATGACCTAGGTACTCAATACAAAATGTCCAAGAGAACTGCCAAAGAATGCAAAATTATACACGAATTTCTGTACCTAGTATTGAAATGTTCAATACTAGTGAACTTAAACATACATTAAAGTGGATATTCATAAACTTGCCCATTCACAATATGTACACTTGTCTTAAAACAGTCACACGGATCCTGAAAAATTTCTGATAACTACACTAAAAACCAATATACTTTGAGCAAGTCAAGTCAATAAGCAGTTATTAAGCACTTACTATGTGCCAGGCATTGGGCTACGGGCTGGGGATACAAAGAAGGGGAAAACACCATTCCTTCCCTCAAAGCAACTAAGTAGACAGAAGGTATACACAGTTAACATTCCGCTCTGCTTGGTCTCAATTCCACTAGAACAAGATGCCCCTTCCAAAATAAGCTGACTAACTGACATCTTTTTACCATGCTTCCTAACTCCTTTAGCCTCCTCTTCCCTGTGCCTGGAGGGCTGGAAGGTGAAGCACTAAACTCCTCCCAAAGCTTTCCTTTATAAAGGGCTGAATCTGGACTTTGCAGCTCACTCTCCACCTTCCATCTTAATAGTTCTACTTGGCCTGAATTCCACAGACAAGATGCCCCCAGCCATGGAGGCCTCATCCCTGCCCTCTTCAAGCTTCTTTTTATGTGTTGTCTTCTCCCATTAGATTTCAAGCTCCTTGAGGTCAGGGACTTTCTTTTTCTAACTATCATCCCCAGCATTTAGCATAGTGCCTGGCACACAGTAGGCACATCATAAATGTTTAATTAATTGAATACAGAGTAGAAAGAAGGTGCTCTGAGAGGGTAGCAGCTGGGGGAATCAAGAAAGACTTCCTTAGAATAGGTAAGAGTTGAGTCCTGAAAGAAGTTAGGTAAACTCACAGGGGTGAGGGCGCTGAGCATTTCCAGGGGAACAGGGGAGAGGTAGGGGTCCAGAGCTAGTGTAACAAATGGAGATGGAAGATGGAGTGTAGGGAAGACTAGCATTACTGGATGATATGTACAGGAGAAAATTAAAAGGTAGGAAGAAGCCAGACTATGAAGAGCTTTAAATGACAAGCAAAGTTTATATTTGATCCTGGACGGGAAGGGACAAAGGAGAAGGGGGAAAGAGAATGAGCACATTCTACATGCCATGCACTTGTGCTAAGTACTTTAAAATATTATTTATTTGATCCTCACAATAGTCCTATGAGATAGGTGCTATTATTACCCTCACTTTACAGCTGAGGAAACTGAGCAGAGACTAACTGACTTGCCCAGGATTGCACAGCTAGTAAGTGTCAGAGGCTGAATTTTAATTCAGGTCTTCTGTACTCCAGGCCGACTGATCTGTGTACTATGGCACCACCTAGCATCCTCCTCCTAGAGAGGAGCTACCTTGAAGCTCAATGAGCAGGGGAATTAAATGCTCAAACCTGTATGTTAGAAAAACCCCCTTAGTCAAAATCAGAAACAAAAAACTCAATAACATAGTGTAAGACAAAATGAAAAACACAAATTACCTATGAAAAACCCCTTTTTTGATCCAAAGCTGCTGGGAAAACTAGAAAGCCATTCAGGAGAAACTAGCCTTACACCAACACCTTATATCACATAATGATACATTCTAAATGGGTACATAACATTAATATTAAAGATCATGCTACAAAAAAAATTAGAAGAAAAACCTATCATATACTTCTCACAGTTATACGTAAAAAATATACCTAAAAAACCAAAAGGTAAGAGGCAGTTATTAAAAAGGATAAAATAGATAACTGAAAAGCTGCAGAGACAACAAGCATCTAGGATAAGAAGGGAAGTGGTCAAATGGAAAAAAATCTTTGTATCAAAGTTCACTGATAAGGGTTTGATAGACAAGATATGTAAAAAGACTAATAAACATATATAAGACTAACATTCCCAAATAAGTGGTCAAAGGATATGAACAAATAAATAGTTCTCAAAATCACATGAAAATGCTCCAAATCACTAGTAATGAGAAAAGTAAATTAAAACAACCCTGAGCTTTCATCTCACACCAAAGATAACCAAAGAAATGGCAATACTCAATATGAGACGGGTTGTGGAATGACAGGCACAATAATATAACTATTGGCAGAGCTGTTAAGTGGTACAACCATTCTGGACAGCAATTTGCAAACATACAAAGTAACTAAAATAAAATGGCCATACCCTTTGAATCACGGACTCCATTACTGGGCTTATTCCCCAAGAAAGTCAATGATAGGAGCAAAATCTTCATATACACCAAAATATTTATTAGAAGCACTTTTTGCAAAAGCAAAAAACTGGAAACAAAACCGATACCCATCAACTGGGGAATGGCTAAACGAATGTAATGAAATATTACTGTGCTATAAGAAATGATGCATGTGATGAATACAGCCAATGAAAAAATCTACATGAACTCTTCATAGGGAAGTAATCAGAGCCAAGAAAATAACATACACGATAACTACAAAAATGCAAACAGAAAGAATAATCACATACAAAAAAAAATCCAAAGTGAATGTAACAAAATTATAAAGATCAAGCATGACTTGAATGAAGACCTCTTTGTGGTGCTCCACAATACATGACACATGTTTTTGGACTTTTTCAATGTATCATGCTGATTTTTTCCTTCTTTCCTTTTCTTTCTTTTCTGTCTTTAAAAAATACTATCTAATTTGGGATGGATCTCTGCTAAGGAGAAGGGAAATAACTACGAAGATGTAAAAAACAGAACACATCAATAAAAACTTAGTAATTTTTAAAAAATATACATATTTTAAAAAGTAGAATTCTTTCACCACCTGAGTAGAGGTTGAGTTAGAGTAGAGAAGTGACTTGAGGCAGGGAGACTGTTTGGAAGGCTGCTGGAATAATCTAGAAGAAAAGTGGTGATGGTCTAAACTAGATAGTGATTGAGTAAGTAGAAAGAGGAGAACATGTATAAGAGATGTAGTGAATGTAGAAATGACAAGATTTGGCAACAAAATGTACATGTTGGACGAATGAGATTAAGGAGCTGAATTGAGACTGGGCAGCATGTAGATGGTAGTGCCCTCAACAGTAATAAGGAAGTTGGGAAGAGCGGAGGGTTTGGGGAGAGTTCTCTTTCAGACATACTGAATTTTGAGATGCCTACAGGATCTTCAATTTGAGTTACCCAGAAGTCCATTGGTGACCTGGGACTAGAGCTCAGGAGAAGTAGTGTTAGATATACAGATTGGGAATCATCTGCAAAGAAATGATAACTGAACCCAGGGAAGCTGATGAGATCCATAAGCATAAAGAAGAAGGCCCAAAACAGAGATCTGAAAGACCCTCACAAGTAGTAAACACGATAAGCTGAAAAATCAACAAAGGAGACAAAGAAGGAACAAACAGTAGGAAAATTAGAAGGGAATAGTGTCACAAAAATCTGGTGAGAAGAATATCAGAGAGAGGCTAAGAATGCGGCAGAAGTCAAGAAGGATGAAGACAAGAAAAAAAAACCCTCACATTTGGCAATTAAGAGCATATTGGCGATTTTGGAGAGGATAGTTTCACTTGAATGAAGGGGTCAGGAGTTTTTTGAAGCAAGTGAGAGGAAAGAAAGTGTAAGTGTGGAGTACAGACCACACTTTTCAGGGAGTTTGGCTGAGAAGAAAAGGAGAGACATAGGATGACAGATTGGATCAAGTGAAGTTTTTTTAAAAGATGAGGAGACATGAACGTACTCGTGGCATGAGGGAACAAAGAGTACTTATTTTATATTACTTTCGAGCTGAGTTAAACAGAAGAAAAGAATTAGCCCATAACAATATCTTTGACCAAAACCCATCTGAGAATGTTCTTAGATATGTACACCTATCTTTGAATGGGAAAATTTATATATATGGTCCATTTACATATCATACTTATCTAATAAGTGTAGCTATGAAGAAAAAATTATTCACTAATTACATAAGACTTCTCCCATACCAAATATTTCCTTCATCTGGTTATGGGATATAAAATGTGAGGCTTGTGAAATTTAGACACAATCCAAGTGAATTTGTATTTACTGTGTCCCATATACCAAAGTGGAATCTCTTAAGAGTTAGCCTAATAGGAGGAAAAACTAAAGTATAATTCATGAATTTTAAAATTGTTCTTCCTTGCTGTGGTACATTAGCTAGCATTAGATCTCTGTATTATGATACAGGCAGGAAAATCCAAGTTATTTTCAAAACTAAAGCCCAAATGAAAATATTATGTAGAAATAAAACCTCACATTTGCCACCATGAACATTAACACCATGCGAAGCTTCTATACATAACTTCCAGTAAACGTACTATAGTAGCATAATCCGGTGCTGGAAACTTCAATTATACTGCCATTTTAATGGACCATTCTCATTGAAAAGTTACCACTAGAAGATTTCTCACAGCCATCCATCACTTTATTTTTAGGCAAAACTCAAAACAAATACACAAACTTATTATTCTAAATGCTGAAATTTATGAACAGATCAAGGTAGTAGAATGACATAAAATAATATAACCAACAGTGGAAAAAATGATTTTAATCTGTTCTCTTTAACATCTCCTCTTTCAGCAACAGAACAACCAAAAGTCAATTAGGGGAAAACAACAAGGAAATGGGGTAAAGGAGGCTAGCTCATCTACTAGACAGCTATTTGATGATGATGATGATGATGATGATGATGAAAATGGCGACAACAATGATCATGATGACAGGAAAAGATTAACAGCTTCAGGTTTGCAAAGTGTTTTACATGTCATTTCATTTGATTTGCACAACTCTGAGGGGCAAATAATATTACTCCCATTTATTACATAGATGAGGAAGCTGAGGAAAAGGTTAAATGACTTTCCCAGGGTCTTATACCTACTAAGCATATGAGGCAGGATTTGAACTCAAACACTCCTCACTCCAAGTCCAGTGCCCTATATCCACTGTGCCACCTCAATAACAATTAAGTATACTGATGTTTCCATTCTACTGCTCAACCCCTTCAGATAAGCAAGACACTATAGGCTTTTTTCATTATTTTTATAAAACAAACAAAAAACATGTTTTGTCTCCCCTTAACAATCCATATTTTTAAAAAAAATAAATAGCTGCTATATGTTTTTTTAGGTTTTGATTGGTAGCATTAACACACTCCAAATACATAAATGTGAAAAGGATGGACACACACACACACACACACACACACACACACACACACACACACACCCTAACAAAGGGCAATTGCTGACTGACAAAAAAAAAAAGGCAAACTAGTGAAATTGAGAAGAGTAATCTTATTTAACTTTAAAAGCTAACTTGGCTTGGGGCCAGTAAATTCCTAACAGCTTAGACTCAAGGAATAAAAATCTGTTCCCCAGGAGATACTTCTATAAATCTTAACGACAGTTAACTGATATTAGAAGCAGATGCAGCTTAAATTAAAAATCTAAGAGGTAGGTAGAAAAAAAACGCTGATCAATGAAGTTCTTCAGGGTGAGGAGATTTGGAATCCTCCACAGATGAACTGTTATGAGTCTTTAGATAGGTCATTAAACTTGTCTGTAACCATTAAAATATCGGTAGCTAAAACAAGGATAATTTTCACATTACCTTGAAGAGTTGTAATGAAGAATAGCAAGAATTTTTGTCAAGTACTTCAGGACTTAAACCATGGAGAGCAACTATTTTCTCCCACAAAATTTTCACTACTACCACTGTGAGAAACAGAATAGTAGGATAGCTGGACCAATGATCTGCCTCAAGATAACTAATTCTTTAAATTCTTATAAAAAAGGAGCTATATAAAGAATGAAATAGTAGTACTATATCACACACAAGATTCATATCCTTAATTTGATACTTCACAAGAATAAATTCAAATAGAAGCCTTTAATTTTAAGAAATACGTGTCTTTATTATATATGATAATTTAATTTGTGGCAATTCTCTCCCCTGAACACACTGAAAAACCAAGGAAATTCTGTAAGAAATATTTTTATTGCCAACCAGATTTGACAGACGTCAAAAAATTCCCAATGTCATTCAAGTACTTAGTTGAATGTTCATTTCCTGTTTTATTTTGTCTTTTAATGAAACATGAACAAAATTTTATTTGGTACATTAAAAATCAAATTTTACAATGCTGATAGAGTGAGAATTTCCTTATTTCCTGTGGTCTGAGAAATTTGATGTAAAGCTCACTGCTAAAATATTATTAAATGTTGGAGAGAGATAAATGATCTAGTATTAAATATGGTGGGATTCCTTTAAAAGACTGAAGTTCACAATAAAAGTAAAGCTTACCACCTTACGAGCTATGTTATAATTAACTATGGATGTAGAATATCTAAATTTTGGGGAACAATAATTAATAGTATATTTGTGTCCATGAATGATAAACTTCCATTTATCCAGAATGATAAAGGAAAGGGGGTACTTTTGGTTTTTAATAATTAAATATTTTCATTAAGCTATCCAGAACACTAAACGCAAATGACCAAGTTTCAAAAACAGAGAATAAATAAAATGTGTGAGCTTAATCACTTATTCAGAAATACCTGGATAGTTTCAGAGCTTAGTGCATTAAAGTCTACAACTATAAAAAATCAACATTCATTATATACTGTGGTAGATATAGGTGACACTGAGGAGAGTGGACAGAATCTGTACTGAACTTAAAATATACACCTGAGGATGTTTTTTGGATTAAGTCCTTGCTGTTAGTTTATGTGTTTGTAATTTGTTTCTTATAAGATAATGTGTTGCCTACCATCCCCTACACACAGACACACGAACACACACACACACACACACACACACACACACACACACACACACACACACACCCCTCACATCCAATTTTTTGAGCTCTTTGCTCAAATTCTAGATAAATGAGAATTTACTATAATGATTTTTTTTTAAACATGGCTTAACTGACTATATGTATAGACTATAGTGTCCTGTCAGGTTATGTGTATTAGAAATAATTCAGTTCTTGATATTTTGAAATAAATTCCAAAAGAAAAAAATTATAATGGAGGAAAAACTGGATAAACTACTTTTAAAAAATTAGCTAATTTTTGCATAGACTACTTAACTTACTTTCTTGGTGAATAATCTGGCCCAAATAATCTCCCCAAAATAAAACAACGAAAAACTTTTAAAGTAAAAGCAGCCACGATTATCAACTTTCAAAGAGCGTCTAGTAAAAATTACTTTTACCTGTAGATTGTTTTCTGTGACTCTGTTCCACCAAACCATATTGATGGGTACTCCTGATTTACACCTGTCAGCCAGGCAGCCAATAGGATTCTTTGCTTTTCGTGCCTTTGATCCCACCGGAACTAGCCTCTCCTCCAGCATCCCCAGTCGGTACTTCCTTGGCTATGAAAAAGAAGGAAAGAAACCAGGCCACTCCTAACATCCCTCAGACTTAGCTAAACTAACTAGCAGAAAGAAGACATCTGGGGACTGGTGGAAAAGGAAATAATTTGCAAGTTTCTGATGGTTACCTCCCCATCCCTCATTCCCACATCAATCCATCATCAGGCAGGTTTTGGGTAACATTACTTAGAAAAACAACTATCATATTTTAAAGTGAAATCTAATAATATAAAAGTATGAAGTATGGAAACTGATTCTGTTTCTATGCTAAAAGTTTTAAAGTCAATTTCAAAGTAAACTTCACCAAAGTTTCTCCACTGGCACTTACCTATTCTCACTGCATTATGAAGAAATGGCTCCAATGAAAGAAAATTGTAAAATTATCCAAACTATACCCTTTTTTTCTCTCTTCTTTACCCTCAACCCCCACCTGGAAGCCCAAATAAATACCTTCAATTAATTCATGTTAGATAAAAAGTATGCTACCTAACTAATAGGAATTGAGTTCTGACAGAGTAAAGTCAAATAAATGTTAGTGTCTACCAACTATCCAGTTCTCTCTTCTGAATCTGTACAGCATTAGACTTCAAACAGAAGCATTATTTAAAGGGAGGAGAGTCCAAGAAATAAACAAGCATGAAAACTTCTACTATCAAAATTTCAAAATCTGAAGAAACTAATAGTTTTAAAGTATTTACCTAAAAAGTAAGCCTAAGGAAGAATTTAAAAGAAATCAAAACAAAATTTTAGGAAATCTAAAAGAAATAGTCTAAATCCCAATTTACTAACCTTATATATACAATCCATTCAAAAAGAGCCTACTATGTTCCAAAAACAACTGTGTGTCAGGCAAATAAATACAAGGTAATGGAAGGGAGGGCTCAAGCAGTTGCTAGGGACATGTAGAAGAAGCCTGGGTGGAGGTTACTTTCAAACTTAACTTTGAAGGAACACTAGGGATTGTAAGAGATGAAGGTGAGGAAGAAGTATATTCCACAAGCATGTGAGAAAGCCTATACAAAGGCACTGAGAAGGGGATGGAATGCCATGTTGGAGCAACAGGCCATTCTGGCTGGACCAAAGTATGTGAAGGGAGCCATGTATAATAAAGGTGTGAAAGGCTTTTAAATGCCAAAACAGAGGATTCTGTATTTGATTCTAGAGGTAACTGCAATCAGGCTATTCAATCTTTGTACGTATCAACCCTAGGTTACTAACATCACAAAGATCAGGAAACAGTAATAATAGAGGAAATAGTGTTTTCATCTCTATGACTTTAAACTGTTTGAATCAACACACTTTCAAAGTGTATTTTTCCCCCACTGATAACAAGTTTCTATACACTGACCAATGTGGATCCCAAATTAAAGTGAAATCAATTAACAAGCTATTATTAAGCACCTACTATGCACCAGATACTGTAATGGGCACTATGGAGATAAACACAAATTCAAACAATAAAACAATCCCTACTCCCAAGGAACTTGGGACTCCCAAGTATACATCCTTCCTTTCTGTTAACAAATTGTAAACCCAGAGGCATATGAAGTGACATACAATCACTTGCCTTCATTTTTTCTCTTCTTTTCTAAATCCTCTGCAATTTGGCTTCCAATCTCATTATTCAACTGAAACTGCTCTCGCCAAACTTAACAAAGATCTCTTTCTTAATTGCTAAATTGTTCTTTACTCATTAGCCATCTTTCTTGACTTACCTGTAGCATCTGGCATTGCTGACCACCTTTTCAGCCTGGATACTCTCTCCTCTCTGGATTTTTGTGACACTGTTCTCTTGGTTCTCTTCCTACAGATCAATCCTTTGTGGGATCTCATCCACAGATAAAACATTTATTAAGTGCTAACTATGTGCCAGGAACATTAACTGTGGGTATGCCCCAAGATTCTGTCCCAAGCTCTCTTCTCCTTTATTTAACCTCTCACTTGGTGATCTCATTAGTTTCTGTTGGCTTCAAGTATCCTCTCTATTCAGATAATTCCCAGATCTATCACCATCTCTACTGAGCTCTAAACCTGAATCACCACTTACCAGACATTTCAAATTGGATAAAGCATAGGCATCTTAAACTCAACATGACCACAACAGAACTTATCATACTTCCCATCATCAAAATCCACAACTTCTGTCATTTCTTTCTTGAGCCCTTACCTTCGTTCGCCCTCACATCACCAACCAATTATCAAATCTTATCATGTCTACCTCCACAGTATCTCTTTCATATGTATCCATCTCTCCATTCTCATCACAGTCACCACCCTAGTACAAGCTCTCATCCCCAAATATCCCATAGGCACCTCAAATTCAACATACCTAAAATAAAACTCATCTTTTCCCTTAAAAATCTCTTCTCCAAATTTCCTATTTCTGTTGAGGGCATCTCTCTCTTTCTGTCCAACCCAGGTTTACCACCTCAAGTGCCATCCTATGCAGATCACTTTCCCTTATCTACCATATCCAATCAGATGCCACACCTTGTCAATTCTTGTTCCACAATATATCTCATATCCTTTCCCTTCCCCTTCACTCACACAGCCTCAGTTTTTCCCATCTCTTGTTCCCTTTCCACATAACTGAAAAAATAATCTCAAAGTTAAAAGTCTATGACCTTCCCCTGCCCAAGAACTTTCAGGGCACCCTAATGTCTTTGAGATAAAATACAAACTCCTTAGCTTGGCATTCAAAGCCCTTCACAATGTGGCTCCAGCCTACATTTCCAGGCTTACCCCACTTGACTCTTCTTTATACATTAAGATATGTCTCTCAAACTAGCCCACTAGCTGTTTCCAAACCTGGCCTCCCAGGTTCTGCGTTCACTGAGGCATGCCTGAAATAGACTTTTTTCTCACTTTCACCACTCAAAATTTTAAAATTTCTTTACAGCTCATGCAAGGGGGCACATTCAATGGGACTTTTCTTGGTTTTCTTATCTGTTAGTGTTCTCTTCTCCTTCAGATTACTGTTTATTTACCTATCTGTTTTACAAGTTATATGCCTTAATGTACACTCGTTGAAGGCAAGAAGTTTCTCCTTGCTGTCTTTGAATCCTCAGTGCCTAACACAATGACATGTATACAACATATACTTAATGAACAATATGTTGAATTGTAACTGGAGAGGAAATCTGAGGTGCTTGATCATCCTAACTAGAACTTGGGATTTTATTACGTTAAAAAGGTAATGGAAAGCAATCAGTTCACTCATTATCCTGACTTAAGTTGCAATAAGGTTGATAAAATAAAAATAAACTTATAGTATTAAAATTAAGTTTAGTAGAGATCATTCCCCATCCAAAAATTACATGTAAAGACCAGCTCTAGGCCATGGATCAACTAAATCAGGGCTGTCAAAAATGCGGCCTGCCTACAAGCATAGAAATTTACGTAAATGCTTTAGTAAATGAAGCAGAGCTACCGCAGAGCTCTCACTAAAATGGCAAATCAAAATATATTGTCTATTGTTT
>CM053622.1:662345724-662368871 GCA_028646595.1 Phalanger gymnotis
GACCAGAATAAGGCACTTCTCAAGGTCCATTTCATGGAATCACGTTATCAGTTAAAGAATACGGAAACAAAGTACTTCTGGCAATAGGTTCAAATCCAACCAGCCCTCTAAATATAATAAAGGACCCATCTTCTACCAAAGTATGTGCTACAGCAAGGTTCCAGCATATATATATATAAAATAATATTATAAGCAGAGAGAGAAAGTAATATTAAATAACTAATTCAGATTTCGCCATTTTGAAAACTATAAAATGTATAAAGATTAGGCTGAAGATTATCAAAATCTTTGGAAAAAAATGGGACTTCTCAAACAAATATGGAGTATAAATGAGATGTGAAGGTGAATATTTTGCCTAAGTATGAGAATAAACTGATTAAAGAATTTAAAAAGAAATAATGCAGTTACAATAAAAGCCAAAGCTAGTAGTTAATAGTAACCATTTCTTCCTTAAATTAAATGTCTATTTCTACCCATGCTACAAAAATCTAAATATGGACTACATGACCTTTTCCAGCTCCCAAGTTCTATGACTCTGAATAACAAATGAAATGAACTACCCTTAATGCATGGAAATATGATATGATGGAAAAGGGGTGTTCTGATTCTCATTTATTAAATATTTTTATTAGCTAAATTATCCAGAGCACCAAACATGAATGACCAATTTTCAATGAATGTGAATACAATAAAATGTGAACATAATTGAATCTTTCTTAAATTATTCAGAAATACATGGATACTTGCGGAGCTTGCAGTGCCTCAGGTCCACTGTTATGAAATTTTCATTTGGAGTCAGAGGATGTGGGTTCAGACCCCACCTGTGCTGCTTTCTACCTCTATGCCCTTGGGTGGGTCACTTCACATCTCTGGGCCTCAGTTTCCTCATCTGTAAAATGAGGGGGTTGGACTAGATAACCCATAAAGTCCCTTTTAAGCCTAGAAGAACACATTTATACAAAGTAAAGAGAAGCCACAGGATAGGCTGGACTTTTGATAGCTATCAGAAATCATCATTTATTCAGTTAAGAAACATGATCTATTGATTAACAAATAGAAAACACGTTAGCCTAGAATTTCCTTTAAAATGTGAAGACAAGGCTATATTTTCTTTTAAAAAATATTCTAAAATAAATGCTTTCCACTAAAATTGGTCTCCCTTCCATTATTCCATATTACTGCCACTTCGCTAAATTGGTAATGCTTTATTAAATTAATAGTGCTAATAACAATTGAACTAAATTATTTCTCTTCTCTGGGTCTTAGTTTCTTCATCTGTAAAATGAGTGCTAAATTAGATGACTCCAAAGGTCCCTTCCTGCTCTGACCTGTGAGCCTATGATCTTTATCCAATTTTATGAACTCAAAGTCATTATTCCTGGCTATCAAACTGGTTCAATTTATTTGAATCCTAAGAAAAGAGAAAAAAAAGTTAGCTAGTTTTTGTATATGCATAAATATATTTACTCTAATAGTTGGATGACTTATTTTGTAGCCAAACTTCCATAAATTAAAGTGATAGTCTATATTTATAAATCCTATCTAGCTTGGGCAATAGTCACCTTAGAAAGCAATTCATTCCATTTGTACCAGGTCTAAACACACAGAAAAGGTTGGGGCTCAGCAAAATGTATACTATTTCTTTTCTTTTCTATTTACTACCTTTTTCAAGGTTTCATGAAAATGTATTTTAAGTTGGTAGGTCCCAACTTCTAATATTATTTTATCTTAAAATATAGATAACAGTAGTAATAAAATTGGTGGAACTACAGGAAAGGGGACAAAAATGGCAAATGAAGGTCAGAAAAGTTCAAGTTTCATAGACATATAAAACTATCAATAACCAAGAAAATCTAAATATGTAAGGCCAAAACTTAAATATTAGGCTCTCTCAGGAAAAAAAAAAAAAGAAAACATCAAAGCATTCTTTGGCCTTAATTACAATGTATCTATACTCAAAACATTAGAACATAATTAAAATTTGACTATTTGTTATACAATTTCAGATATATTTCTGGTTAAATGGTATTTGTCTGGTCAATCTAAATATAACAAATGCTTGATATAATATAGATACTCTATATTATAGCAGCTAGCCTAGTCCTCAAATGAACAAATGAGATAATATTTGTAAAAACATTTAAAACAGCTCCTGCCACATATAAGGCACATAATAAATGCTTATTCCCTTCCATTTTCCCTTCCTTCCACCATTCCTCTAAAACCATTACAATGAAGTTCCACTGTAAAATAGAATATACAACCACCATAAATAAAAACATTAGGAATAAATTTTCTGGTAAAGACTAAATCCTAGTTTATGTAGAACCAAGGCAGCAGATGTCATTTCTCTGAAAATATCCTGTAACTTCAAGGTGGTCACAGAATGCTTAGTGACCAAAAAACCAAAAAATAATCACCAAAAATACCAATAATACAAAACTAGTGCTAAAATACAGTATACAAAAGGAGGAAATTGGTTTTATTTCCAGGCAAGAGTTTTTCCATTTTAAATTAATTAAATTAATTAAAAATTAATATTTTAGTGAGCTAACCACTGCCTTATCATAGCATGGATATAACCCTGGTTTCTCAAAAGCTATGTCAGGAGCAATACAAGCTCTGGCTTCTCCACTAAACAAGATATTCTAAAATATACTATACTTTACCATCCCTAGCTCTCTTAAAGCATTATTATGGTAAATTATAAAGTTTGTGAATATTTATTTGGAATATGAAAAGGAAATAAAATAGCTCTACGCTGAGCTAGAAAGGTTTCAAGACTACTGTCAAAGGACTAGCAGAGCTGAATTTGGGGATTTGGCCACCAAATAATGAATTTTTTTAACCACAGGAACTCATGAAGACTATGTCCTAAGGTATGGAAGGAGTCATAATCAGAAGTGGTGAAGGGAGTACCTATAGCAATAAAGTCACAGGTCTTTTGAAATATGGAAATTTTGGTTAACATGATAACTCCAGATTTCTAAAAGGAAGTATCTAATATGTACACTAAAGGGCACCGATTGAGAGCTACTTTCTTTTGCTTTTAATGGATGTTTAGATACCTGTCTTTAATTTTTTAATGAATTACTGACAAATTAATACTAAACACTTTATAAAAATCCAAGTAGACTAAACTAGTGGTCATACTTTTATTAGCTAGAGAAATAGCAACTTCATGTTAGTACAAAAGACAACTGATTCAAAATTTTTAAATAGCAGAATCATAGACAATATGTTGAGAATATTAGAGGAATGCATTGTAGGTTACATAACTTTAGCACACCACAATCTTAACGTTATCTCATCTAATTCAATGCTGTTAATTCTTTTGTACTGCCTTCCCTCCTGAATCCAACTGGATAGACTAGATCAATGGGAATAGGTAACTGTAGCACACAGAGACCAAGGTTATGACCTATCACCAGTCTGGCACTTGTGGACCCATTTAACAATTGCAGATCCATCTCACAATGCAAACCCAACCTCGTACCATTCCTTTTGCTCCACAAGAAAACTATAAAGCAAAAAAAAAAAAAAAAGAAAGAAAACTATAAAGCCTGAATGTAGGTTTTTAGCTAATGATCAATCACTACAAATTTCAACAAAGCAATCTGAAATATAAAAAATCATTGGCAGTAGCATCTCTGTCAACAACGTAAATTGCATGTTAATTACAATTTGAGTAACTAAAAATCAAAGAAATTCTTCAAATTCCTAGTCCATCTTTAACTTACTTTGTGATTTGTAAGAAGTATGTCACCTACTGCTTAAGATACTTACAGAATGCTATGCTCCATAATATCTAAATGCGATGAAATTTAATTCACACATATGCATGTCAAATATTCTTAATGCCCTTAATGGCTTATTATAATGTAAGAGATCTATTCATATTTTAACAAGTGAATTACAAAGTTTTAAACTCTTTATAAAGATCTGTAATCATTGACAACACATCACTTTGTAACTTAGTTCTTGGGAAATTTTCTCCCATTATCAATTCTGCTTAAATATTATAATTCACCAAACAGAACATAAGATTTTAGTTAGTTCTGTAAGTTGAGTCAACCAATATTCAATACCTGAGGCACTGGCCAATTAATAAAGTAAAAATAATATCAGATAACTATATAATTAAATTTTAATCCATACCACTTTTGTGAGATCCCCTTAAAATTTCAAATAAATCGCAAACCTCATATCAGAAACTTTACAATTCACCTTAACAGCTTACAATGAGAAGATAGGGATGTGGAAAAATAGTCTATATCATCATATTTTAGATTAGTTTTTACAGAGAAGCCTAATTCTACCTCTGATTACAACCTTTGTAGGCATGCCCCACAGTCATAATTTTCTGTGCACGGTTAATTCTATTGTTGCACCCTCCCCAACCATACCTCCAGCTCCTACCCTGGGGATATGCTGTCTTGATCAGTAAGAGTTCAATCCTATCGAGGGCAGCCTTAGCTACCATATTATATAATAGACGTTTCCCTGCCACGCCATGGCATCCTTGCCACTCCATACTGTTTATCTTTCACTCTAGACGCTGTATCAACACCATCACTGATTCTGGAAATAAACTATTGCCATATAGCTCCACTCACCATTCTTGTGAATTTTCAAACCAAACATCCTCCCTGCTTCTACTATATGTCATTTTCTCTATTGGAAACTCTTTGAGGGCAGAGATTATCTTTCTTTTGTATTTGCATCTCCAATGCTTAGCACAATAAATTGGTTTTTAGTAAATATGTTTAATAAATGCTTTTTCATTTGTTCATTTCTAAAAATTTAAAAGAATAATAACTTCACATACAGCAAATAGCAATTTATACCACTAATAATTGAGGAAGCTTAGTATTTTGTTGGGTTTTTTCTCTCACCAAAGAAAAAGCAACTTTGTCACTAGGAAGGAAAAGATATGACCAAAAAGAAAAAAAAAATCACATTGCTATTAAATATGTTAAATGTTCTGAGTACTCATGTTTAAAATTGTTAGTGGTTAAGATTTGTTCTGTTTGGTCCCAGGAGGACAGAAATAAGAGTAATGTTTGGAAGTTGCTAAGAGGCAATTTAGGCTTGATGTCAGGAAAAAATTTCCTAGCAGAGCTATTCATACATGGAATGACCTGCTTCAAGAAACAGAAGATTCCCTCTGTTAGAGGTCTTGAAGCAAAAAGCTACATGATGACTTATCAAGTAAAATGCAGAAGGTTGGATTAGAAGGTTTCTGAGATCCTTTCCAACTCTGAAATTCTGTGACTATCATTTAAATTATGGTTGAGTTCACAGTCAACTTTAATTTCAAGAGAAAAGAGTAAAATAAAAAAAATCAAGTCTAGCTTTTAGCCTATAATCCAACTATAGAACTTAGGTCATTTTATCAAAACTATATTTATTACCATATTCAAACCGACACGGAAAATACACTAACAGAGTTAAGTGTCCTAAAAGCTAGTTTGTAAAGTTACACTCAGGATATCATGGAAGCAAAAATTTTTCTCATCCTTCATGCCAACTATAAATTCTTTCTTTAACCAAAAATTTTTTTACCTATTAATTTTAACAAAATTAAGAGTCTATACCAATAATAGACATACCAAATAAATATTTAATACTTTAAAAATGTGATTTCTTCAGTGTGATTGTTCTTTCCAGCGATGCAAACTGCAATCACTCTCAACAGACATTCTTCAACAGTCTGCATCCAAAAAATGTGTCATCCTGTAGCCAACCTAGCAATAAATCTCTGATCTTGGAAAAAACTAAATTCATCGTGTTTACTTATCCTCATCTGTTGTGTTAGACATAAAGTTCCTATTCACAAAGAAGTGAGCTCTCACTCAACTTCGATACAAATCAAAAAGGACCGATATTAGTTCTCAAAAATATAACCCTAATTCCATTTTCTAAACCTAATTCTGGTTCTAATCTCATTCTAATAAGTTTTTGGACATTTAACAGGAGAAAAGCAGTATACTAAAAAAGGTACTATAATTGAATTCAAGGGATCTAGGATCAAATCCTAGCTTTGCCACTTATATAACCTTGGGCAAGATCAGAAGTTTGGATCAAATGGCCTCTGAGGCCCCCTTCCTTCCAGCTCTAGAGCAGTGATCATATGGTCTTATCTTTTAATGAGAACTTACTGATTCAATCCTTTAAGTGGCATTACAATTGCAAAAGCCCAGTTCTTTTTTTCTCCTTCGAAAAAAAATTGGGGGGGGGGGAAGGTGATCAAGATTAAGTGATTTGCCCAGGGTCACACCACACAGCTAGTAAGTGTCTAAGACTGAATTTGAACTCCTGTCCTGACTCCACAGTATTCTATCCACTGTACCACCTAAATGCCCCAAAAGCCTAGTTCTTAAAAGACATGTCAGTCACTATCTACCTTTACTGGTAACAGTACTCTATCAATCCCACACAATGGCACTGGGAAATAAAGTTGAAATAACACACAGAACCTAAAGATACAACTATATTCTTTTTTGTTTTTATTTGGACCAAATCTGTGATTTCATTGCTGCAGGGAATTCCTAGTAAATAAATACTCTCTAGGACTGTCAAAAACAGACTTTAAAGACAACCCACCATTCAAACCAAAATTTAAGTGTTCAGAATTGGCAGCATAAAAGCTCTCTCCTGACCTTTACTGTGATTGTCTGAACACACCCAAAATGATGCCAAAGAGTAAAAAAAAAAAAATTATGTATATAAAACACAAAAAACCCATAACAAGCTTTAGGTAACTATGTTGGATCACGAAACAAGGATAAATTTAATATTCAAACAAAATCCATTTGGAAATTGCTTGGCTTTCTGTTCTTTATTTGACTGACTCTAATGTGGTAATGGTTTCTTGCTGCACTTTGGAAACAAAATAAAAAAGGAAAAAAAGAACTTATATAAAGATATACGTGTGTATATTATGTAGACATTACTGACAAGCTCTCATAATGAAAATGGCACCTGTAAAAGGGTTTTATTATTTCCACTGCAGGTGAAGATTAGTAAAAGTGTCAAGCATTCCCTAAAATTTAAAAATAAATAGATGAATGAATAAATGAATCAATAAATAAATGCCCCTGTAGGGTACCTAGGTGACTCAATAGCTAGAGGGACAGACCTGAAGTCAGGAACTCATCTTCCTGAGTTCAAATCTGGCCTCAGACACTTACTAACTGTGTGATCCTGGGAAAGAAACTTAACCCTGTTTGCCTTAGTTTCCTCATCTGTAAAATGAGCTGGAAAAGAAAATGGCACACCACTTCATTATCTCTGCCAAGAAAATCCCAAATAGGGTCATGAAGAGAATGAAAAATGACTGAACAACAAAAAATAAAGAGTTGAAAGAGTTGGCAAGCTGTTAAATGACTTGCCCAGGTTCGTAATCAGTATCAGAGGTAAGATCTGAATACAGGTCTTTAGGATTCTAAGGCTGGTTCTCTATCCATTATCACATTTAACAAATTTTGTTAAATTATTAAATGCACAAGCCTCACTTGATAGAGCAATCAATTTAACAAAAAGTGTGTTTTATTTTACTATTGTTCATTCTGCTACACTACAATAAACTATTTCTTTCCCAAGGTTCTGATACAGTAGAAAGGTAGAACAGATGAACAAGTGGGTAATATGATAAGGGCACCAGCATACCCGAACAGTAACAAGCCCAGAGGGAAATGGGAAGAGCAATTTGAGATAAACAGCACTGTGGGGAAGGGAGACTTCGGTTAGGTATGCATTAATATAGTTAGTTAAGGGATGGAGGCCTTCATCAAAATGAGGTTACACAGAGGTCAAGAAGAATGCAAAATGGCCAGGATCTTGGGGACAGCTGCAATAAAAGACATAAATACAGATAAATACTATAAGACTACTGGCTGGAGGAACTAAGGACATTTAGCCTGAAAAAGAGAAAACTTACATAAGATATAATGGCTATTTTCAAATGAGAGGACTTTCACATGAAAAAAAGGCTTAGCTTTGATCTGCTTGGTCCCAAAAGGTAGAACTAGGACCCATGGGTAGAAGTACTGGGAGGCTGATTTTTGGCTTGATAGAAAGAAAAAGCTTCTATTGCAGCTGTTAGTAAGTAAAATGGGCTGTTGTATAAAGTAGTGACTTTCTAATCACTGAAGGTCATCAAGAGGAGATGTAAAAGACAGGATTCATGCTTCTATTGGGGGTGAGATGACCTCCTGGGGCCCTATGAACTCTGCAATTCTAAGAGTAAATTCTGCAGCATTTATCCTCTCATACTTTCAGAATACAAATATTTGTGTAACTAGTAACTAGTAACTCAACATGCAAAATATCAAACAGATTTCACGAAGCTGCTAATTTTTACAAAGATGGTATACACTGGAGCAGGGGTGAGGAACCTGAGGCCTCAAGGCCACATGTGGCCCTCTAGGTCCTCAAGTGTAGCCCTTTGACTGAACAAATCCTTTTCTTTTGTGAACTTCTGTGAAGTCTGGATTCAACCAAAGGGCTATACTTGAGGACCTAGAGGGCTACATGTGGCCTCGAAGCTGCAGGTTCCCCACTCCTGCACTGGAGCATTTCTCTGAACCCTGACTCTACACTGTAAGTAATATGTGAGTTAACTATAACTGAACTGACTATAATTCAAATTTGATGAAATAATTCTGATTTTTCGCTATCTGCTAGAATAGAATTTTACCTAGAGGTTTTTTTTTTTTCTATGAATGAGTTTTCTTTTTAGGGGGAATCATAAAGTCACAGTTCTAGAACTGGAAGGTGCCTCAAAGGTCATCAATTTACAGATGGAATTGAGAGGTTTTTTTTACAACCTATACATAGAGGTTAACATTGAACTAACATCACTAAGACATTCAAATGTCTTGAGTTGTTTTCCTCATTATGTAATGATAGTCTATTTATACCTTCTCACCTGGTACCCTTGTTACCAATAGCAGACATTTGGACGACATGGCTAAAATTATTAGTTCAACATATGGCCATACAACGAAGCAAAACTAACTGAATTATGCCAGATCAACTAGTGACACTGGTTAGCTATATTAGCATTGTTCACAAGCCAAACGGACTAATATACCCAATATTAACTAAACCTTCACCTTACCTTTAGGAGACAGCTCCTTAGTAAAAACAAAATATAAGAAGACTCAATTTAGCTAGGTAGATTAATTGGCTAGATTTTCCCTTCTATGGAATAGGCAAATCTTTAGTTTTTACTAAGTGTGGCTTCTTTAATGCAGGTTTTCCTTTGTTTTTTGGCAGGGCAACTGGGGTTAAGTGACTTGCCCAAGGTCACACAGCTAGTAAGCGTGTCAAGTGTCTGAGGCCAAATTTGAACTCAGGACCTCCTGACTCCAGGGCTAGTGCTCTACTCACTGTGCCACCTAGCTGCCCCTAATGTAGGTTTTTAATAGATTTTATTTATATTCTGTTTTTACACTGCCCAAATTTCCTCTTATATGCCTTCCCTTCACCTTCCCAGAAAACTACCCCTCATAACAAAGGCATTTAAAAAATAATAATAGGAAAAAGATTTTTTAAAGTCAGCAAAATTGATTAACATATCAAAAAAAATTGCCATTATATGTAAGGTTCCATATTCATGGACAGAGCATGCTGGCAAAATGTTTAACCACCAGCTTCTCAAAAACAACAACAAAAAAAAAAACACACTACACTTTTTAAGCTTAATCTGCGTTAATTTTTTTCCACCACTTTTGAAGTCTGAAAAATCAACAAAACAATAAATCAAGCCCTGATTTATAGTGTTTGTTGATCTCTATGGTATAAATGCTCTCACTGAGGAATTCGTAGAGGTGATAAAAGCTGGTTCCAGTACATTCCTGCACGTGGATAGCAACCTCTCCAAAGGTAAGGAGATGGTGTCCTCTCATATCTCTTTTTTGGGGCCATAATACAGATTTAAAGTTTAAAAAAAGTTTATATTACAAAGCAAGATTTCAAATACTATCTGATCTAGCTATATTCAGGTACACAAATGCTTAAAAAATGCAAGACTTTGAGGTTTCAACTTCATAAACGTTTCAAAGGATGATTTTACAGCTACTTAAATCAGTACTTAAATCAACCTCAGAAATGAAAAAAGGTCCACCACATTATTAGAATGTAAGCCTCCTGAGGATAAGGACTGATTCACTTTTGCATTTGTATCTCCAGTGCCTAGACATAGTGCCTGGAAGATAGCTGGCACCTAATAATGCTTTTTCATTTAAGTGTTATTCTGGCTGAAGTCACCAGTTAAATTTTGCCAGATCAGTTAATTTTGCTCTGTTTCATGACACAGAGGATGGGGGCTAGACGTGAAGTGGAAGCTTTAGGTCCAAATGCAGTCTCTGATACTGACTACCTATGTAAACCATGGGGAGGCAAGTCACTTATGCTGAGCCTGTTTCCTCATACCTATAGCTCATATTTCACAAGGCTGAGGCTTGGTTTATACAAAACTCTGCAAACTTTAAAGTGTGATATAAATGTCAGATAATTTTTTAAAATTCCATTCATATCTTAATTATCTATAAAGATGAAGAGCAACTGTTAACAAACTCTTCATTCTGCATCTGCTTGATAACAGCAAAAGCTACTCTGTTTGCTTTCTCTTTTCCAAGCTAACTAACTACAAGTCTTTAAAAGTTTCCTTATAGGCACTATTTTCTATCACTTTAATAATGCTTGTTTTCTGTTCTTCAATTTTCTCTTTATCTTTTAAAGAATGTAAAGATCAAACTTAGGCATGATAGTCTATAAAAAGAGAGTGACCTAAGGTAAAGGAAAGATTTCCCAGTTATATAATTTCTCAGCATGCTATAATTCTGAAAGTGCATGCCAATACCATTTTTAGTTTGTGAAATGACTTAAGACAATTCTGCCTTTGTTAACAAAGAGACCATGGCCCAATAGTACACTGCATCAGAAATTTCATTACTTGGAAGTAGAAACAGTACAGAAGGTACAACAAGGATAAAAATGTGAAAAATGCCAGGTGAAAAATGCTATCAAATAAATTCCATCTGGGAAGCCTTGAAGCAAGGAGTGAACCTTACCAGGACTGGGGAAACTCTGGAGGGAGGAAGCCTCAGAAGGATACCTGTGATAATGACTGAACATATTCCTAAACCCACCCACTCCCATCTTCCTCTCCCTCCATCCGCTCCCAGTGATAGGCCTCTAGCACCAGAGTTGAACCAGTCTCGTCTTGCCCAAGAGAACAAGAAGCCCTCTAGGATGGTAAAGATAAAATTACTTTTTCCTGACTGCAACCTGGGAATACATCCAAAAGGACTAAATCATAATTGTGGTCAAGACTGACTTCAGCATGTGTATGTCTTAAGGGATTAGTTTAATATCATAATGTAATATGATTTCAAGGCTTTGCTTCCCTTATCCACTTAAAAACAATAATTCTGTTTACCAATGCCCAAAAATTCTTTAATGGGGAGATAAACTTTCATTCTAAGGGTAGAAATCAAATTTTAAGCCTCATAATGCCTAGCTGAAGGAATATATTGACTTCAATATTCTTATAAAGACTAACCAACCAACTAATAAACAAATGATTGCCATGCAATACTTTCCTATTTTGATAGGAAAGAGGAATAGAAAATAGGAGGACACTCGTCACTAGCTAAGAGAAGAAAAGCAGTAAGACTATAAAGGAGAAGTTAGAGAGTCTAAAAATAAACTTCAGTCTTCTCAGTTCTTCCTAGGGTGAACTCTATACCTCTGATGTCAAGAATCAAGAGAATCTGGGCAATATAATATTTTGCTGTATACACGCAAACGGCAGAAGCAATAAAATTATGTAAGACGACACATTGCTTTATGTGACTCAGAAAGATTCTGTTGTGGTTTTTCTTTTATTAAAACACTGTCAAGTTTTAAGAAAGGATCTTTATTTTCATAGTATTCTTAATTGAGGTATCGCTATTTCAAAACTCATTGTGTTTGTGGTTCATAGGGACTTCCTCATCTCCTACAATACTGTGCTCTTAGACTTTTATCAATTCTATGTCTAAGTAGCTTTCAACAATAAAATGCAGTACTTTATACTCTAACATCTTCTCATTTCTGAAAAATCTTTTCTTTTTGTTTTGTTTTTAGGGTTTTTTGTTAGGTTCCTTTCTGTTGTTAGGTTTTTTATTAGGTCTTTGAAGACTCCTCCTGGCTAATAGGTTAGTTTGAGTTTTTTAGTATTATTTTTAGACTGTGCAGCTCTCCTATTTATTTTTAGATCTCCAAACCCCAACTCTTTGAGCATAACGTTGTGCTGAAATCTACAGGAGATAGAGCAGATCAAATTAAATATATGTGAATAGCATGCTCCCTAGCAATGCTAAGGTATTCTTTCAAGAAATCTAAAACATTATGCAAGTTTTAAAACCATGATTCAGGGAGACCATTTTCTAAAAATGTATTAAGGAAATTTTCAGATGATGAAAAAAAAACCCAACACAAGGCCCTACTAAAGTTCCTACAGCCATACTTTTTACAAACTCACTTACCAATACACATCTTTCATCTTCAAAACTCAGTCCCAAACTAATCTCCTCATGAATCTCTCCAAATAGGATTTCTATTACTTTTCTATTTGATACTCACTTAGCACTCATTTACACCTATAAGTATTTTTATAGTCTTTCTACTGGTGTTCCCAAGTTCCTTTAAGGATAGAAACCATGTTGCTATTTTCTGGAAATCTAATAAAATTATTTGTAATACATATACTGAATTGATTTCATTAATCCCTTTTCCTAGTTGTATTTATCATACAAAGAAGATAAATTAGTTTGGTGTGATTCTCTCCTCAAACTAAGCCGAGTGACTGATCTCCATGTACTTTATAATCTTTTAGGTGAATGAAATCTGACTCTTTAATGTCTTTAAGTTAGAGACTAAAGAATAAGGGATCAGGAACAGGTATCATTGTATTTGCCCTTTTCCAATCTTCAGGGACTTCTGTTTCCTCACCACTTATAGTTAGTAGCTCTATAATAATTTGATGCCATAAATCCATCATAATTCAAAGTATTACTTTCTTAAGAATAGGTCCCTATTCTAATTTGGCTTCCCATTTTCATGTAAGTGATATTTGCAAGCTTAACTAATCCCTATTACACATAGGTGGAAAAATAAAATGATTATCAGGCTACGGAAATATGCGAATTGATTGCTCTCTTCTGCTTTACATAAGTGAAGAGGCTAGCATGGACAGAGGAAAAATGCTCAACCTGGAACTCAGGTGACCTGAATTCAAATGCTAGATTTTCCTTTGAGACCCTGGATCTCCCTTTCAATTTCTTCATCTGTAAACTAAACCAGGTGGATAAGATGATCTCTTTCAACTATAATCTTAGAAAGCTAAGAATGTTTTCAGGGGATTATTTTAGTGAACTATACCTCAAAATTATTTTTAAAATCAGGAAAGTGAGGTAAAGCCTGAAGCTGTGACTCTCAAGTAAGGAAATTCCATCTTTGGATACAGGTCAGCACCTTCTCTTCTATTTATGATCTTAGTTGCCTAGAGCACTGAGAGGTTCACAACTTGCCCAGGGACAGACACTGTATTACTGCCAGTAGTATGACTCAAATCCAGGTATTCCTGACTTTGAGGATAGGTACCTACTATATCATGCTCTCTTGTTTATAACTTTTAAAAAGCGATCTATTCTTAAAACAATTGTGGCATTTCCTTTTACTTTTCCTTGGCAATCAGTCATGTTTCCCACTTTTCTGGGGAATTTTTTCTTTTTAGCTTCTGCACAGTTCTGATACCTTGTCATATTCTACTACCCACTAATAAACCTCAGACATCAAGTGTCACTGAGGAATACGTCTATCAGAAAATTAAGTATTCCAAAATATGTATGGATTTGGCCTTTTTAATACCAAACTTTATTGTGATCAATTTGGGTAGACTTTTAAAAATATTAATTTTAACCTGAACTTTACACAACAAAACCAAACACATGTATAAATCAATTTTTAACATGAATTTTACCACAGACAACTACAACAAGCATTCAATTATTACCTTCTAAGTCTCCTTTGATTGTGTTTCCCCACTGACCCCAGGACTCAATCGTTTATTTGCTGATCTCCTGGTTCTGTTTTTATTTTACAATATTTTATATATCTTTCTATATTGTTTTATATTCTTCATATAAAGTTATTTATGTAAATTACTTTTTTGTCATCTTAAACAAAGTAAGATGTAATTTAAACTTTTTCTTGATAACTGAACATTGTCATTAAGTACATCAAACATGGGACAGCTAGGTGGCGCAGTGAGTAGAACACTGCCCCTTAAGTCAGGAGGACCAGAGTTCAAAACTGGCCTCAGACACTTGACACACTTACTAGCTGTGTGACCTTGGGCAAGTCACTTAACTACCATTGCTCTGCCTTCCCCACTCAAAAACAAACAAAAAGTACATCAAATATTATATATAGTGCCCTAATAAAAATGATACCCTGAGGTTCCACTGAGATATGTAAGACTATTTGTAACTAATACTAAGTAGTCCTAGACTGTGTTTGTCTTATTCCTTGTGTTTGATTCTTATAGCTTCTCTGTCTGCGCTTACTAAGCTGTTTGCTGCTACTTCTCATGCTTTTCAGTGGGTCTATTAGTAGGCACTGTCTTTTTCCTTCTATTCTACTTTTATCAGCTAGTGAAGAGAACCTATAACCACACATTAAACTGTGGGTCTGGGCTACAATAAAGAGGCCCTAACTGCAAAGCTCTCCTTTAAGTAATGTGCCTCCAGTTTTAAGGTATGAATTTTGAGCCACCTAGTATTTGAGGTACTCAGAAGCTTTTGTTTTACTTTCTGGTACTTGGCTCTTTTTTTAATTAAAAAATAAAGCTTCCAGTGAGTTACTCTGGAAAAATAAGGTGTCTCTATGATTTGTGTCTATGGAATGAAGAAAAAGAACCTCAAAGAAGACTAGGTGATCTATATTTTCTAGCCATGAGACAGATTATAGGCATATCAAAAAATCCGTTTTTCTGAAGTTAAAATTATCCTGCATACTTTTTCCTTCTCTTGGCATCCTGGTCCAAACAGTCATTTCCAAATACATTTCTAGCCATTTATACATCTCAAATATTAATGAGAACAAAACCAAAATGCCAGTCTACTCTACATGATTCATTCTTTTACTAACAATATTGAAGTTTTTACTGAAAATCCAACATGGAAAAAAATAATAAAATCTTTGACTTCCATTTTCCAAAAAAAAAGTGTAATACTTCCAAATAATGAGCAATAAATCTACTGCTTTTATTTTAAAATTTAAATAATCTTAGTTCTAAAATAATTTTAAATGACTTAAAAACACGATATTATTATATACACTTAAAGATACAAAAATTTTAAGTTCTCTTTGTGGTGTAATAGTTGCTGTTCAGTAGTTTCAGGAGTTTAAGTTAAAAATAGCATATTTGAAACACAAACAAAGCAAGACAGTCATTAAACATGGTTAAAAGATGATACTCAGAAAAGCTCATATAAATAGAAAAGTCTTTCCAGTATGACAAAATCATGTACTAAACTGAAGAACAGAGCATATGTTAAAATAAACAAAATGGCAAGAATTTCGTCCTAACATACCATAGTTTATCCATTCCATGTACAGAGATCAAAGTAAACTCCACACACAGAAAAGATGTAAAAGTAAAAGCAAAGGCAGCAACAATGCATCCCATGAAGCATCTTTCTCTATTTTAAAATAAAGCTAATGAGCCCAACTTGACCAAATATTTACAAGATATTTTAATTCTTCAATCATTTTACATCAAAATCTAAAAGAAACCTACCTTCCTCCTCTGAGAGATGCTGAGGGCACCAAAGTCATTAAACAAAGATGAACCAGGTGAACCTAAAGGATCTGGAAGGTAAGTAACAATAAAATTTCTACCTTATCACCTTACACAACAATGTATCTCTAAATTTTTCAAAAAGCAAATATCTATCATAGGAAAAAAAAAAGGACACAACCAAAATCATACAAATTAAGTTTTATAATTTAACATACTGTGCTAGTTCTAAATTGAATTAATTAAATCATTGTTTAGTCTAATACTTAGCAACAATTACATTACTATGCATATATGTACATATACGTATTCAGGGCCTAAAGAAACATAAGATACATAACTGACTTCAAAAATAAATGCTTGTAGAAATATTTATATGTGGGGAAAAATCATTGTACCTACAGTAGGCAAAGGTTTTTGTCATTTTAGCCAAATGACATGACAAGTATATTGAAAAAAAGGAAGGAAAAATACTGATAAACGTAGAAGAAACAAAGATAATTTTGATGGCTAAAACAAATTTTAACTGTCAATTATGAGGATATTTTTAATGATTGTGCCATTTAATGCCAGGCTATATTTTTCTGAAACTCCATACTATTTTGACTATATCTTTTACATAAGCTAATCTATATTTTCCTATATTTTACAATCATCATACATTTGATTTCCATACCAAGAAAGTAGGAACTGAGCCAACTAAATGGAAAAACATAAGATAATTGGAAATAGACCTAAAACTGAAAGGGACCTTCAACCTCCTCATTTTTATAGATGAAGAAACTTGGGCCTGGAGAGTATGAGCAACTTACCCAAAGTCACAAAGGCAGGCAGTGATAGTGAGAGGCAACAAATTCTCGTCACTCCAGAATCAGTGCTCTACTCACTATCACACTACCTCCTCTCTACATCAAAATCCAGATGTCTCAAAGCACTGGTCAAATAAAATCATGAAATTTTCTTGGCAAAAAATTTTAATGCTCTGCGGCCGAATGCTACCAAAAAAAGTAACTGAAAAGTATATTACAATTTTCAATAACCTAGCTGTTTCATAAAATTCTATCTACCTACTGGTTTATATGATACTGTTGTCTTCATTTGTGATTTGTTAATCTTCAGTTACCAACAGCCTAACACTTATGTTTCTCTATCCTATCACCTTTTTAATTAAGGAATTCATAAATGAATATTTAGATTTGCATATCTTAAAGAACACTGAATCCTTTAAAATATAATTACTCCATAATTAAGCTGTTTAATGAGTTAATTTTTTTAACAGGGCATATTTTAATTACTAATTGCTACTATTATTATTAGCTTACTAGTGTAAAATAGTTAGTAATACAAAACATGAGGAAAAACCCAAACAGATTACCCTATAAGCACCAAAAAGAAAAAAGAGAAATATACAATATAGCACTACCAGTTTATATTTAAAATAAAATCACCTCAAAAACTGGTGAGATTATTCCATTTCATGCTACCACATGTTTTCAATATTTCAAAGTTACAACCTAGTGACCAGTATATCTTATTCAATATTTAATGGGGTTATTTTTCTATTTGAAATGGGAAAAAAAGTTTAAATTTAAAAATCCTATCAGTTCTTTGACTTTAGAATTATAATCCAAAGCAATTTTTTAAAAAGTCCTGAATTACACAACATGGAAAATACTGGAAAAAGTTAATATAAGGATTTCTACCCTTTTTTGCTGATTTAGCAACAGAGCATAAGGATTTATAGATTAGTAGTGTTGAAGCTATTTGAACATCCTTTAAAATGTTTCAGTTCTTACCATGGCTGGCATATGGCTTGGCACTGTCATTAAGAAGGCTTGGGGAACTGCTGCTATTAGTCATCCTCTGAAAAATAACAGATATAGGGCTTTATAAAGGTAAGGGTGTAGGACTGAAGAACAGGGATATAAGAAAGTTATAAAAAGCTAACTTAATTAGTGACAGTTAATAATATATTCAGTAAAAGTACATAGGTTATTTTTCATCATAAAATATAGACATGGAACTTATAATTTTCCACAATTCATATTCACATCTGCCATTGTTCATCATAATGCAAGTGAAGAGCTAATGAATACCTGAAAAAAACAACAATCCTGTTTTTGTTTTTCCATCTTTGTCCAAGTAATCAGACAATTGGTTCAGCTCACTGAGCTTTCATCCTCCCACCACTTATTCACAGGCCCATAGGATCCAAAGTATGAATTCAAGCCTCACAGAATTTCTGAGTTGAAAGGGAACTCAGCCATCCATTCCACAATGTACTGAACACAATCCTCACTGTAACACTAAACAAGTGGTCATTCAGTCCCTGCCTGAAGACCTCTAAGGAGAGAACTCACCCCTCAAGGCAACCTAATGCACCTTTAAACAGCCCTGTTAGGAAACTTTTCTTGACATCATGCCTAAATGAGCTTCCATGCCTATGTGCCTCTTTCTACCCTTGATTCTTAGTTCTACCTTCCAAGGCCAAACAGGACAAGTCTAATAATCTATCTTCCACAGAAGGACCTCTCAAACACTGAAAATAACTTTTATGTTCCCCAAGTCATCTTGTCTACAGGCTAAACATCCCCAGTTCCTTCAATTGAGCCTCATATATGGACATATGTCATAATGTGAATAGGGAGATCCATTCACTGTTCATCATCTTCCCAGCAGCTCTTTACATGATATATTGCCTATAAATTATCTAGCACCTATTTCTACAGAGTTCTTCACTAGCAAATGATTCATTCCACAGAGAGGCGTAACATCATACATTCTGCTGCACTGTGGATGACTACAAGCCTCTGCTTGTCCTTCCCATTATGCTGTGTATGCACATTCTGATGTGTACAGATCACTGTAAATGGCACTACAGATTTATGCCTTCATGCCACGAAACATTCTAAAGGCTAAATCTCCCTCATAAATGTACATAAAGAAATGTTACCATCCCCTCCCTCTCAAAATACATTTACTTTCCCAAAGACCATTAAACTCAAACTAACTAGGTTACATCAATGAAGCAATTCAAGAAAGCATGCCAGAAACATCTTTACTATGATAATTGTTTTCAGATTAAGAACTGTGGAACATCATTTCGAAATGTTTCCAGATTTTTTCAGACTAAATATAGTCATAATCTACGTAATCTAAAATAATGTAAGAAATATTTCCTACAAATCCCCCCCAAAATATGTGATAAATGAAAAAAAATAAAACACGTCAAAATATTTCAAAGACATAAACACTACCTACTGACTGTCAAGCATTACCTATTAATGAGGACTCAGCTAGTAATTTCCTCCAATAACTAGTAGATACATCTATTTTGGAACTTTAGGTCAAGACTCTTGATTACTCGTACATTTTGGGGTTTTTTTTGAGGGGGGAAGGCAGCGCAATTGGGTTTAAGTGCCTTACCCAAGGTCACACAGCTAGTGTGTCAAGTGTCTGAGGACAGATTTGCACTCAGGTCCTCCTGACTCCAGGGCCAGTGCTGTACTCACTGTGCCACCTAGCTGCCCTACTTGTATATTTTAAGAGGACTTAGATTTTTATTTAACTCAGCAGCACTTTATTGGCAACTGAGATAATAGATGTCAATAACTTGCTGTCTTATAAGCCCATGATATTGTTTAAGATAGAAAGTGAAAAGCACATAAAAACCACTATTCCATACTAATTGCATGGGGGAAGAAGGGAGCAGGATAGTGAGAATCAATATTTTATTTTTTGAAGGAAATGTAATCATTTTAAAATACATTTAGTAACCTAAACTAGGTTAGTAGAAAGCCTTGAGAACTTAAATATTAATTTTAAAATCAAATGAACAACTGTATATAGATGCTTCAAAAATGAGTGCTTGACAAGGTCTGAGCATAAGAAACACTTAAGCATGCCTACCATCTTGTTTACAGAGACACTCACTGTAGCATAATATAAAGAGACGCGGATGTGCAGTCAGATGACCAGGATTCAAATCCTAGCTCTGAAATGTGTGATTTTTGGTTTAGTCTCTTAACCTTTATGGGTCTAGGCTCCTTCATCTGTAAAATGAAGGGTTAGACTAGAAAACCTCTAAAGTGACTTCCAGCCCTAATCTATAATCCTATGTCCCTAAATTGCTTAGAAAACACTTTTTCTATATGCAATATAAATATATCAACTATAATCATCACATAAATTACACAGCCCTTTTATAGACAACAAATTCTGAATTAAACATTGTTATAATCTAACATTAATAATATACCGTTAAATTCAATTATGTGGGGAATATAATCCTGAGAAACACAATATACCTTAAAAACATGCAAGTAGAAGGATTAAATTTATAGAAAATTGGGAGAAAGAAACCTTATCTCATTTTGATAACGTTATTTTGATGAATAAGACATTTATTATTTTTGACAAATTCCACTGCACAATTTTCAAAGTACCATTAGAGTGAAACTTTTGGAATAATATAATAATGTTTTGAACAAAACAACATCAAAGCATGAATATGACATACATTTCAGAGTTGGTTTTCTGAAGTGAAACTTTACTCTTTCGTATCAAAATGATTAAAATTTCTTTAGTGTCTAAAATCACCTTAGCTCTGATTTTGGAAGGCATTTGATGTAAACAGAGAAACTCTAAGTTACATAACATACATCTGTCAAATAATATATATCTTTTGTGGAATTATTCTTAATTGAATACAGATTAAAATTACCTTTCCCTATCAGCTCTGCCCTTGCTTCACTCTCCCCACCCCTACCCTGCCCGAGTCCCCTAAAAACACTCTGGCAGGTTTTAAATATACAGGACAGACTATGAAACCAGAATCTCTAGGCTAGGGCCAGCCCAAAAAGGTTTAATAGACTAGAAGAATCCAGTGACATCTAACTTCAGTCATGAATGTAGGCAGGGTCTAGAAACAAATTAATCTTAAGACTTACCTCAGTTTAGAAAAGTTAAGATTTACTATGTAAGATTATCTACTGCAGTTACCTTTGATATATGCGTACTACCTAGAAAACTTTTTCTGCCTAGTATAATAATTTATTGGCCATATTTAATTCAACAAACATTGTTGAGAAATGACTTCATAGTCTATTTTTCATTTCTCAACAGGATAGTTTTTCTTTCAGAAAAATGTGTGTGTATATATATACATATACATATATATGTACATATGTATGTATGTATCATAATGGATAAAACCTTTACTCACAAATTAGACAAACTGCACCAGATAGTAATATAGTTGAAGAAGTAGGAGAGGGACTCAAAAGAAAACAGGGGGGTGGGAGGGGTGGAGGCGGAGCAGCTAGGTAGCACAGTGAATAGACCACCGGCCCTGGAGTCGGAAGAATCTCAGTTCAAATGCGGCCTCAGACACTTGACACACTTACTAGCTGTGTGACCTTGGGCAAGTCACTTAACCCCAATAGCCCTGCCTTCCTCCCTCAAAAAAAAAAAAAATGGGACCAATATAAAGAACAATCTGCTCTCTTTCCAAAGATCTTTCAGATATTTCCTAAATACAATTTTATCCAATTATTTAGGATAAATCAAATTAATCTAAGAAGAGGACAACATGCCTGTGAAAACATTATAATACACCTAAAATTAGTGACATAACACAGGGATATTTAACAACATTTCTTTATATTTGACAAATTAAAATGAAATATTTCCTAGATGGGAATTACTATGTTATATAACAAAACTGGATAAACACTGAAGATCATACAAGCAATAGCAGTCAGCATTATGGTAAGGACTACCATTTTTCAAACTATGTTACTATCCAAGGTTCAGCTATGTATACTACCCTTTCCAAAAAACACCACAAAGAGACAAAACATGACTGCTAGGACAATAATTCAGTGACATACTGTAAAAAAATGATGACACCTGAAACAGATGAGAACTCAGACTTGAGAAGCAACTTGCCAAGAGTCATATCATTACAAACTTTCAGAGACAATAATCAAACCCAGGAATTTCCTGACTCTAAGTCCTGTGGCCTTTCCACTATACTATACTGACTCAAAAGAAAACAGTAGCTCTAGCTAGCTGATAAAATGTTTACGTATGTATATATGTATACATACACATACGTGGACTTCCCCTTATTCCCTTACAGATAAATCTATAAAAGCAAGGGACTCCCTTGTTACATAATGAATAGAACAAAAAAATATATACACGAAAACATGCCAAGGAAATATTCCTTATTATTTGCAAGGTTCTTCAAATGCACTTAATCACCAATGACACTGTACTAATATCACTGAATCCCAGAAAACCACAAAGCCTCCTTGTTGAGATTCACAGTGATACAAAAAAGAATCTGGCCAATCCAGGCTGAAAAAAACTAAGTGGCAAAAGGTGCATACTATGTAGAAGCAGCATCCAGCAAAGACTGGAGGAGAAATTAACGGAACCACAGCATAACCACCAGCTTTCCATACACACCTCAGAAAGACAAGGACAGAACTGAACAGGACAGGAAAGCATGGTGGCATTGTTATCTACATTATTAGAAGCAACTCTCAGAACAATATCCATCTCTAAGTGTGTGGGTATAAATAAAATAAGAGCCATATTCTTCACTTATACAGCTTCACATACCAATTCTCCATGGCAAGTATAAGTATCCTTTATCCTTATTTAACAGATGAAGAAACTGAGACTCATATCTACATGTGCTTGCTCACCCTCAGGCTAATGATTTTTAAAAAATGTTTTCCCCTTCCAAAACTGGCCTTACATGGAGTTTAATCTGATTTAACTAAAAAAGTTGAGAGTTTTTTGGTGGTGGATGAGGGTGGGCAGAAGAAATACTATATTGTGTTACCACAGTTACTACGTATATCTAAGGACAGACTGACCTGCAGGTGCAGACCCTCTTTTCCTCTGATCTAAAACATAAGTGAAGACTACTCTCCAGCAAGAGTAAATATAAAAGGGGGGGCGGAGCCAAGATGGCAGCTGGGAAGCAGTGACTGGCGTGAGCTCCCCACCAAGTCCCTCCAAAAACCTATAAAAAAATGGCTCTGAACCAATTCTAGAGCTGCAGAACCCACAAAGTGGCAGAGGGAAGCAGGGCTCCAGCCCAGGAAAGCCTGGATGGTCTCTGGGTAAGGTCTGTCCCACACGGAGCTCCCGGCCCCCAGCTGAGGGGAGAGGAGCTGAGCCCAGCCTGCACGGCGTGAACAAACCAGACGCGGACCCACCAGACCAGGAGACGAGCGGAGAGTGCCCTGGCATCCTGAATTACTGAGCTGTGGCA
>CM053622.1:662369371-662390876 GCA_028646595.1 Phalanger gymnotis
TATACATAATGATATGCATGTGGCCCATGTTGAATAGCTGGACTTCTTAGCGAGGGTGGGTGGGAAGGGAAGAGGGGAGAGAATTTGGAACTCAAAGTTTTAAAAAATAGATGTTCAAAAACAAAAACAAAAAAGTTTTTGCAGGCAACAAGAAAATAAGATACACAGGCAATGGGGCATAGAAATTTATCTTGCCCTACAAGAAAGGGAAAAGGGGATGGGAGGGGAGTGGGGTGACAGATGGGAGGGCAAACTGGGGAACAGGGCAACTAGAATATATGCCATCTTGGAGTGGGTGGGGGAGGGTTGAAATGGGGAGAAAATTTGTAATTCAAACTCCTGTGAAAATCAACGCTGAAAACTAAATATGTTAAATAAAATTTATTAAAAAAAAAAAAGAGTTGGGAGTTAAATGGTGCAAAAAAGTAATGGCAGATAATGCCTCAGAAAGGGGTATTATGTTTGGCAATTAGTTGATTGGTGACTCTGGAGAAGTCACCAAGAAGAAACTATTTATTTGCTCAAAAGATTTCCTGGGGATTGTTATCACATTCACTGGTCCATAGTTCTCAGAACTCACCCTTTTGCAAACTGGGACACCTGGTTATTTTCTGCCAGTTCTCTTGTTCTTTAGCATTCCTTAAAGATTACCAACGTGGCATCATATATCTAAGTTCTTTTTATTAAGTTGCTTGGTTGTTAAATGGGGGCTTCTCTTGTTCCCCAGCATTCCTTAAAGATTACCAACTATGGAATCATATCTTCAAGTTCTCTTTATTAACCGCTTAAATGTTTATTAAGTTCCTTGCCTGTTAAATAAAGTCAAAATTAAACTAATACCTGCATTCTCTAACCCACAGAGCTATTTTGATGAAAAGTAGGCAGCTAAGAGATGCAGTCCTGCTTCAGATACTAGCGTGACCCTGGGCAAGTCACTTAACCTTTCTTTCTCAGTTTCTTCAAGTACAAAATGGGATTAACAATAGCATCTATCTCACAGAGTGGTGAAGATTAAATAGGATATTACATGTAAAGTGCTTTGTAATTCATAGTAGTTTAAGGCCCCAAAGCTTAAAATAGCATTGAGATTTTGGGGGACACGTTGTATAAATGCATTTATCGTAAAGGTCTATATAGACCATTTAAAATGAAGCTAAACCTGAAGTGTCTTTTTTTTTTCCTTCCTAAAGGCTGCAAATAACAGAAAACCTGCGCTCCATTTTTCTTCACAAGGAACTATACCGCAAAGACCCTAAAAAACAAAATTGCCAACTTGTGGTGGCGGTCTCCCGAAGGTGCAGACGGAGGTCAGGAGCGGCTAGGAAACTACCTTTCAGAGACGCCTCTAAAAAGCAGGGTCAGAAGCAAGCGTGGATCTGCATCAGCAGCAGGGCCCCGCTTAGGAATCGGGACTTATCTCGCGCGCAGCCTCGGCGGCCAGGACCGCGGGACAATGACAATAATTTAGCACTGGCCCCAGCCCGGCGGCCCAGGTGCGGCGCTCGGCTTGGGGTGGGGGGTCGCACAGTCCGGGCCTGGCCCGAGTCCAGAGCCGACTGGGAAATGTCAGCGCTCTGGAGCTTTCAACACCTTTCCAGCCGGGTGGGTAGAGCAGGAGGCGGAGGAGAGGACGGGAAGTGTGGGGAGCAGGCCCGGGGAGAGTGAAATCATTGTTTCTCCAGAGCTGGGGCTTGGCCTCGCTCCCTGGCCCCGGTCCAGGGCTGCAGTCTACAGCAAGATGGGCTAGTTTTTTTTTTCCTCTTAGGCCTTTTCAATATAAAAGATGCTATCGGGCTTAAAAAAAAAAATCAACATTTAAGAGAAGTTTGACCGTTGGCGGGGGAGAGGGCTCCGTAACCGGCATGGTATCTGAAACTCCAGCTAGGAAGGACCAGCCCAGCCTCCGCCGGACCGAGGGCCTCAGACGGAACCCTACCGGGCCTACCTTCCTTCCCTCCCCCCCCCCCCCCCCCCCCCCCCCCCCCCGCCCCCTCACCTGCCCTTCCCTTCCTCTACCACGCCGCCGCTGCCGCCGCCCTTCTTCCCCCTCTCTTCCCCTCCCTGCAACTCTCCGCCGGGGCCCTCGCGCTGAAACTCGTGCGCCCGCCCCGTCGTCCCGCGCGGCCCCTTTAAGAAAAGAGCGAGAGAGTGAGCGAAAGAGAATCCCAACTCTCCCCCCCCTCCCCTTCCCTCCTTTCTACCCCCTTCTCTTCCCCCTCCCCTCTCCCCTCTTCCCTCCCCCCCTTCTCCCCGGGCGGCTCCGGCTCCCGCTGCGGGACAGACCCACCCGCCCGGGCTTTTCTCCTGCACGGGCTGTGCTTCCCTCCCTCCCCCGTCTATGGTGGCGTCGGCGGCTCCTCGGGCGGCAGCGGAAGGCGAGGCTGCGGCGTTGCCATGATCAGCGGCAGCGGCGGCCTCCCGACCCCCCAGCCGTCCCCCTCCTCCTCCTCCGCGGCCGCCTCCTCGGCGGCGGCCGCGGCCGTGGTGGTGGCCCCGCCGGGGGTCGGCGGGGTCCCCGGTGTGGTCGGCGCGGCGGCGGCGGTAGCGGCGGGCGTGAAGCTCAAGTACTGTCGCTACTACGCCAAGGACAAGACGTGTTTCTACGGGGAGGAGTGTCAGTTCTTGCATGAGGACCCTGCAGCCGGGACGGCCCCGGGCCTTGGCCTCCATAGCAACAGCGTCCCCCTGGCCCTGGCCGGCGGCGGGGCCGCGGCGCCTGGGCCGGCTGGGTACCCGCACGGCGCTGGCCCCGGTGGCGGAGTGGGGCCGCCGCCGGGGCCCAAGAAGCCGGACCTGGGGGGGCCCGGAGGAGGAGCAGGCGGCGGCGCCGGAGGAGGAGCAGGAGCAGCAGCAGGCGGCGGAGGCGGGGGGCTGGACGGACCGCGGCTGACAAGTGAGTGCCGTGCCCGGGACTGCGGGCAGGGCTGCGTTGGCCCGGCCGGAGAGGCCTAGGACGGGACGGGACGGGACCAGACGGGAACAGACTAGGCCCTGCGGCCGCCGGCGCCCTTCCCTAGGGCCTCCTCCTCCTCTCTTCCCCTCCCGAACCAGGCCTAGGCCCAGGTCAGGCCCCCTCGCCTCTTTCCCTCTGCCTGGGGACAACCTGGAAGGCTTGGGATCCGGGAATGGGAGGGGGGAGCAAGGGGGATGGGCGGCGGAGCCCGGAGTGTGAGAGAGACTGGGGAGTTTCCGGGGGTGTGGAAAGGGGCTGGGTTTGCAGACACTTGTGGGGTTGACGGGGGAGAGGGACCCATGTTTTAAGGGAGAGTGAATATTGAGGTTCTGCTCTGTGTGGGAGGAAGAGAAAGTTGATTTTCAGTGGGGAACTGGGTGTGTGATACCTTCTGAGGAAGAGTTTGGGTGATTACATTTGGGAGTATTAATTTGTGCGGAGACAAGAATTGTTAATAAGGGTGGGGATGAAGTGACCAAGGTTTCAATTTTCAGGTTGGGGATTCCCCAGTTTTTGTGATCTTTCTTTGCTGTATCTTATCTTGCTTACTAAACTCCTCCTTGGCTGGGGTCGTTTTTCCTACAACTTTTTATGCCACAGATATATGCCCCAGATAGGCTACAGAATATTCAGATAGACAGTTTGGACATAGTAGGCACCAAGCAGATGTTAATTGCATGAAAGAATGAACCCTTTGCTGATTTGTGTTGCTTGGCAATGTGAATGGTGTCAAGATACCTTTATATTTTTTACCAAATTCAATAATAATCCTTCATTAGGAGAGACAGTGCTGTATTCCAAAACTACACCTTTTTTTTTTTCAGAAGACTACTACTACTACTAAAATAAGGATGAGTTGAGTGACAAAGTTATAAAATTTTCATTTTTGTGTCTCTGAGCTTTGTTGTCATTTAGACTGTGAGCTCTTTGAGCACAGTGCTTGGCACGTTGTAGGTGCTTGATAAATGCTTGTTGACCTGTTAATCAAAGGTGAAATAGCCACAGATTTTTAGACAGGTCTTGAAATAATGTGCCTGAGCAATTGAACTTTGGTTAGCGCAGCTTTTTTTTTTAACTGTAAATGAACTTGGCATGTCAGTTTCAGTTTGTCACAATTACTTTTGTTTTGCTAACTAATTATCTTCAATCAGATTTTTAATTTTAAAGGCCTTCACTTTCCCTTGATGTAGCAGGTTAGTATGCAGGAAATGAGCATTTTTTTCTGTCTTTGTATATTAGGTCTTTAAAACATGAGACAATTTATGCTTTTCCAAGATTTTAGGAAGCTATTTTGCATTTCACCATATACTTTTGGCTTGTCGAGTTTCAGTTGCAACTAAAGAAAATTGCTAAACTAGTGAAATGGTGACAACTTACTGATAGTTTTATTATTCATAGTAAAAGAAAGGCAAAACTTCAGTGTTACCATTAAGAACATCCGCAATTTCTGACAGAAATATTTATAATAATACGAGATCGTTTTATGCTTTATTACAGAAAGCCAACAATGGGGAAACGTTTTATATATAGTGTAACGTTTAAAAATGGCAGCTATGTTATTGACCTGTTCAGGAGAGTGAACTGAGTTAGTCATCTACTGCTTAGCTTAAAGAGGACAAAAAGTTTAAAATTTCTTAGCTCTGTAGACTCTTGTTTCTTCGTCTGGAAAATGGGAATAACAGTAGTCACAGCTGCTTCATAGGGTTGTAAGGAAGGTACTTAGAAAACTGTAAAGTACTGTATGAATGGAAACCAAATGAAATTTTAAAATTCATATCAGTTATTTAACAATTTACACAGATTGATCCGTGTGTTTTTCTTCTTATGCAGATTCGTGCTACTTAGTTTTCTTTGCTTTTGACTTTGTTCCAGTTGGTTTCTTGTATTCGCTGCTCATCAGTTCTTTTTCTGCTGCTTTTTCTGGGTAGGGTGAATCAAGCCAGCTCCTAAATGGTCGCCAGTGGTATCTTATTTTTGATCTTGGGTAATCCATTTGAATCTTACAAGCATTTATTAAGTGCCAGCTCTATAAATCCTAGTGTAGGCACTGGGAATTTACAAAGAAAGTGAAAAGGTCTCTGCCCTCAAGGAACTTATATTCTACCACTAGGATACTCTATATAAACAAATAATTATAGACAAGGTAGCTTGAGTAGGAAAAGAGCACTAATAATTAATGGGAACAGGCAGGTGGTCCTGTTGGTGTAAGCATATTAAACTTGAAGTAGGCTGGGGTTCGTAGGAACAGAGATAAAGAGGTAGTACATAATCCAGGCAGGGGTAGGAGCATATGCAAAGGCACAGAGTGGGAGATGGAATTCCATGTTTAGGTAACAGTTTGGTTAGAATGTGGAATGTGTGCATTGAGGAAGTAATGTGCAGTAAGCCTTGAAAGGTATACTGGAGCTAGATTGTGAAGGGCTTTAAATGCCAATCCTAAGAGTTTTGCATTTTGTTCTAGAGGCTGTAGGAAGCTTTTTGAGCAGAGGAATGACATAGGACTTGTGCTTTAGGAAGGTTATTTTAGCAGCCTTTTGAAGGATGAGTTGGAGACGATTGTTGATTAGAAGCCGATAGGCAAATTTTGAGGCTATTGTAATAGTCTAGTACAGCAATTCTCAAAATTTGTTGGTATGACTTCTGGATCCCTGCTTGCCCCAGTACCACGCTTTGAGAACCACTGGCCTAGGCAAAAAGGAGTAGGGTCTTCAGTTAAGGTGGTAGCTAAGTGAGTTGAGAAAAGGGGACATTTGCATTGTGGTAGAGGTAGAATTGACAGGACTTGGCTACTAATTGGATATGGGGGGTCAAGAGAAAGTAGAGAATGTCATAGGATGTAATTGGGTGACTTCAGAAACAGGGAAGTCTGGAGGTTTTTTTTGGAGTGGGGATAATTAACTCCCTTTTAGATGTGTTGAAAGATGACTATGGGCATCTTGTTGGAAATGCCTATTAAATAGTTGGTGATGCAGGACTGGAGCTCAGGAGAGATATTAGGTTAAATGTGTAGATCTGGAAGTCGTTGGCATGGAGCTGATAATTGACACCCCTCACCCCCCACCCCCTTCATGAGAATTGATTGTCACAAGAAGGGGAAGAGAGCCAAGGACAAAACCTTGGGGACACCTCACAGTTAGAGTTTATGACAGGGATAATAGTTCAAGGTAGGAGACTAGGAAGGAGGAAGCAGTCTGTAGACAGCACTGAAATCCAGAAGGAGAGAGTAACCAGGAAGAGGAAGTGGTCAGCAGTTTCAGATTGTGTGCTGATATCTGGAAGAATGAACTGAGAAAAGGCTCTTGGAATTAACCATTTAAGAGATACTTGGTAACCATGGAGAGCAAGCAGTTCCAATTGAGTAGTGAAGTTGGAAACTTTTTGCCTGAAGGTTGAGAAGAAAATTGGAGGAGAGGAAGCGGAATTTGGCTTTCTAAGAAATGGTGATAGCTTGGGGAAATGATTGAGTCATGTGAAAGTTTTATAAGGGGTGCATGTTTATGTGTGTGTGTATGTGTGCACGCACTCAGGGAAAGAGTCAAGACATACAAAAAGATTGAAGATTAGAAAGAGTAAGGGAGGGATGATCCAAGGGTTACAAATTTTAGATTTTAGCTCCAAAGCTGAAAGCTGTTTAAGAAGCCATTTAGTTTAAGTGTCTTCTATTTACAAATGAGGAAACTGAGGCCCTAGATGATATATAGATAGATGGTTGCAACTTGCCGAAGTCGTCATATGGGTAGTAAGCATTAAAGGTGGAATTTGAATGTAGGTCCTCTGGCTATGGCACCAATGCTCTTTAGGCTATAATGTGACACACATAGAGGGTTGAATCTTGGCAAGAGGAAGGGCCGCCTTTTCATCAGAGATTGGAGCAAAGAAAAGCATGAGCAATGGTGTAGGCTTTTGAGTGTAGACTTTTCAGTCTCCTTATTCCTTGCTGCCTTTAGGAATCCTCAGAAATCTCCCATGTTCGAGAACTAACAAAACCAAACAAACTGACTTTAGCTCTTATCTTCTTTCTTCTCTTTCACAGCTAGAATCCTAGAAGAAGTCTATACTCCTTGCCAACACTTTCACACCTCCTACTCTCTTCTCAGCTCTTTGCAATCTGGCTTCCATTTCTACCACTTAAATGAAACTGCTCTCTCCAAGGTCACTAATGATCTCTTTATTGCTAAATCATATAGCTTTTTGTCCATTATCCTTTTTAACAGTTTTGTTACTGTTGATCACCCCAATCTTCTATATACTCTCACTCCTTGCATTTTCTGATACTATTTTTTGTGGTTCTCTTTTCTTAACTTGTTTGACTAAGCCTTCTCAGTTTTTGCAGGATCATCCTTATACTGTCTTCTATGCATGGGTGTACTTCAAGAATCTGCCCTTGTCTGGGTGTACTCCCCTCATCTTGTCATGGGTTCAGTTATCATGTTGACAGAGATGATGACCCTGTTTTCTTCCTTCCAGTATCCGTTTCCTCATTTCTAACTGCCTGCTAGACATCTGCAACTGTATATATCATAGGAATCTCAAACTCATTATGTCCAAAACACACCTTTACTCCTAAACCTCCTAATTTCCCTTTTTGTTGAAGCTATCACCATCCTTCCAGATACCTAGTTTTGAAATCTAAGAGTCATCTATTACTCTTCACTCTCAACCCCATGGCAAGCCAGTTGCCAAGACTTGCCAATACCACCTCTCATTTCCTTTCTATTCACAACACAACCACCCTAGACCAGGTCCCTCATCATCTCTCACCAAGACTATTGGAATAGCCTCCTAATTGATCTCTGCCTCCTCTTTCTCCTTTCTGCTATCCTTCTTACACTTATCCTCCAGTCAGGCTGTCTTGTTGTTCCCTGTATGAGACATTCCATCTTTTGCCTCTGTGACTTTATTGTATAGGCTGTCTCACAGGCCTATAATGTTTTTTTCTATTCCTCAGTCTATCTCTTCAAATCCCTTAGTGCAAGTGCTATCTTCTTCAGAAACATACTTTCTTTCCTTTAAAGTTTTTTAAAAAATTTATTACTATCTTTTGTCTTTACATCACCTTTGTTTCTGAATATATTTTTTCCCTTCTTAGTGAGCAGTCTCTTTTAATAAAGAATTAACAAAGAAAGAGGGGAAGAAGCAGTTCAGCAAAACCAACCAAAACATTACCAAAGTTGACTGTACATGCAGTAGTACATACACTTATAGACTTCTCATCCCCACACAGTTCCCTCCCTCATCTCCCCTTTCCCCCACTTCCCCAGTCAAAGAAGGGAAGGAATTGAATTTTCATAACTTGTCTTGAGGGCTAAACTTCATGGTCATAATAATTGCAGTATTTAGTTTGGGGCATTTTGTTCTTTCCATTTCCATTTGTAATCGTTTTATATGTTGTTTTCCTGGTTCATTTTACTTCACTCTGTATAATTTCATATAAGTCAGTTTATGCTATTCTCAATTATTGAGTTCATTATTTCATATGACATAGTAATATTTCCTTAATTCATGTATCACCATTTGTTTGGGCAATATTCAACTGATGGGTATTTACTTTGTTTCAGTTCTTTGATAACACAAAAAGTGCTGCTACAAATATTTTGATACATGTGGGACCTTTCTGTCTTTTGGGTGTGTGTGTGTGGCCATTTATTAGTGGACATGTCTTCTTTCCACAACTCCACTCTTTCTCCCTTGCCCAACATAGAGTATTTCTATCTTTTGTCATCTTTGCCAGTTTGCTGGGTAAGAGGTGAGACCTCAGAATTATTTCAGCTTGCATTTCTTTTATTAGTATACAGAACAATCTTTCATACAGGTGATAGTTCAGATTTCTTCTGAGAACTTGCTTATTTAGTGGGGAATGGCTCCAGGCTTTTCCTGATTCTTGTAGTTTTGAGTAGCCCACTGTTCTCCCCAAATCATTGTATATGTGGATTTATTTATTTTTATGTATCATCCTTATGTCCATGAACATGTTTCATCTACCTAGTAGAATGTAAGGTTCTTTAGGACAGTGACTTCCTAACTTTTATATTTGTATCTCCAGTTTTGTGACATGATTTGGGAAAGTGGAAGTTCAGTATGTATGGCCTCTATTTTAGAGGCAGGAGGACACACACACACACACACACACACACACACAGAAACAAGTTTAAGAAGCTTGAAGACAGAAGATTTAGAATAGCCACTGTGGGTAGTGTGATAGAAAGTCATTTAGGGAACTGAAACCATAGATCGACACAGTTTCTTTTAAATTCTAAGAATTTTAATTAATCTGTACAGCTTAAGATATCATTAAAAGCCTGACTTATCTAAAATGATGTATGTGCTAGTTTAGTACGGTGCTATCATGAGAACTTTCAATTTTTTTGACCTCATTGTATTATTATCATTACTATTAGAGGAAAGCACTTTGTAAACCATAAAAAGTGTTAAATAGATGTGAGCTATTGCCATTATAAGTTAAAATTGTACATATCAAAGTTTATTTTTTTAAAGTAAAAGGTGTACAGCATTTCTTTAGCACCTGACATTTGCAGAAAAGTCTTATAAAAAGTTCGAGTAACATTAAGAAAAATGCCTTGAGCGTATTGCCTTTGTTTTAGAAATGGGACATTTGAAGTATAAAGAAGCTGGGTTTTTGCCTAGTGTCACATCTATTCAATATTAGACCTGACAAATGTTTTATTCTATCATCGAACTGTGTTACTTTTTTCCTCCTCCTTGGCTTTTATGTATTTATCTCTTTCCGTTTTCAGATTCATTTGTTAATCCACAGAGGGTGAAAGTGTATGTATCATTGCACATATTTTTGCTATTTGAAGAAATTCTGTTAATTTAAAAAAATGTACTTGAGATCTTTAGCTTTTAAGATTTCTCTTGGACTGATTTGTCCTAAATTCTGTATTCCAAGTTAATGGGACTTGGGGTTAATTGAATTATACTTAAGATTTTCAACCAAGGATAAATCTCCCTAAGTGTGATCTTGTAGTCTATGATAAGGCAACTGTACTAAGATTCTTATGGTCTGCTTCTAGCTAGCTGAGTTCTTTTTATACACTTTAAATGTATAGTATTTCTCAAATGCCTGATTTGCTGGGGTTAAAACAGAAATAGAGAAAGGGCTGTGATTCCACTGGTGTTAAGAATTCCCTGCTGAGGAACCAATGCAGGTAGATCCTTTCTCTGCAACTGTGAAGAGGTTTAATCAGAGGGGTCTCAATTATTTTGGTGTCATTGACACTATTGATAATCTGATGAAGCCTGTGGACCCCTTCTCAGAATAATGTTTTTAAATGCATAAAATAAAATATGTAGGATTGCAAAGGAAGCCGACTATACTGAAATACAATTCTCAAAATATTTAAAAAAACAAATTGACAGATTTCAGGATAACATTGAAAATGGTGAGGTAAAATGATTTGCTCTGTATGTCAGAATCAAGACTCAAACCCTGGTTTTCTTGAATGCTTTGAGTTCAGTTTTATCTACTATGCCTTATTGCCTCTTAAAAACAGACAGTAATATTTATCACTAACTTTGGTGGAGAGGTGATTTCATATGATTCAGATACTATCTCAACAGTCCTCAGTGCTTTCTCATTTGTCTGGTTCTTGCTCCATTTTCTTAAAAGTACTCCTGTTAATGTAAGGCACAGTGTTAAATGCCGGCTGTACATGTATGAAAAATATACTGTTCCTGTTTTCAAGGAGCTTATGTTTTAATGGGGGAGATATGACGTATGCACACATAACTACAATAAAAGAATTTGATAAAAGAATGCTGTAGGAATAAAGGAGATATATAAATAAACAGTACTGAAAGAAAATTTGAGAGGTGGGGGGTGGGGAAGAGAGAGGAGAGAGATCACTATCAAAACCAAAGAAGGCTTTATAAAAGAATTAATTTCCGAGCTGTGTCTTGAAGGGAGGAAGAAGGATGTTCTAAAATGCATGGAAGTGAGAGGGTTGCAGGATAAGGTAAAGGAGTGGTTAGGGTTTTGGTTTTTTGTTATTGTTTTTTGGGGTTTTTTTTGTACTTTGTCTGGAACATGGAAGATGTGAAGGAGAGTAGTTAGAAATAAGGCTAGAAAGCTAAGTTAGCATCAGATCACATAGGAAATAGAGCCCTAGATGCTAGATGATTTGTCCTAATCTAATCTTAATCTAGTCAGTTAGTAGTAAGAAGCAGAACTGGGATTTGGACCAGAGTCCTCTGACTCCCAATGCATTGTTTTTTCCAGTACACCACACCTCTCCTTTCTACTCAAGCACTTCAGATTCAACAGAGGGGAAAGGATAGGAACAAGCACTTATTAAGTACCTACTGTGTGCTAGGTTCTATGCTAAGTACATTATAAATATCTCATTTGATCAGAACTTAATGTATTTTTTCCACCACCCCTCCCCAGTTTCCAACTTCCTTATCTGTTAAGGGTACCACCACCTTTTTAGCTACACAGGTTTGCAATATATGGAGTCAGTCTTGAATACTTCCTTTTCCTTCTCACTTATATCCAGTCAGTTATCAAGTTTTATTGATTGTGTCTTCACAAAATCTCCAACATCTTTCCCTTTTTCTCTAACAGCTACTTCACTAGTTCAGGCCTCTTTCCTGGACTGTGCATTACAGTGGCCTCTTAATTGTTCTGCCTGCTTCTAGTTTCTCTCTTTTTCATTTCATCCTTACATAAATGCAAAATGAGGCACTGTCGGTCCCCTGTTAAAGAAGTTCTAGTGGCTCATCTCCCTCAAGGATAAAATGTAAACATATTACATTTGAGGCCTTTTATGCTCTGGCTTCTTCTCTTTTTTAGGCTTATTGTATTTTCCTTTCTTTCATGTTGTAGCCACTTTGACCTGCTTTGGCAGTCTTGTAAAGCCCATGGACCTCCTCCAAATGATGTTTTTAAATACATAAAATTTCAAAGGAAACCAGTTATATTGAGATGCAGATCTGTCTACAAAGCAAGTTCGTAGACCCTCAAGTCTGTCAACCTCAAGTTTAGAGAGAGTTCTACCCCAGGTATAGCGATTAGAGTCTTGGACCCAGAATATTGAAGACCTGAGCTTGAATCTTTCTTTAGACACTTAGAGACTGTGACCTAGAGCAAGTCATTTAGCTTCTAGGAGTCTCCTACCTTCTCATCTGTGGAAAATAACATAGTTACAGCATCTACCTCACAGGGTTCTTGTGCTGCTCCAATAAGAAACCCAAAACATTCCAATAAGACCTTATTTAGATTCTACATGCTACTACCTCTGTTAGTCCAAATAATCAGGAAGTGAATATAGGTTCCATCAGCCTTTCTCTTTTCCTCTTTTCTTTCCCTTCTCCCTCCCTGACACCTGTCTTAGAGTTTTCTTTGCCTGGGGTAACAAAAGGTTCAGTGACTTGTCTAAGGTTACACAGCCAGTAAGTGTCAGAGATACTTGCACCTCAGGCTTTCTCACTTAAAAGCCAGCTCTTGATCCATTATGCCATGCTGTCTTGTACCCATCAAGTTTTTTTTTGTCATGAGGACACAATTTTTCTAAAAGTCTTTGCTGGGTTGGTTGAGCATAAGAGTCCTTGCAGAAGTATTTTTTGTTTTATCAAGGTCATTTTCTGGTTATAAGAATTATTTACCTTCCTTATTTATTTCTGCGGTTACTCTTGAAGGTAGTTAGAACCATTCTCCAAGAAACTTCTAGTATGGATTCTGATACTTGGTAGAATAAATTGAAATGAAGATATCCAGTTAGGGAAGTTAATAGATTCATGTGGTTGAGTTGTCTTCAGACTTTTTTGATTACATGTCTCCAGTTGTAAAAGATTTTGAACATATCCCCAATGTATTTTGATTTATTTGTAAAATTTATATTGTGCTACTATACTAATATGTACATTATGAAACAATTTTTTAAAAGATTAAAGATGAAATAAACTATATCTTTTAATTTTTTATTTCATTAATTAACGGTACAAAAAAACCCCTTTTTGCCTGGTCCAGAACTATACAAGGTGTGCTGCTGCTATAGTGGGAGTTGGGAATGAAGGACAGATAGCCTAAAGGGCTAGGGCCAGCTGGGGATGACTGATGAAATGCATGCCTGCCTGGTGAGTACAGGGAAAGGAGAAACGCACAGCACAGGCTGTAAGCATCCTCAGTGCTTCTTTTCTTCATTCTATTATTTTTTGTGTATCCAAGTGAATTGCCTTGCGCACTGCTTAGGGGCATGTGTTCCCCTTTGGAAATCACTGGGTAAGAGATTTCTGGAATTTGATTTCTATCATAGGATTGGGTGTGTACTAGAAATGAATTTCTGAGGCTTATCTTAGTTTAGATGAGGTCAGGTTGTCCAGGTAGAGTAATTTACCATAACTGCTTTTTTTGTTTTGTTTTTTAATTTAGTATTTTATTTTTCCCCAGTTACATGTAAAAACAATTTTTGACATTTGTTTTTAAAACTTTGAGTTCTAAATTCTCTCCCTTTCTCCCTTCCCAGCCCACCTCATGAGAAGGCAAGCAACTTGATATAGGTTCTGTGTGTATAGTCATGCAAAATATACCCGTAATAGTCATGTGCAAGAAAATATAGACAAGAAAACCTCAAGAAAAATAAAGTTTTAGAAAAGTAAGCTTCAATCTGTATTCAGATACCATCAGTTCTTTTTCTGGGGATCGATAACATTTTTCATCCTAAGTCCTTCAGAGTTGTCTTGGATTGCTGTATTGCTGAGAACAGTTAAGTCATGCACAGCTAATACAATATTGCTGTTACTTTGTACATAATGCATTTCACTTTCCATAAGCCCATGCAAGTCTTTCCAGATTTTTCCGAAACCATCCTGCTTATTACTTCTTATAGTCAGAACTGCTTTTGATTATCCTATACCACTTGGATAAACTTGTGTCTAATGATGCTGTTATTAGACAAAATGTTTTAAAGTTCTAATCCTCAAAAAGATTGGAGCCTATTTGTGAAATGACAGGTTCTTAGAAATGGTATAAATTTGATAGTTAAAAACATCATCTTTATGCTTCAGTAGAATTCTTGGGAGAGTCTTTTATTTGTATGTGTAGGATTTCTCCATTGTCTTCTAGCTTTTTTAAAAAAAAAATTATTTTTAGTTTTCAACATTCACTTCCATAAGCTTTTGAGTTCCAAATTTTCTCCCCATCTTTCCCCTCCTCCCACCCCAAGTATAACAACAATGTTGCTTGCTGCTGCTGTGGCTAAGACCAACAACACCAGCACACAGGAAAGCTGCCAGCTCAGGTCCTTTGTTCTGCTTTCTTAACGAAAGCGACTTTAAAGGGTTAACAACTTCACTTTAATTAAACATACATATATCATTCACTTAGTTCAGGGGGAAAAGGCAGCATCCTGCACTTCAGAGATAATGCAAACAGAAATTACAAGCATGCATTATATATACAGAGCAAATAAACACAAATCAATCTGTCCATACCAAAGGAAGCACCAACACCTGGGTTTTCAAGGGATTGGGGCTCCTTAACAGCAGCTACCCAGAGTCTTGTCACTAACACTTTTTCAGTGAGTGTGCCCCCCAAAGGCAAACCGCTAACCTCGGACTTTATATATGCTTCTTCAGGGTCAAAGGGCATCACAATCATGGGACTCAAACCTAGGTGAACTAGGCTTTCTTGTTTCTTAAGCTGGTCAAAGACTCTTGATTCAATCAGAGAAAGAAAAAAACAACAAAAAGTCCACTTTGCTTGCCATTACATTCGAAAGGCAAGACTCATCAAAGATACTTGATTACCATAGCATTCTAAAAGAGAAAGCAAAAAAGTCCCACCCTAATTACCATAACACCAAGACATATACATTCATATTGAACCTATTTTCACCTTAGTCATGTTGTAAAGGAGAATTAGAACCAAGGGAAGACACCACAAGAAAGAAGAAACAGAGAGTAATATGCTTTGATCTGCATTCAGACTCCACAATTCTTTTTCTGGATGGAGCATTTTCCATCTTGAGTCTGTCATGAGTTTGTCATGAGTTGTCTTAGATGCTTGCATTGCTAAGAAGAGATAAGTCTATCAAAGTTGGTAATAGCACAATGTGGCTGTTAGTGTGTACAGTGTTTTCCTGGTTCTGCTCACTTCACTCAGCATCAGTTCATGTAAGTCTTTCCAGGTTTTTCTGCCCCTTGTCTTAAGGCTAAATTAATAACCCCATTTCTTTTAACGTATATCCTTATCTCTTAAGTCCCTTCACAATCCAAGGGTATTCTCAAGAGTAGGAGTTTTTATCCTAGGGTCCAGTCTGTGTATAGATATCAGGAGATCTGTGAACTTGGATGGGGAAAAAAAAATTAAAACTATTTTTCACTGAACTCTAACTGAAGTTCAGCATTTCATTGTTATTCAAAACATGATGCCAAGAAGAAATCCATGACACATCAAAGGCAATGAATCCTTTCAGTGCCCAGATTGAAAGACAGTACTCCAGCTGTTTTGACTGGGGCAAAGTATGTCAGGTGTATCACCTCTAGCCTTAGAAGTGATTTCTCTCTTATTGTATCCTAAGGTAGAATTAACATTTTCATGACTTAATTACTATTGCTATTGATTCACATCAATTTTTCAGTGCACTAAAACCTACAGATCTTTTTTGGTGCACTTTACCTTGATGTGCCTCTCCCATCTTGTAGTTATAAAATTGATTTTTTCACTCAAATGTAAGACTTTACGTTATCCCTCTTAAATTTCATTTCCTTAGATTCTAATGTTGTAGCCTGTCAAAATAATTTTGGATCCTGTCATCTAGTAAGCTAGCTTTTTCTCCTAGTTTTGTCATGTGAAAATTTGATAAACCTGCCATTTATACTTTTAAGCTTTTGATAAAAATGTTAAGTCAAGGCCAAGCTCAAATCACTGGGTGAGGCACTACACTGGAGAAGATTCCAGTCCATTAATGGCAGATGCTGAGGTCTGGCCCTTTAGTTTGTCCCAAATCTCCCCAGTCATACCATTTATTGTGTAGCTCACTGTCCACATTGCTTTGGTAAAGCCTGTTGTACTGATTCTGGAGTCAGAGGACCCAAATTCAAATGCCACCACCAATGATTACTCAGTTTTCTCATCTATAAAATGATGGGGTTAGATTACCCTACTTCTGAGATATCTTCTAGCTCTAGATCTATAATCCTATGATCTTTTGATCCCAGAGCCCCCTCTGTCAATTTTTCTGATGAAATGCCCAAAATTGCTTGAGCTTTGTGTTCCTGTGAAAGGTAGCTAATTCTAATTTAATGATTTGTATCTTCAGAGCTAGCTTCTAAAGAGGCAACATATTGTTATGCCAGGAGCTGAGGATTTGGAGTCATGAGCTGGTTTCAAATCCTGCCTTAGTAATTTGCTAGCTGTATGTTCTTGGGTAAATCATTTAGTTTCACTGGGAATCTTTAGTTTCCACCCTATCAAAATAAGATTGACTTCTGTGTTCTCTAAGTTTCCTTCCAGTTCTAATTGTGTCATCTGCTGTTGGACTCCTTTTACAAGACTCAGTTTGGAGAAAAAGAGGGGTAGGGCATAGAAGGGAAATTTTTTTTTTTCCATTTATTCTTGTAAAGGTCCAAAGAAAATCTCCAGAAAGAAAAAAACTATGAGACTACATTCTGTTTCACATTGAGCCAGGGAGAAGTTCCCATAGCTCCAAAAGATAAGGGAGAAAGTTTTTCAGAAGCAACAAGTAACAGTTTGAAGTTGTCAGGTCAGTCCCTTGAGAGTGTTGGATTTTAGGAAGTGAATGGGGCCTGAGGAGAAATCAGGCTTGAGACGGGTTTCCTGAGGTTTCTACTTAAAAAGAGATATCTTCCTATGTAGCTCCTTACTGCTGTCTTTTCCTTCATTTCTTTTCAATTTCTGGTGATTGGCCCTATCTTTGTCACCAAATAACCAATTTATAGAGATGAGTTTTTGAAACACTACTTTTGTACAGTTCATAGATTGGGAACTACTTGTTCCCAGTGTGGTCACTTAGATCAATACATGCATATTAGCTTACCGGCCCTTACTTACCTCCTTGCCTTTCTCTTCTGCCAATTCTTATCTTCCACTCCTATCAAGATTCTTCAAGGCTTTTAAGACTTGCCTCTTCCAAGAAGGCTTTTCTAAATTTATCTGTACCTTGCTTTAGTTTCTATTTGGTTTCATTTATTAGTTTGTATGCCTGGTAGCTATGTAGCACGGTGGATAGAGTGCTCCCTGGGCCTTGGGTCAGGAAGACCTGAGTTCAAATCCAGGCTTCAACCCTTACTAGCTTTGTGAACTTAGGCAAGTCACCCTCTGTTTGGTTCAATTTCTTCAACTGTAAAATAGGGATAAAAATAGCACCTACCTCTCAGGCTTGTTGTGAAGATCAAATGAGATTATCATTGTGAAGCACTTAGCACAGTGCCTGACATAGTTGGTGCTATGTAAATGCTAGTTATTGTAGTTGTTGTTATTTTTATTAACTTATTTGTAACTTGAGTTTTCTCAGTTGGGTTTTAAACTGATTTCTACTTTTGCATTATTATTGGCATAATATAGTAGAGGGAAGTGCACACCATTTGCATTTATTTTTCTTCTACATATTTATTTCAATAAATATTTCTCAATTACATGAAAATTTTTTTGTAGTATTAGTTTTTTTTAAATTTTGGGTTCCAAATTCTCTTTATCCCTTTCCCCCCCTTCAGAAGGCATGCAATTTGATATAGCTTATACATGCGAAGTCATGCAAAATATGTTTCCATGTTAGCCATGTTGCAAAAGAAAACAGACCAAAAAAAAATCCCAAAACAAGAAAAATAAAGAAAGTAAAAAAAAGTTTGCTTTGCTTTGATTTGATTTAGACTCCCATTAGTTCTTTCTCTAGAGGTGGATATCATTTTTCACTGTAAAATCCTTTGGAATTGTCTTTATTATATTGCTGAGATAGCTAAGTCATTAACAGTTGATCGTCATACAATATTGCTGTTACTTTGTAAAATGTTCTGCTGATTATGCTCACTTTATTTTGTATCCGTTCATATAGGTCTTCCAAGATTTTTCTGAAACCACCAACCCCCTCATTTCCCACAGCACAGTAGTACTTCATCACAATCACGTGCCACAGCTTGTTCAGCCTTTCTCCAATTGATTAGCATCCCCTTGTTTTCTAATTCTTTGCCACCCTAAAATGAGCTGCTATAAAAGTTTTTGTGCCTACAAGTCCTTTTCCTTTTTCTTTAACTTCTTTGGGATGTAGACCTAGTAGTGGTATTACTGGGTGAAAGGATGTGCAGTTTTATAGCCCTTTGGGCCTAGTTCCGAATTGTTTTCCAGAATGGCTGAACCAATTCACTAATCTACCAGCAGTTCATTAGTGTACTTGTTTCTCTACATCCCCTCCAGGATTTGTCATTTCCTTTTCTGTCACGTTAGCCAATCTGATAGGTGTGACATGGTACTTCAGATTTGTTTTAATTTGCCTTTCTCTAATCAATAGTGATTTAGAGCATTTATCATATGACTGTAGATAGCTTTGATTTCTTCTAAAAACAGCCTTTTTATATCCTTTGCCCATTTATCAATTGGGGAATAGTTAATATTTTTATATGATTGGTATGTTATTCGTAGTTGGAATCATAGCTCTTTTGCCCTCCAGAATATCATATCTCAGGCCCTCTGATCCTTTAATGTAGAAACTTCTAAATTTTGTGTTATTCTGATTGTGGCTCCATAATATTTGAATTGTTGCTTTCTGGTTTCTGCAGTGTTTTCTTAATGGCTTGAGAGCTCTGGAATTTGGCTATAATATTCCTGGGAGTTTTCTTTTGGGGATTTTTTTCAGGAGGTGATAAGTCGATTCTTTCAGTTTTTATTTTACCCTCAGGATCTAGAATATTAGAGCAGTTTCCTTGATAATTTCTTGAAAGATGATATCTATGCTCTTTTTTTGATTGTGACTTACAGGAAGTCCAAGAATTTTAAATTTATCTCTCCTTGACCTATTTTCCAGTTGTTTTTCTGAGGTACTAAACATTTTCTTCTATTTTTTCATTCTTTTGATTTCATTTTGATGTCTTGTAAAGTTATTAGCTTCCACTTGCTGAATTCTAATTTTTAAGGAATACTTTTTCTTTCTTTTTTGTTATTTGGAGGAGGGAAGTAAGGGCAATTGGGGTTAAGTGACTTGCCCAAGGTCACATAGCTAGTAAGTTGTCACGTGTCTGAGGCTAGATTTGAACTCTACTCACTGAGCCACCTAGCTGCCCCAAGGAGTTCTTTTCTTCAGTGAATTTTTGTGCCTCTTACTATTTGGCCAGTTCTGCTTTTCCCGGCATTTTTTTTCATCATTGTATTTTTGTACCTCTTTAACCATTTGGCCTGTTCTCTTTATTGAGGTGTTATTTTTTTGTGCCTCTCTTACCAGGCTAATTTGTTTTTCATAATTTTCTTGCATCACTCTTGTTTCTTTTCCTAATTTTCCCTTTACCACTCTTATCTCTTCCGGGAATTCTCGTTGGGCTTGGGACCAGTTAGCATTGTTTATAGCTGTTTTTTCATTGTTGTCTTCTTCTAAGTTTGTCTTCTTGGTTGTTCCTGCCACCTTATAGTAGCTTTTTATGATGAGATTCTTTTGTTGTTGTTTGCTCATTTTTCCAGCCTATCTTGGCTTTGAACTTTATGATTAAAGTTGGATTCTCCTAACCTGGGGGTAGGGAGGTACTGTCCCAAGCTTCAGGCTTTTTCATGCCATGTTTTTCAGACTAGTTCTGGGAGTCTGTAAGTTTTGGTGCTGCCAAGGTGGTGTGATCCTGAAGGTAGCTGCTCTCCTGGTCTCTACTCTGTTCTTCACCCAGGAAGGGCCCCTGGTCCCCTCACACTGTTTACATTTAACAAATATTTTTTGACTGAATTGAAGCAGAGAGATTTTGGTGGCTAAATTTGAATTGAAATTGAAATTTTTCTCATTTCCTTTTCATTATGTCAAATTAGTATAAAACTATCATGTATTGGGAAGGCATTTGAATGCTGTGAAATGGCTAAATTCTTCAGTGTAACAGCTAAGTTCTTCAATGTTGCCTCTTAACTTGCATGTATCAAAAAGTAAGAGGTGTGGCTATAAAGTATTGAAACAAATTTTCATGTGAAATTTATGCTTTACTGAAAATATACTATTATGTTTCAATTTGTATCAAGTTGTGTAGTCTTATGCTACAACATGAGTATGTTATTTTGGGTCAACATAAAAACAAGGTACTTTTCTTTGGAGCAAAGAATTTATATCAGATTTTCTGAGAAGTTAAACGCATCTGAAAGCATTCTTGAACTTGGTGATGAAACTTGCTTTCCCTCAAATAGCCTGAAACAAATTCTGCAGTATCAGTATTAACTCTTTTAATGCAAAACTTATCCCTGAGATTCAAAAATTTTTGCACATAAAAATCACAAAGGAAGACAGTGTTGATTTGTTTTACCGACATCATTCACATTGTTCATACAGAACTCATTCCACAGTGCCAAGCAGTCAGGCTCATTTATGTAGAAATTCTTAACCTTTTAAGGGAGTCACTAAAAGAAAAAGGTTGACTTGTGGTGTAATGATTGGCATTGTTACCATGTCAATGTAATATGACATCTGTGGAAGTTCTTGATTAAAAAATATTACCCAGTTTGATTGTCCACTGTGTCCACCACATTTGGCTCTGAATGTTTTTTGGCTGTTTTCAAAAATCCTATTTACCATCAAAGGAAGATTTGCTCACCACTGAGGATTTTTAAGAGTGTATCTCTTAAGGTAGTTCTAAGAGAAGAGTTCTCACAAAGCAGGGGCAGCATCATTGGAATAAGTATATATCCCCCCCCAGCCGCCCCACTACTTTGGAGGGGACAACTCTTATCTGGATATGTAAGTTCTCAATATATTTATTTTAAAACAACAACCTCATTACTTTATATAGTCATGCCTCATGCTGCCATACAAATAAAATTTTCCATGTTATTTTCTGACTCAGGACAGAGAAATTAAATCATTCTCATCCTGTAAATGAAAACATTAAACAATTGAATTTTCTTTTTATTTCAGTTCCTGGAATAGATGGAGGTGCTTTAACTGATAGTACTCTCACAGATTCCTATTTCAGCACCAGCTTTATTGGAGTCAATGGATTTGGAAGTCCTGGAGAAAACAAGTTTCCCATGATGCAGGTAATGTTAGCAAGAATTTACAATAATTACTCTGTTATTTTTCAGTAGTTGAGCTATATTCTTTTATATGTACTCTTTTTTTAAATTTTAATTTATTTTTAACGTGTTTGGTTTTCAGCATTGATTTTCACAGGTGTTTGAATTACAAATTTTCTCCCCATTTCCCCCCCCCCACTCCAAGATGGTGTACACTCTGGTTGCCCTGTTCCCCAGTCTGCCCTCCCCTCCATCACCCTATTCCCCTCCCATCCCCTTTCCCTTCCTTTCTTGTAGGGCAAGATAAATCTCTATGCCCCATTGCCTGTGTATCTTTTTTCTAGTTGCCTGAAAAAAAAAACTTTTTTACTTTTGAACATCTATTT
>CM053622.1:662391376-662404865 GCA_028646595.1 Phalanger gymnotis
GAGAATGCTATCTACATGCAGAGAAAGAACTATGAAGTATGAATGCAGATTGAGGCACACTTCATGCTAGCCTCCCCCCCCCCCATTTTTTCCTTTTTCTCTCTTTGGTTTTTGGTTTTGGGTCAGTTTTTTTTTGGGGGGGGGTCCTGTTTCTTCTTGCTCATGATTCATTCCATTGGTTATAATTCTTCTTTACAACTGGACTATTATGTAAATAAGCTCAATGCGAAGGTATATGTAGAACCTACATTGGATTACGTGCTGTCTTGGGGGGGGGGAGGGGGAAGGAGAGGGAAGGAGAGAAAATTTGGAATCCCAAAACTTGTAGAACTGAGTATTGTAAATTAAAAATAAAAAATAAATTTATAATTTAAAAAATAGCTTTTTCTTATCATATGCCATTTTGAATCAATAATTGGTAAGAGGACAATTTTTAAAAGCTTATGTTTCTTGTTTTGATCTAATGATTTCACTACTAGAATTATTTCCTAATTGACAGAAGAGGAAAAGGCTATCTGTATAAAAATATTCATAGCATTACTTTTAAAAGCAAAAAAACTAGAAACAATACATGTGTTCAAGAGTTGGAGAAATGACAACAAATCAAAGCATAGAAATGTAATGGAAAGCCATTGTACCATAAATAGAATGACAAATATGAAGAATTCTAAGAAACATGGGAAGATGTTTGTAAAATTATTCAGTCAAGAAAACAGAGACAAAATAACATGCACACTTTACTACAAACATGCAATTAACTACCAATATCACAGTAACAAAATACACAAATATTTTAGAAGGGGACAAAGAAAGAATTACTTTGATATTGTCCTGTAAAAATATTTTAAATGCTTTAATAAACTATAAGTAATACCTTTCTATATTTTTATGTACAGTCTATTCTCTTTTTAAAATGTATATATTTTAGCTTTTGTTTTTATTGAAGTCCATTATTTGTCAATTCATTAATAGATCCTTGATCTCAATGTGTATCCTCCCTCTAATACAGATTATACTTTACACTCCTTTAAAATTGTAATTTTTGATTGTAGTTTTTAAAAAATGTAATTTAATTTTTTTTATTTTCTGTTTTTAATTGTAATTTAATTTTTAAATTTTCTGTTCCAAATTCTTTCTCTCCTTTTACCCCCTCCCTATCCATTGAGAATCATCCACTCCTTTTTATCCCATAATTCTTGTTCACATTTTCCTATAAATCCACAGTAGTTATCTACCCACCTCATTGGAGACCTTGCTCTAAGTCTCTTAACATTCCATGGGGAACATCACAGCACTTGAATTGTCCGTCCATTATCCTATGCCATGTGGCTAGTTTACTTTTTTTGTTTTTTAATTTGTGTATTCACACAATCAACTTTATTTTCCTTAAGTTCTTTTTTTAAAAAAAATTATTTTCCATTTTCAACATCCACTTCCACAAGATTCTGAATTCCAAATTTTCTCCCCATCTCTCCCCTTCCCCCACCCCAGGACAGTGTGCATTTTGATTACCTCTTCCTCCAATCTGCCATCTCTTCTATTACTCCCATACCCCCTTCTCTTATCCCTTTCCCTTCTATTTTCTTGTAGGGCAAGATAGATTTCTATACCCCATTGCCTGTATATCTTATTTCCTGGTTTCGTGTAAAAACAATTTTTAACATTCATTTTTAAAGTCTTGAATTCCACATTCTCTCCCTTTCTCCCTGTCCACCCACCCTCATTGAGAAAGTAAGCAATTTGATATAGGTTATACATGTGTAGTCATGCAAAACACTTTCATAACAGTCATGTTGTGAAAGACTAACTATATTACCCTCTGTCCTGTCCTGCCCTCCATTTATTCTATTCTCTCCTTTGACCTGTCCCTCCACAACAGTGTTTGTTTCTGATTACCCTTTCCCCCAATCTGCCATTCTTTCTACTACCTCCCCTCTCTTATCCCCTTCCCCATTGCTTTCCTGTAGGGCAAGATAGATTTCCATACCCAATTGTGTGTGTATGTTATTGCTTCCTTGAGTCAAATCCAATGAGAATAAGGCTCGCTTATTCCCTCTTACCTCCCCACTCTTTCCCTCCATTGTAAAAGCTCTTTCTTGCTCTTTTATGTGGGGTGATTTATTACATTCTACCTTTCCCTTTCTCTTTCTCCCAGTACATTCCTCTTAGCATTTAATTTTATTTGTTAGGTATCATCCCTTCATATTCAGCTCACCCTATGTCCTGTGCTTACATACACACACACACACACACACACACTCACACATACTCACACATACTCATACACACATATATACACATACACATATACATATATACATACACATACATATACACACATACATATATTTATATTCCCTCTAACTGCCCTAATACTGAGAAAGGTCTCCTAATTTACAAATATCATCTTTCCATGTAGGAATGTAAACAGTTCAACTTTAGTAAGTTCCTTATGGATCCTCTTTCCTGTTTACCTTTTCATGTTTCTCTTGCTTCTTGTATTTGAAAGTCAAATTTTCTATTCAGCTCTGGTCTTTTCAACAAGAATGATTGAAAATCTTCTATTTCATTGAAATTCCATTTTTTTTTTACCCTGAAATATTATGCTCAGTTTTGCTGGGTAGGTGATTCTTAGTTTTAATCCCACCTCTTTTGACCTCTGGACTATCATATTGAAAGCTCTCTGATCCCTTAGTGTGGAAGCTGCTAAATCTTCTGTTATCCTGATTGTGTTTCCACAATACTTGAATTGTTTCTTTCTGGCTGCTTGTGATATTTTCTCTTTGACCTGGGAACTCTGGAATATGGCTACAATATTCCTAGGAGTTTTCCTTTTGAGATCTCTTTCAGGAGGTGATTGGTGGATTCTTTCCATTTCTATTTTACCCTCTGGTTCTAGAATATCAGGGCAGTTTTCCTTGATAATTTCTTAAAAGATGATGCTAGGCTTTTTTTGATCATGGTTTTCAGGTAGTCCAACAATTTTTAAATTATCTCTCCTGGATCTATTTTCCAGGTCAGTGGTTTTTCCAATGAGATATTTCACATTGTCTTCTATTTTTTTCATTCTTTTGGTTTTGTTTTATAATTTCTTGATTTCACATAAAGTCATTAGCTTCCATTTGCTCCATTCTAATTTTTGAGGAATTATTTTCTTCAGTGCACTTTAGGACTTCCTTTTCCATTTAGCCAATTCTGTTTTTCAAGGCATTCTTTTCCTCATTGGCTTTTTGGAGCTTTTTTTGGCATTTGGGTTAGTCTATTTTTAAAGGTGTTATTTTCTTCAGCATTTTTGGGGGTCTCCTTTATTTAGCAAGCTATTGACTCATTTTTCATGATTTTCTTACATCACTCTCATTTGTCTTCCAAATTTTTCCTCTACTTCTCTTACTTGATTTTCAAAATTCTTTTTGAGCTCTTCCATGACCAGAGACATTTTATATTTTTCTTGGAGGGTTTAGATGTAGGAGCCTTGACCTTGTTGTTTTCCTCTGGCCGCATGCCTTGATCTTCCTCATCACTAAGGATGTAAGAAAATACCTTTTCACTAAGAAAGTAACCTTCTATACTCTTATTTTTTCTCCTTCATTTGCTTGTTTTCCCAGCTAGTTACTTGACCTCTGAGCTCTTTGTTAAGTGGAGGGTGTACTGACCCAACTTCAGGGGTTTTGTGCAGCTGTCCTCAGAGATATTTCTAGGGACCTGTAAATTTTCAATTCCTCCAAAGTGGTATGATCAAAAGATAGGTGTTTACTCCTCTCTTAGCCTGTGCTTTGGTCTGTGAGCAACCACAAGCACTCTTTCCTGCCCTGGAACTGTGAGGAGGGCTCCCTCTCCACAGCAGCCATCAACTCCACCACACCAGCACCCCTCCTCACCCCAGGACAGCTAGACAGGACTTCGACCCAGATCAGCTGCTCAGTTCTCCCACTGTCTGTAAGCTGAGAGATCCTGAAGCACCAGCTGCTATGGCAGCAGCTGCTGCCACCCTGGGGCTGAGACTGGGACTGTGACTGGACCATACACTTTTCTCACTCAGGTGAGAGAACTTTCCCACTGACATTTGAAGCTGTCTTTGGTGTTTGTGGGTTAAGAAGTCTGGAAATTGCCACAGCTGGCAGTGATTCAGTGCCCTGAGGCCTGCTCCAATCCCATCTGTGCCAGCACGACCTAGGCCAGGCTGGGCTCTGCTCTGGGCATGGTGTTATAGAACATTCCTGTCAGCCCTCCAGATTGTCTTGGACTGGAAACCTGTTTCACTCTGGCATTTTGTGGCTTCTGCTGCTCTAGAATTTGTTTAGAGTCATTTTTTACAGGTATTTCAAAGGGTTTGGGGAGAGAGCTCAATCAGGTCCCTGCTTGTACTCTGCCATCTTGGCTCTGCCCCCTCAGCTAGTTTACTTCTAGCCTGCTCTTTACCTTAATAGTTCAAGAGCTTTTTTGTGCATCAGAATCCAGCTAGCAGCTAGCCACTCTAGCTTTTTTGTGCATCAGAATCCAGCTAGCAGCTAGCCACTCTCTATCCCCCAATGGGATAGCTAGACAAGGCTCTAGGCAGGTTTAAGTCTATCTTTTAGGCTCTTTATCTCTTTCTGTGCTTGAGAAGGCTTATCTGATTTATGGTCCAAAATTCCTTTTTAACTACTATTGTATCCATGGATCACTAGCCTATCACCGTTTAGTGGTTTTCAGTTGTGACAGCCTTCATGTCCCCATTTGGGTCTTTCTTAACAGAAATACTGGAATGGTTTGTAATTTCTTTCTCCAGCTCATCTGACAGATGAGGAAACTGAGGCAAACAGGGTTAAGTGACTTGCCCAGTGTCACACAGCTAGTAAGTAACTGAGGCCAGATTTGAATTTAGGAAGATGAGTCTTCCTGACTTCAGGCCCAGAGCTCTATCCATTTTGACACCTGGCTGCCCTATCACTAGACTGGGTCACCTTCAAATCATCCCAAGATAGAGGATCGTCAGTCAGTCAATCAAATATAAAGTGTTCTGAGAACCTACTTTGAATATTGTCTGTGACACTTCCTACCTATGTGATTTTTGGGAAGTGACAATTTCACTGAGCCTGCTTCTTCATCTATAGAGTGAGGAGTTGAAATAGTTGGACTCTAAACTCTCATCATCCATAATGCTATTATGGTATAATTGGGTTGATTCAGAATGTGTGATTGACAGGCTGAAAGAAGAATCATTGATATATTGGTGCCAACTTGGAATAACATAGAATTCCTGTAAAAGCTGTCAAAGATGTGCTTTTCAACATTTAAAAAAAATCAGTGACATGGTCCTCTTTATCCAATCCAATCCTAAGGATCTACTATGCTCTTGGAACTGTACCAAGCACAGGATACATTTTAAAATAAAAGACAGTCCCTGTCCTCAAGGAGCTTACAATATAATGGGGTGGAATGGTGGAGAGGGCAGTTAACAATACAGAAAAGGAAGCAGGAAAGTGCAAAAATTAGGGGGTACCCAGATCAGGGGCATCTTTTCCATGGAGTTGAATCCAGAACAGCAAATTAAGAGTGAAGTGAGTCTGAAAAATCCAGTTTCTGCCTTCGATAAAAGAAGGCATTGGGAAGAGTTTGGTACTCTACCCTACAGCCCTCCAATCAGAGGGAAAAGCAAGCTGAGTAGTGTCATTCAAAGCTGGAGGGAGCAGCATGGTGATGAGCTCAAACTAAAAGAGGCATCTGAGGAGTTGAAACCAGATACAGAGTAGAGTGAGCACAAAAGTCCATTTCCTACCCCTATGAAGGAAAGCATTGGGAGGAGTTCTCAAATATGCAAATGATAGCCAATCACTGGCTATTAAATTTTAGGTCAGCTGGGGTGGCAGAGTGAATAGAATGCCATGCCTGGAGTCAGGAAGACTTACCTTCCTGAATTCAAATCTGACTTCAGACACCAGCTGCGTGATACTGGGCAAGTCAGACACTAGTTGTGTGACTCTGGGCAAGTCAATTAAATTCTGTTTGCCTCAGTTTCCTCATCTGTAAAATGAGCCGGAGAAGAAAATGGCAAACTACTCTAGTATCCTTGCCAAATTTTCTTCCTCTCACCATCCTTTCCCCCACCCATAGAGAAGACAAACAATATGACATCAATTATACATGGGACATCATGCAAAACATATTTGCATATTAGCCATGTCACAAAAAAGCAAGAAAAATAAAGTGAAAAAATTATACTTCAACTTGTACTCAAGGCTCATCAGTTATCTTTCTGGAAATGGATAGCATTTTTCATCATTAGACCTTCAGAATTGCCTTGAATTGTTGTATTGCTCAGAGTAGCTAAGTCTTTACAGTTGATCATCATTACAATACTGCTGTTTCTATGTACAATGATCTCCTGGTTCTGTTCACTTTGCTCTGCATTAATTCATATAGGTTTACCCAGGTTTTTCCGAAACTACCTCCTTCATCATTTCTTATAGCACAATAGTATTCAATCACAATCATATACCACAACTTGTTCTGCTGTCCCCCAATTGATAGGCATTCCCTTGATTTCCAATTCTTTGTCACCACAAAAAGAGATGCAATAAATATTTTTGTACATATAGAGCCTTTTCTTTTTCTTTGATTGCTTTGGGATACAGTTCTAGTACTGTTATTACTGGGTCAAAGGGTATGTAATAGTTTTATAGCACTTTGAACATAGTTCCAAATTGTTACTCAGAATGGTTGGACCAGTTCACAACTCTACCAACATTGTATTAATGTCCCTGTTTTTCTACATCCCCTCCAGTAACTGTCATTTTCCTTTTCTGTCATGTTAGCCAATCTGATAGGTGTGGCATGGTACCTCAGAATTGTTTTAATTTTCATTCATCTAATCAGTGTGATTTAGAGCATTTTTTCATGTAACTATAGATAGCTTTGATTTATTTTTCTGAAAACTGCCTGTTCAAGGCCCTGGACCATTTATCAATTGGAAAATTGTAGAGGGCCAGCTCTGGGAAAGTCCATTCTGGGATAAGATAGTGGCCCAAGGCTTATTCTTGCCCTTGGGCTGATAACTGGGCACGTGGGCTCTCCATCCCTCCCTCAGCATGCACATGCTGCTCAGGATGAAGGCTCTTCAAGCCTCCTAGGTATACACGTGCTCTCTTCAATACCCCCACGGCGTGTGCGCGCGCACACACACACACACACACACACACACACACACACAGCACAATATCGTCCAGATGTCTTACACAAATCTTTTGTTTCTTATGCCTCTCCAGAACTTAAGCATTATTTAAAATTATTTGGAGGAGCATGTTGACAGTGTTTGGCTGGGTTGCTGCCTCTGCTCCCCCATCTTGGCTCTGACCCTAAATTAAATTTTAATTTTTTCAGATCTTTGCTCTCTCATTGAGGCAGTTAGGTGGTACAACGGGTAGAGTACTGGGTTTGGAGTCAGGAAGACCTGTGTTCAAATCTAGCCTCAGACCCTTACTAGCTGTGCAATCCTGGGAAAGTAAGGTTCCTTATCTGTAAAATGGGGATAATAATAACACTTACCTCTCAGAGTTGTAAGAATCAAATGAAATAATATTTCTAAAGCACTTAGCACAGTGCCTGACACATCATAGACACCTAATAAATGCTTGTTCCATTCTTACTTCTGTCCCACTCCCCTTCCCCTAATTCTTTCACTTTTCTCTAATTTTTCCTTGTGTATTGGCTGCTTCCCTACTGTCTACAAACATGCCCATGTCTCTCCTATCCTTAAAAACAACTCTCACTTGATCCATTGATCAGGAAGGATCCATTGATCCCTCACCTCCTTTTCATGGCTAAGTTCCTTGAGGTCATCTACTATCAATATCTCCGTTTCTTTTCCTCTCACTTTCTTCTTAATTCTTTACAGTCTAGCTTCTAGCCTCATTATTCAACTGAAACTGCTCTTTCCAAAGTTACTAATGATCTCTTAATTGTTAAATTTAATGGCCTTTTCTCAATCTTTGTCCTTCTTGATTTCTCCACACATCTTTTGGCACTGTTTATCACCTTTTCTCCTTGATATTTTCTTCTCTCTAGCTTTTCATGATACTCTTCTCTCCTAGTTCTCCTCCTGCTTATCTGATTACTTCTCTCAGTCTCCTGGTCTACATCTTCATCCAGGTCATACCTGATAGCTGTGAGTGTTCCTCAAGGCTCTGTCCTGAGTTCTCTCCTATTCTCCCTATATACCATTTTGATTAGTGATTTCACCAGCTCTCATGGATTCTATTATCTTTTCTATACCAGTCCTTCTCAAATCTATTTATCCATCACTAACCTCTCTCCTGCCTTCTGGTCTCTCATCTCCAACTTCCTATTGGACATCTCAAACCAGGTGTCTCACAGACACCTTAAATTCAACATGTCTAAAATTGAATTCACTAGCTTTCCTGCCAAACCCTCCCCTCTTCCTACTTTCCCTTTTACTGTTGAAAGTAAGACTATCCTCCCAGTCCTCCTGCCTTGCAAACTAGGGATCAAACTTTGACTCCTCATCCTCTTTCATCTTCTATATCCAATCCAGTCCTGTCAGTTTAACCTTCATATGTATGTCCCCTTCTCTCCTCTAACACTACAACTGTCCTGGTGCAGACATTCATCACATTGCCCCTGAACTATTGCAATAGCCTTTTGATTGGTTTTCCTGCTTTAAGTATCTCTCCATTCCAATTCATTGTCTATTCAACTGGCAAATTGATCTTCCTGTTTAAAAAACTGCAATGGCTCCCTATTACCTTCAGGATAAAAAATTCTCTGTTTAAATCCTTTATAAACTAGCCCCTTTCTACCTTCAGTTTTATTTCTTCTCCATCCCCACCAAGTACTCAGATCTGGTGATACTGCCCTCCATCCTTGCATGACGCTCCATCTCCATATATGGAACATTTTCACAGGCTATTCCCCTCCCTCCTCCTGGTTTCTCTGGCTTTCTTTAAGTCTCAGCTAACATCCTACCTTCAGCAAAAACCTTTTTTGGATTCCCCTGAGAATTCAAATTCTTCCTTTCCTCTCTCTCTCTCTCTCTCTCTCTCTCTCTCTCTCTCTCTCTCTCTCTCTCTCTCTCTCTTTCTCCCTCTCTCCCTTCCCTCTGCTCACATAGGCTATCACACCCTTTTCTGCAGGCAGTCTGCCTAAAGCGAATGTAAATTTTAATCTCTGAAACTTTTCTTCCTCCCTCTTTCTTAAGGACCAGCCCTAACCCCAAATCACTCTGGCTCTCATTGGTTGGCCAAAAATAGGTCCCAGACCAAGCCCTGGTAAGTCATCCTGTGGGCCCTAATTGCCTCAGAATAAATGTAAATATAAATTGTTTCTGTTTTGGCCAGAAACCCTGAGGGTCTTCCCCTCCTAGATTGATTATTTTTTTTTTTTGGACTATGTAAAGAGGCCATTTTCTGCCTTACTTCTTATTAGACCTTAATCACTGAATGGACATTGCCTCAGTCAAACTGAGACCTGTTAATGACCTTAGCTTGAAAAGGCCAAGATCCCCCACTGCATCCAGGACCATCTCCAATTGTCTTGATCTATATTTTGCCACTGGACCCAGATGGCTCTGGAGAAGAAAGTGAGGCTGGTGACTTTGTACAGTCCTCCTTCACTTAAATCCAAATTGACTTGCAAGTCTTGGCATTACTTCCCTGATGTCATGGTCCTCTTCCAGAATGAAGGACAAACAGCAACAACAACAACATCTTCACTCTGTCATTATCTACATTTTTTCCTTGATATATCTTGTTTGTAAACATTATTTGAATGTTGCCTAGCCAAGTAGAGTATGGTCCATGAGAACAGGGACTGGTTTTTTTTCTTTCCCTTTCTTTTTATCCTCGGTGCTTAGCTCAATACCTGGCACATAGTAGGTATTTAATAAATGCTTGTTTACTGACTGCCTTATTTATTAAACATATATTAAAAGGTATAAGAAGAAATGTACCTTTCCTTAGTATAATAAGCAGTATCCATTTAAAATCAAGGGCCTACATTGCCTGAAATGGAAAAGAACTAGAAATCTTTCCAATAAGATTAGGGTTAAAGAAGAATGTTCATTGTCATGACCTATTATTTATTATAGTTCTAGAAATGTTAGCCTTAGCAATGAGGTAAGATAAAGAAATAAAAGCAATAAGCAGAGGCAAAGTGGAAATAAAAGCATTATTTTTGGATGTGAAATGTTTATTTAGAGAATCCAAGAATTCAACTAAAGTTAATTTAAGCCATAACTTCAGTAAAGTACCATGGTACTGAGAGAGAAAAAAAAACTTTAAGCACTAGCCCTCCTCTATATTAACAACAAAATCTATATTGAAGTCATAGATTAATTAAATTCAAAATAACTACAGGATATATATATATATACATACATACATACATATTACATATATATAACTTATTTGAAAATATAGGACTGGACAAAAAAGAAAATTACATGAATACAACTAAAAAAGTTTTGACAGGAATATGCAATCTCAAATAACTGGAGATATAGTATTTGCTCATGACTGGGCTATGACAATATGTAAATACATCAAATATGCCTATATTAATTTATGTATTATTATAGTACCATAACAATCAACCTACCAGTGGATCACTTTATAGAGTGAGAAAAAATAATAGCAAATTCATCTGGAGGAAAAAAAAGACTATGAATCTCAAGGGAAATAATAAAAAAAAATTTAGAAGGAAAGGGGCCTATCAGAATCAAATTTCAAGCTTTACTATAAAACAGTCATTATTAAAAATTTTTGTACTTGTTTAAAAATTGGAAAATTGATCAGTAGTAGAGATGAAGAACACATGATCCTGAAGCAAACAAACATAGTAGTACAGTGTTTGATAAATCCAAAGATCCTAAATGCTTTGAGTAAGGACTCATTGACAAAAACTGGAAAGCATAATAATAAATAATAGCTAGCATTTATATAGCACTTACTATGTGCCAGGCACTGTGCTAAACATGTTACTAATATTATCTCATTTTAATCCTTGCAACAATGCTGGGAGGTAGATGGTATTATTATCCTCATTTTATAGCTAAGGAAACTAAGGTAAACAGAAGCTAAATGACTTGCTCAAGGTCACATAGCTAGTAAGTATCTGAGTCTGGATTTGAACTCAGGTTTTCCCAACTCCAAGCCTAGAGCTCCATGCACTGTACCATATAGCTGCCCCAAAAGCAGTCTGGTAGAAATTAGATTTAAACTAACATCTATATACTACAATATCAATAATTTCCAAATGCATACATGATCCTGATAGAAATTAAAAGAACAGAGGGTATATCTTTCATAACTACAGACAAGAGAAGATATCCTGACCAAACAAGGGATATAGAAGATCGCAGGAAATAAAATGGGTGATATTGGTTACATAAAGTTGAAAAGTTTTTGTACAAACAAAATCAATGCAACTTAAATTACAAAAAGAAATTATTAACTAAGAGGCAGTGGCATCATGTATCAGTAAGACAATAATAACAATGTAGATGATAATTATCAAAATGCCAATGTGGTTCTGTATAGCAAAATATATGAGACTCTCCACACAGAAGGTAGAAGAAATAAATCCTCGAATGAATGGGGCTCAAGATCTTGGGGTAAGGGGCAAAGGTCTTGTCCTCCAAAGCTTCTTCCTGCTGAAATTGGATGTAGAAATGTCCCTGCCCCAAGAGATTAAGAGTCCTATTTGAGAGTTCAGTTCTTTAGCAAGCTGGCATCTGGAACTCAGTTGACACCAGGTCCAGGGATGACACATCACAGTCATGGACAGGTCCAGAGGTGACATCCGAACACGTCACAGGGTGACATCTGGCTTAAACAATCAGACATCTGCAGGTGGATGGTACTAAGTCTGCAGGAAACAAATCTCACAAACAAATTTAATGGACAAAAATCCAAAAAGAAACAAAGACACTATCATAGCCTCATCCATGATAGAATACATGAGTCAAGGGTACAATTTCATAATTATTTTCTCTTGGGTAAACCACTGTTACAGTATTGTTTTTCCCATGTGCTATAATTTCTGCAGCCTTTGGAACATCATCCAGCTTCTGTTTTACCCATACTTTAGCTTCTAACTTTATTCTATCAGTAGAACCAAATCCTTCCTTTGATAGTTGTTTTGGAAGGAGGGTTAGTTTTCACAAGTGGTATTGTTTCATAAGGAATAATAATCAATTGAACTATTCTATCATTTTTACATGACTGTATAGGTTCTTCACTCAAATTCTGGAGTGTCACAATAATTTCTTCTTGATAACTAGAATCTATTACTCCAGCCAATACATGTATTCTCTGAGCTGCTAATCCTGGTTTAGGTGATATCCGTCCAAAATGATTCTTAGGGATTCTCATACATATCCCACTAGAGATTTTTCTTAACTCTTTTCTATCCAATCAAAAATTCTCTAAACAATGTAAATCATATCCTGCCAAGCCAGGTATTCCTGGATACAGTGGTGGGACATCTTCCCTCACAGTCCAATACTCAATATTTTGGATCTTATGTGTTTGCTGCTTTTTAATTTGCAGATTTGAGTCACCATTCTGGTTAGAGGTGTACTTCCTCCTAATGGTCTATTGTTCAAATTACATAAAGCAGTGAACAAATTATCCTTTCAATGTTGATAAGAATTGTTAGAACTTAACTTTCTTAATTGCTCTTTCAACAATCCATTCATTCTTTCTGTCAACCCAGATGCTTGTGGATAATATAGAATATGATATATCCACTCTATATTGTTCAATATACAATATCTCTTCATCTCATTACCTTTGAAATGTGACCCATTGTCACTTTGAATCTGCATTGGGGTTCCATAATATAGACTTACAATATCTAGAGGTTTACAGGTGTTTTTCTGGGTTGCATTCTTATAAGGACAAGCCACTAGTACATCTGAGTAGGTGCCAACACAAGTACATAGAAATTTACATCCTTTATCTTGGGGTGGTGGTCCAATATATCTGTCAAATCTGGGCCGGAACTTTTCCCCTTGCTATTTCCCCAGTTACTACCTGAGGAACAGTTCATTCCTTCTCCAGTCGACATATATGACATTCCTCTGTTACTTGCTTTAACAATGAATAAGAGATACTAATACCTCAATCTTGTGCCCACCAGTGTGTGGCCTGGACCCCTAAATGGCCGGCCTTTTGGTGGACCCATTTTGCCAGTACCAGATCATCAGGTGGTGTCAGAGTAGGGACAATATGTTCAGTAGCAATCTCTGCTAGTCTATTAGCATGTGTATTGTACTCACTTTCTGGCATAGTGAGGACCATGTGAACATCTATGTGAAAAACTGACAAATTAGTAACCAGAGACATGTCCCATATATCTTCCCATAGTTCTTTGCCCCAAACTTGTTTATCATGAATTTCCCAATTTTGGTTTTTGCATATTGGCATCCACGTAACTAACCCATTAGCTATTGCCCACAAATCAGTGAATATATGATACTGTCCTCCTTTCTCTG
>CM053622.1:662404965-662426277 GCA_028646595.1 Phalanger gymnotis
CATCCACGTAACTAACCCATTAGCTATTGCCCACAAATCAGTGAATATATGATACTGTCCTCCTTTCTCTGTTTTAATAGCTTGATATACTGCCATAAGTTCAGCATATTGACTACTTCCACCTATCCTAGTAGTTTCCAAAGTTCTCTTTAGCATGGGTTATAGGCTGCTACTTTCCAATATCTTTCATGGCCCAAATATTTTGCTGTCCCATCAGTAAACCATGCATGTTTCTTCTGTTCTTCAGTTAGTCCAACATAATCTGTCATTCCATTTTACCAAGGATTATACCAACTGTTGCTTTTGTTCAGGGTTTGTCATTTCCATCAATATCTATGTTTCTGATAGATTCATGTAGAGCAGAAACTCCATTTTTGCCTGTTTTTTTTATCTATTCTGAATATACCATTTCCATTTAATTATGCTCACCTCTTGTGCATGACCAATTCTGTGAGATGCTGGGGTACCTAAGTCATAATCAGGATTCCAGGCCTTAATATCACTTCATGGCCCAGAGTTAGTTGTTCAGTCTCTACCAAAGCCCAATATGCAGCTAACAATTGCTTTTCAAAAAGTGTATGTTGTAATCCAGATGAAGGTAGTTTCCTTGACCAAAATCCTAAGGGTACATTTTGATTTTGTCATTCTGCCATTAACTCCAGTGTACATAGTCATCTTGTACAGTCACTTGTCAATCCACTGGTTCACTTTGCATAGGTCATAAATCCAGAGCTAATTGTATAGCAGCTTAAGCTTCTTCAAAAGCTTTACTCTTTTCAATCAAATTCATATTTTTTTTCCTGGTAACTTTATATAAGGGTTTCAAAGTCTGTCCAAGATGTGGAATGTGGTGCCTCAAATATCCAAACAGTCCTATGAACTTTTGGGCCTCTTTCTTGTTGGTGGGATAGGGAAATCTTGACTTTTCTGTCAAATTTGTGGGAGAATTTCTCACTGTCTTTTACTCCATTGTATACCCAAAAACTTTACAGTTTGAGCTGGTCCTTGAATTTTCACAGGGTTGATTTCCCATCTTTTGCTTTTCATATGCTCAGTTAAAAGTATCAAACTCTTCTCCACTTCTTTTACATTTTCTCCCTGTATCATAATATCATCTATGTAGTGGGTAAGCTGTATACCAGGTAACTTTAATTCATCAGCTACAATCCTATGACAAATAGTTGGGCTATGCAGATATCTTTGTGGCAACCGTGTAAAAGTATATAGTTGGCCCTGACACATGAAAGCAAACTGGTCCCATTTTTTGGAGTCTATTGGTATTATAAACTTTATTTATAATTGGCCAAATCAATAACTGTGTACCAAGTCCCGTCACATTTCTGGATCCTTTATATTAAGGTAACAGTATCCGGAACAGCAGAATACAGGGGTGGAGTCACTTTATTCAACTGCCTATAATCCACTGTCATTCTCCACATTCCATCTGACTTTAGTACTGGCCATACAGGATTATTCCATTGAGTGGTTGTAGGGACTAACACTCCTGTTTCAACCTATTTCTTTATAGTATTGGCAATTTCATCTTGCCTACCTGGCACACGATACTGCTTCAAAATAATTACATTAGAAGGTTCAGGTAAAGTGATTGGGTCCATCTTTATTTTTCCCACTAAAACTGTATTAATTCCTATCTTCCTTACTGCCAATTGATATCTCCCCCAGGCAAATTCAGAGTCATACTTTCAATATATCCATTCCAATGATGTATTCAGGAATGGGTACAATGACCATGGTATGTTCTTTCTTAGGCAGTTGTCCAATTTTCATCATCAGTTTGACTTGTTTAGCTTATATTTCAGCCCCTCCTAGTCCTCTGATAGGAGTTCCATGATTAAATTTGTCAGGGTTTCCATAAATCAAGGTGGCCTCTGCTCCAGTGTCAATCAATGCCCTAGTTACAGTATGTGATCCATTCTTCCAATATATAGTCAGATTAATATGGGGTCTGCAATCCTGTCTATGTGTTTCTTTAATCTGAGCTGGGGCTTGGCCTATTCCCTATTCTCCTTGAGGGCATGACTCATTTGGATACAAGGGTTCAAGATCTGTAGTATTTGTAGGGGCAGTTTTTACTTCTCTATTCCATCTGCTATTAAGTCCCTTATCTTGGTACATTGTGTACAACTCATTAGTTGGAATACCATCTATTCTCCTAAAATCTACCCCTGCTTTCAATAGAGCAGTAAACACTTCTTTCCTTGTCACTGTATTCCAATGGTGAATCTGCTGGTTATTTACCCTTCTATTTTGAGAAAATTTATCTTTTCCCCAGTCTCCTAAGTCATTTAACTGTGAAATCTTATCCAGCACCTCTGAAAGAGAGTTCCCTACTTTTGCAATTAGTAGAGCCAGAATTACATGTTTATAAGTGTGTGGGGGCGTGCTGTTTTAACTATCAAATTCCAATGAGAGACTCCCAAGGGAGTTTCATAATAAACTTTGGTGTTCCCTATCATAATACGAGTCTTCATTGCCTCCTCTTTTAACTTTCTCATACAGTCCCTAATTGAATACCAGGGTCTATCTGCAGTAGGCCACATAGTATCAGCAGGATATCATCCTTTACAGCCTGCTGCAGCCAAAGCCAACAAATTTGTTGTTTGGTTACCTTTCTGCAAATTATAATCCCTAAAAACTTGCTGTACAAAAGAATTCTGACTAATACTCATGAATCTCATATGGTCCACAATATCTACAGACACTCCTACAGCCTCTTCATCACTGATTCTCACCATCCAAGATATCAACAATTCTCCCATTCTCTGGGTGAACCTACTCAAGATATGTGTGATTTCCTGCTGTGTAAAATCTTCCAAAACCTCCCTGAACACAGTACTAGGACTCTGTGTTGCCTCTGTCGCTGTACGGAGCACACTTCTGTTTGTGAAGTCTGGCATGATACTGTATCATTTTCTATGTGATACTATGCAACAAAGTATCATCTCATGCCTCAGGTTCTGATGTTGTATCCTCCTGTCTAGATTCTCTCCCCCCATTACCATGGTAACCAGACTGGCTTCTAGACTTGACCCGGGCTGAACTGAGGTGCACTCTTGACCTCCTTGGCTCCCTCTGACTTCTAGCTGAATTTACAGCAGTTAGTAGATTCCTGTTGTTCTACCACCTAAGATTCTCGATCTTGCTGTGGTATAGAAGAAGTATCCTCATTTGAGTTAGCAGACGTTTCAGTAACTATCTGAATTTTCTCTTGTAATAGTTTGTCCCTGCTTTCATATATAATATGATAGGCTGTGAGTAAAATCCAGCCTCATCTAGAGATCACTGTTGACATTTCCTTTCCTGGCTCAACAGTAACTTCTCTGAGACGTCGCTCCAAATCTCTAGGTCCTCCCCTCTGCAACTTCTGTTTCCAGTCCTCACACAAATCAGTGCCTTTAGACCATTCCCTTGCTAGGGAAGAATAAGTTAAATCCTCCCATCCTGGGATAACTATTTCTTCCTCTAAAGCCCTTGTACCTCTAAATATAGATCTTATACCCTGTGATCCTGTTTGTGATGCCAAATGTATCAGTAAGGCAATAATAACAATGTAGATGATAATTGTCAAAATGTCTATGTGGTTCTGAGACTCTCCACATAGAAGGTAGAAGAAATAAACCATTTATTTAGACACCAGAGAACCACATTGCACAAGCTATTTATCATCAGAGCAGTAAAGCATTCAATACATAATATCACAACATGGAGCCTTGCCATCCCCAAACCTCTCGATTCCCTGCTGGGGTCTTCCCAAAAAGAAATTCGCAGTACAGCTATCTTCACAGTCTGTTCAGCTCTAACTATCACGATGGCCTTTAGCAGCCATTAGCAGCCATAACTGCTCTCTCTCTCTCTCTCTCTCTCTCTCTCTCTCTCTCTCTCTCTCTCTCTCCAATTTCCTGTGTCATAACTTCCTTTTCCTGTCAGGAAGCTCCTCCTACCACACGTGACTTAGGCTTCCTGTGATGTAAGCAGGTCACATAGACTATTAATGGGAGAGAAAGATCTTCGAATCTAAATTGCTACTACTATAGCAAGGTTCCCCAACATATATAGGTAACTAATTTTAATATGTAAGAATAAAAGTCATATCTCAGTAGAGAACTGCTGAAAGGATATAAATAGGCATTTCTCAAAAGAATAAAAGCAAGTTACCATCAACTATATGGAACAATGCTTCAAATCACTAATAATAAGAGAAAGGCAAATTAAGAGAAGCCTTAGATACCTCACACTCATCAGATTTGCAAAAAAGAAAAAAAGAAAGGAAATAAAGGAAAAATATAGTTAACAGAAAGGCTGTGGGAGAACAGGCACATTAATGCACTATTGACAGAGTTGCAAACTGATTCAACCATTCTGGAAAGCAATTTGGAACTATACCCAAAACATTAATATACCCTCTCATTCAGCATCACTACTACTATGAACATATCCCAAAGAAATCAAAGAAAGTTCCCATATGTACCAAAATGTTTTTAGGAACACATTTTATTTCAGCAAAGAATTGAAATTTAAAGGAGTATGCATCAATTGGGCAATGGTTAACAAACTCTATATGAATATTTTAGAATATTATTATACCATAAATAATTTCCAAAGGATTGGAGTCAGGAAAACTTGAGAAGATTTATGTGAATGGATATAGAATGAGATGAGCAAAAATAGGGAAACAATTCATATAATCACAACAACATTGTAAAGACAAACAACTTTGAAAGACTTACAAACTTTGATAAATTCAATGACCAGACATGGCTCCAAAGGACTGATGATGAAACAGTCATCTCATCTCTTGATAAAGAGGTGGAGGACTGGAGGTTGACAATTAGATATATGTTTTTGGACATGGTCAATATGTGGGTTTTTTCTTTTATTTTGCTTTTCTGTTATAACTTCTTATATGATAGAATTTTTTAGGACATGAGGGAGAGAGCTAGTTTCAGTGATATCAAAAAAAAAAAGGAAAAAGAAAAAAGTTTCAATTTGAAGAAGACATGCAGAAGAATTCAGAGTGTAGCACGAACAAGTGAGACAACTTTGGAGCTAACATTAGCATATATTTTTAAAAGTATGAGATTCATTGCTTCATATACAATCTTTTAAAAATTAAATTAAATTTATTTTTTGTTACATTTTAAATTCTGAACTGTCTCCCTCTCTCCTTCCTTCCCTCCCCACCATGTACTAGAGAAGGTTACCATTTGACATAGATATAGATAGATAGATAGATAGATAGATAGATAGATAGATAGATAGATAGACAGATAGATAAATAGATAGATAATGTGTGTATATATTGTATGTATGGATATAAAACTATACTATAGATACTTCTACTTATCAATTCTTTCTCTGGAGGTGGATAGCATATTCCTTCATAGGTTGATTTGAATATTTATAATACATAGAATAGCTTAGTCATTCAGTTATTCTTTGAAAAATATTCCCTTTACTGTATACAACATTCTTTAAAAAAAATTTTTTTTTTTGGCAAGGCAATCAGGGTTAGGTGACATGCCCAGGGTCACACAGCTAGTAAGTGTCAAGTATCTGAGGCTGGATTTCAACTCTGACTCCAGGGCCGGTGCTCTATCCAATGTGCCACCTAGCTGCCCCTCTATACAACATTCTTGTGGTTCTGCTCATTTCACTCTTCATTATTTAATCCAAGTCTTTCCATGTTTTTTTTTCTAAAATCAACCTGCTCATTATTTTCTTACAGCACAATAGTATTTCATCACAATCATCTATCAAAACTTGTTTAGCCATTCCCTAATTGATGGACATCCCCTCAATTTCCAGTTCTTTACCACCACAAAGAGAGCTGTTATAAATATTTTAGAAGGTATAGGTTCTTTTCTTTTTTTCTCTTATCTCCTTGGGAAACAGACATAATAGTGGTATTGCTGGGTCAAAGGTATGCACAGTTTTTATAACTCTTTGGGCATAATTCCAGATTACTTCTCTCAAATAGTTGGATCAGTTCATAGTTCCACCAACAGTATATTAATTAATGCTCCAGTTTTTCCACATCCCCTCCAACATTTGGCATTTTCTCCTTCCATCATTTTAGCCACTCTGTTATATATGAGATGATATCTCAGAGTTGTTTTAATTTGCATTTCTCTAATCAATAATTATTTAGAATATTTTTTCATATGACCATCTATAGCTTTGATTTCTTCATCCAAAAGCTGTCTGTTCATATTCTTTGACTATTTACCAATTGGATAATGATTCATAGTCTCATCAATTTGACAGAGTTCTCTCTCTCTATTTGAGATATGAGACCTTTATCTGAGAAAACTGTAAAACCTTTCCCCAGTTTTCTGCTTTCCTTCTTATTTATGCAAAACCTTTTAAAATCCAATGTAATAAAATTATAATATTTTTCTTCATGTATGAAAACATTCATGTTTATTGGTGTTTATCAAGTTTGGAAACAGTTCAGAACAATGAAAATTTAAAAATAAAAAAGTAATATCACTTTGGCTTCTATATAGAGGATAGGTTGGAAAAGGGAAGGATTGGAGTCAGGGAGACCAATTAGAAGGCCATAATGATAGGCCAGGTGAAGATAATAAGGACCTAAACTAGTTTTCCAAATTCTGATACCTGTGTGTGACCTTATATTTTTTACACCTTCCAATCATTTGTATGACTGGTTTGATTTAGCAGCTTCACTTTTTTAAACATTGAAGAGGAAAACAATTCACTGGAAAGCTTGGCATAAACCCAACTAAGCCAAATTTCCATAAAGCATTTGTAGCTGGAAAGAGGATAACAAAAATGTTGCTCCTCTCCCTTTGAGTCATAGCCACAATATTGGGAATTTCTGATTCTGCCTACTTCCCAATTTCTTGCGGAAATATTCAAAGCAGCCTAGATTAATTTATTTTCTCATTTACCCCAGAACCACTATATGGTTCAGAGTCTTGGCATGGAAAAATAGATCCTGGAACTCCCACATGATGGGGCCTCTCATGAGACAATATTGCAAGTTATGAAGTTTTTATGGATGTTGGTTCAATGAAAAGTACACTTTCTTAACTTTCTGGGGTTCAGAAATGAATCTTTTCTGTGTAAATAAAACCATTCTATTTTGAAGCCTTGTGAGCCTGAGTGCTTTTAAAAGGACTCACAGATTTTCATAATTGGAAAGAACTTCGGTGGTAATCTAGTTCAACCCATACCAAACAAGAATCTCCACTATAACACATCTTAGGTGTGGTTATCCAGACTTTTCCTCAAGTACCCCATTGATGGTGGACCTCATACCTCCTGAGGCAGCCCATTCCACTTTTGGAATTGCTAGGAAGTTTTCCCTACATCAAGCATATAATTTTCACTTTGTGTCTTCTTACTCACAGCTCCTTGTTCTATCATCTTGAACTAGCGAGAACAAGCCTTATCCTTCTTCCATGTTTTCATGAAAAACAATTATCATATCCTTCCTGAGTCTTCTCTTCCTCATCTCCTTCAACTAATTTTCATATGGCATGGACAAATAAGTCCCTTTATCATTCCTTAATTGGTGGCTAGGCTTAGAAGGTTGCCAAATACTGTAGTTTCCAGGATCTACATGAGTGGCAGCAACTAGCAGGAGAAGTTAAATGTCCCCAAAAGTGTACCCAAGCCCTTTATGCCAGAAGGGAATTTGTCACATTAGGGTTACATTTCATGGGTCTAATTTGTATCTATTTTTCTTTTTAACTTGAGCTTTCCTCACTAGCAATGGTCAAGTTAAGGTAATCCCCAAGGAGCAAGTAGCAAGTCAGAGATGAGCCCACAGAGTATAGTACAATTGTGCGTTGTATAATGTCGAGGGTGGGAGAGGTGAACAATGACATAGCTGCCCAGTTATTACATAGAGATGAGTAACTGCCCTCACAAAGGACTATTGATTGGGACGTGTCAATGAACTATGATAAGGGTACAATTGTAAGGTCTATGGATTGCTTCAGACTCTGTATGAGCATTAAGAACAAGAGAAGTATTCAGGAGGGAAAACAATGCAGACGCTCCCTTGTATGAGCTGCCTGAAACTGGGGAGCCTTCTCAAATCCCTAGAGAGATGCCTGTATAAGGGAATATTTAAAAACTACCTATTCTTGGCAAGAATTTTCTGCAAAAGATGAAAAAGACTGATGGACTGTAGAGAATGAGATGTGACTGCTGGAACGTCAGACGCCCTATTTTCAAAACTGTGACAAGAGGGCCATGAACCTCAGCTGTGGGGCCGGCCCTGGAGCACGTAGTGCATGTGGAGGTAATCTAAAAACAGTTACGGATATGTTCGGGAAGGAGTTTTCATTTACTTAGGGAGAAAGTCTTTGAACTATGTCTGGACATGTCACTGGAGTATTATAAAAGTGGCTGGTACCTGGTACAGAAAATTGGAGGTACTTACTATAGAGTTCCCAGGATCCTGCCTTTGATGTTCTCTGTACTTTAAATATAGGATGCCCCTCTGCTAACATACTTTAATGCTTTTGTGTACTGGATGGCTAATTCACTGGTACAACAAGCACAGAAACCATTTGTATTAAATGCCTAATTGTCTTCCCAGAGGAGAGTGAGAAGATTTTAGTTTTATACAAAAGCTAGACAGAATACACAGGAAACAATGATCAAAGGTAAGATGGATATGAAATATATAAACTATACTAGGCTGGCCTAAGGGTTGAGAGGCACTCATGATGACAAACTTATTGTGACAAATACAGATGGATTAGTAGGGGGAACATCCCCCCAGCTCCTTGCAGCTAATCTGGCTGATGGCCGGGGGAGGGAGGGCGGGTAGAGAGAGAGAGAGAGAGAGAGAGAGAGACAAAGCACACAGAACAAGAGTAATCAAAGACTATGAAATTCAGTCTCTTGGGTCACTGAATAATTCCCTTAGATGTAGATAACCAAGACCAAAATAGAGGCTGACCAAGAATCCCAAGGCCTCACTAGGGATATTCAGAATAAAACTGTTGCATTTCCAACTGCTATTCAGTTTCATGACTACCTCAATGACCAAGGAATGCTTAACCTAAGTTAAGAGGTCAAATAATTTAGTTTTGGTACTGGTGTACAAAAGTGAGCACCCAAGGGGACCAGGCAATAATTTTACATCTTGTTGGAATACAGTCATTTACATGTTGTCTCTGCCATTGGACTGTGAGCTCTTGTAAGAGCAGGAAATTTTTTTTTTAAACCTTTATTCCTATCTCCAGTGCTTAGCACAGCGCCTGGAACATAATAGGTGCTTAACAAATACTCATTTATTTGATTTGACTTGAATTGTGGACAAAATGAGAATATGCATTCTGAGTGTTTTCAAGAGTATGATCCATCATCGGTTTTCCAGAAGACAAAATCCACAGGCCCATAATCAGAAAATAGATTTGGGGTCAAGACGGGGGCTACTCCCTACCTATGAAAAAAATAATCCCAGTAATGTTTCCTTGGGTCAATTCCACCTAGATTTATAGTATCTCATACTGCTGTAATAGTGAAATTCATGGATGTAATGTTCTACAAGTCTGGACAGTCTAGCCATAATTATATTCTAGTTTTATGAATAACATATAAAGTATCACATACCTTTGAAAGACATGAGAGGAATCAAGAAAAACTACCCAAATTAGTGTCATGTCACTACGTACCTGGAATACACTTTAAAAAAACAAAAGGAAACTGTCTGTATACTGTTCAGTCCCAACCAATATTTCTACAGTGTCTGCTGGAGTTCACTGGAACCTTGTTCCTTTGAAGGCAAATTACTGTTCTAGGTGTAACAGAAGTTTGAACTCCATAATGCTGTAGTGTACCAGATTACAAAATGCAACAGATATGGCAATTAATGCTAATCAAATCCTACTAATCTAGGATGTTGAAAGCCTTCCATGGTGACTTTGGATACCTAGCTCAAGAGAAATCTCAGGATCTTGTGGAGCATAATCTGCTGTCCTCAAGTCAAAGATTTATAGGAGAAATCCAGTTGCTATCTCTAATGTATTTAAAGCCAAATGCTGCCATTGCAAATTGCTTACTTGAAGAACATAGGTAGTGGCAAGCATCTGGCCAATAGCAAATTAATGGAAGACCAGCCAGGGCGACATACAAAAGGAACTCTATGTACTCTGAAACTGGTATGGTAACTGTGAAGAATTAGCAGAAATGCTTGCCAGTTAAGTTCTGTCAATACCATGGTTTGGGTTGACATCCAAGCCAGTGATGAAATTGTTCTTGTGAATCTAAGAAATCAATGGGTTGACATAAGGTTGTAGGCTGGCCCTACTTGAAAGCATAATGATGATTAGCTTGACAAATACCATGAGATGACAGAAAACATCTGACTAAATCAGATGCCAGTATCCTTGCCTGCTGGAAATGTAGGTACAAATGAAGCTGACTGCTTTAGGGGGGAAAACCTCAATGTTCATAAAAGATCTGAAGATGTGAATGCTTTCATTACATGCCAATACTGTATTAAATGAATAAGCATTTATTAAGTGCTACTGTATGCCTGGCACTGTGCTAAACACTAGGATTACAAAAAAAGGCGAAAATATTCCCTTCTCTAAAGGAGTTCTTGGTCTCATGGGGGCAGGATGGAGGGGAAAACATGCAAACACCTAAGGAGACACAAAATATATACAGTATAGGATAAATTGGAGATAATTTCAGAGAGAAGGCACTTGCATTAAAGAGGATAGGGAAAGGTTTCTTGCAGATGCTGGGATTTTTTTTATTTTCCTGAGGCTTAAATGGAGCCAAGAGATAGAGATGAAGAGGGAGAGAATTCCAGGCACAGGCACAGCCAGTGGAAGTGCACAGAGTTGGGAGATGCAGTGTTTTGTGCAAAGAATATCAAGAAGGCCCCTGTCATTGGACTGAAGAGTAAATGGATTTTGTATTTTAACCTGGAGGTAATAGGGAACCACTGGAGTTTAGTGAGTAGGGGTGGGGGTGACACAGTTGGTGAGCCTAGTACTTGTCAGCTGAGCGGAGGATGGACTGGATTAAAGAGAGACAAAAGGTAGGGAAAGAAACCAAAAAGCTATTGCAATAGTCAAGGGGTGATGTCATAAAGGCTTGCACCAGGGTGGTGGCTGTAGAAGTGTTAAAGAAGGAATATATAGATAAAATATTACAAAAGTAAGATCAAGGATTTAGCAACTAGGTGTTACAGTGGATAGATAGAAAACTTGGTGTCAGGAAGACCTGTATTTGAATCTTGCCATGGTTGTTACTGTTTGACCCTGGCAATTCACTTAACTTCTATTTGCCTCAGTTTCTTCAACTGTAAAATGGAAATAATAACAGGAACTATTTCACAAGCACTGAACCTGGAGTCAACAAGACCCAGGTTCGAATGCGGACTCAGACACATACTAGCTACATAACCCTGGGCAAGTCACTTTACCTCTGTTTAACTCAGTTTTCTCAACTGTAAAATGTGGATAATAAGAGCACCTATCTTACAGGGTCATGGCATATAATAGGTGCTATATGAATAATTACTCTACCTATGCAAGAAAAAGAGATTAACTGAATAAGTATGAATAAAGCGAAAGTGATTTATCTAGCTTTTAGACTCTTTAATGCTTCACAATTCTGTCACCTCTAGTACAGATCTTCTCAACGTATACTCAGGCTAAACCAGATGCTTTCTGCATCTTTGTTTTTGGTAGTGCTATTTCAGCTTCCTCTGTAAGTACACTTGAGTGTGGTGGTTCCAGTTTCATTAATGGTACATACTTGGAGCTTGGTTAGACATTGAAGACGCCAAAGTCATCCACTGCATCTCTAGCCATCACCAGAAAAACATATGTAGTTCCAAATTCAATAAGCTGGCCTTTATTTGTCAGCCTTGTTTCACTCAGGGCTGCTATTTGGATATGATACCTGCTGAGTTCTTTCACAAGAGCTGTTTGTCTTTCAGGTCTACTGAGTTTTTTATTGTCTATATGTATACACACATTCCATGTACTGACATTGAGTGGGATCATCTTTGCAAAAGTTTTTGTACTTTTTTTTTTTTGCATTTTGACCACAAGGTAGGATCCCTGCCTGCCATGGTAAACAGGTCAGTGTCTTTTGATTCATGTGTAAATTGGATTTAAGTGAGGCAAAATTGCAAGAAGTCATTGATTTCGCTCCCTGGCAAGGATAAGGTACCAGACACTGAGGTTCTTTCTCAAACTAAACTGTCAAGCATTCAAACTCTTTTGCAGGGAGCATAACTATAATGAGTTGGCCACATTGTTCAAATGCCAGATATACACTTGCCTAAAAGACTGTTTTATGGAGAACTCACACAAGGCAAGCAACAACATGGTGGTCAGAAAAAGAGGTACAAGGACACTCTCAAGGTCTCTCTTACAAACTTTGGAATTGATTGCATGACATGGGAGACACTGGTACAGGACCACCCAGCATGGCATGCCCTTATCATAGAAGGTGCTGTGCTCTATGAGCAAAGCAGAATCGAAGTAGCTTTAAAGAATGTGAGATGTGCAAGTTTAGAGAATCCACTCCAAATGTTCACATGAACTATTTGTGCCCAACGTGTGGTAGAGCATTCTGAGCTTGTATTGGTCTGATTGGCCACAATTGAACACATTGTACCTTGATCTCAATGTAATGATGTCATTTTGGTCTTCTTTGAGAATGAAGGACAACTAACCAATCAACCACTGAATTATCCTCTAAAATATTTTACAAACAAATTTAAAATATTTTAAATCTTCGTTACCCTCTATATGCTGCAATATCTCATCTTGGTAATTCAGTCCAGTATTTCTGAACTAATACATGTTTTTGTTACTTTCACTCTCCTCTTTATGTCGGTTGATTTGCACTGGTTGAACTTCTGTATAAAACGATTGTAGACAGTGTCTATGTCTTCCATATTCCATTTTTCCTCATCAATAATTTATTTAAATAGGAAGGGCTGGAGTTATTTTAATTGTATGCTATATCTTCTTCTCACTTCTATTCTTCCTTCTAGCTTTGTATTAATTTAAAGTCTGATTGTGCTAAAAATTGTTAACTGTCCTCAACCCCACTCCCTTGTACTAGGGGACACTTCTGCACTGCACTCAGGAGGGGGAAGGAGGGAACACGCATTTACTAAGTATCTAGTATATGCCAAGTTCTGTGTTAAGCTCTTTACAAATATAATCTCATTTGATCCTCACAACAATAGGTGCTATTATTATCTCCATTTTACAGTTAGGGAAATTGAGGCAGACAAAGGTTAAATGTCTTTCTCAGGGTCACATAGCTAGTAAGTGTCTGAGGCCAGATGTGAACTCAGGTCTTCCTGAATCCAGGTCTAATGCTCTATACACTGTACTACCTAGCTGTCTCTAGGTACTCAAGACAGACCAAATTTAGTCCCAGAAAATCCTGACCTCTACAAAGGAGCTTGGCTCTCTTTGGGTCCATTCCAGTGTCCTGAGAAAAAATTATTTAAAGTTTAAATCTGGGCTTCTGTCTAGGTCTCTACAAAAAAAAATTGGGGAATAGAAGGAATCAGGAATGAAATAGTCACTGATTTACTATCCCCCATCACTTTCAAAAAAAGAAAGAAATGCTAAAGGATACAAAAGACAGCACACAACGACAGAACAACTTAAAACAGCAGGCAGTAACATAACATGACATAACTACTGTTAGAATCTCTCAGGAGGCTGATATTTAAGCCTCCTCAGAATATAATGCAATATATAGGCATGGTCACATTTGATCTCATTTCTGCATTGTCCAAAAAACTCCAGTCATCCTTCTAGTAATCTAGTAATTACTAGTAAGACAAGAAATCTTCTCCAATGTCCCTCTCCAATGTCAGCTCCACCTGATGTCCCTGATAGACCTCCAGACCTCTTGATCTCACAAGATCACTTCTGAGCCTAGACATTTCTGTTTTGAGGTTGATGTTTGGTCACTTACTCAAGAAAGGAAACACAAAATGGAAAAGGTGGCTAGGGGCCCAAGCACAAATGTAATTTTGGGGAATTCCCTGCTGTAGCTGCTGCATGAGTTTGTCCATCATTGTGCCGAGGCAGAGAAGGTCCAGCCTTTCCCCACCAATCACTGGAAGTCTCAGAGCTATATGATGCCACCTAGAGGGGCTGAAGGAAGAGAATGAACTAGAAGTTGTCTCTTTTTTAACTGATGGGGCACTCTGCTCCCTTGCTGCTGTTATGATTATTGCAACAACCTCCTAATGAATTGGTCACCCTGCTTTAAGCCTTTTATTCCTCCAGTCTATTCTACACATGACTACCAAAGGAAATTTCCTTTAGTTCACATCTGACCACGTGACTCCCCTACTGAGTCATTGACCTTCAGACCTGATCTCCATGCACTCTCTCCTTACCTGTCTCAGGGAATTCTTCTCTTTCTTTAAGAAGCAAGTCACATACTACCTTCTACATGAAGGCTTTCTTGATCCACCCAGTTGCTAGCACTCTTCCTCCCAAATAACCTTGCATTGAACTATTTTTGTCTATATTTGCATTTATTAATTTTATATTTAGGCTGTATGTATTTTCATATGTGCATGACTGTGATTAGAATGTAAGTTCTTTGTGAGTAGGAATTGTTTTATTCTTTGTCCTTGTATCCCTTAGCACAGTACCTGGCATATGTTGTTGTTCAGTCATTTAGTCATGTCTGACTGTTCATGATCCTGTGTACTACAGAGTGCTCTTCTATCCTCCAGAAGTCTGTCCAAGCTCATTTTCATTGCTTCCATGACACTATCTATCCATCTCATCCACTGCCATTTCTTTTCCTTTTATCTTCAATCTTTGCCAGCATCAAGGGTCTTTTCCAATAAGTCCCGTCTTCTCATTATGTAGTCAAAGTATTTAAGCTCCAACTTCAGTATTTGACCTTCCAGTGAATACTCTGAATTAATTTCTTTAAGTATGTCCTGATTTGACCTCCTTGCTCTCCAAGGGACTCTGAAAAGTCTTCTGTAGCACCACACTTCAAAAGTGTTACTTCTGTGGTGCCCAGTCTTCCTTCCAGTCCAACTCTTACAGCCATACATTGCTACTGGAAAACCCATAGCTTTCACTATATGGACCTTTGACAGCAAAGTTACATCTCTGATTTTTAGTATGCTGTCCAGACTTGTCATAATTTTCCTTCTAAGAAGCAAGCATCTCTTCATTTTGTGGCTGCAATTTAGTGATCTTTGAGTCCAAGAATGTTAAATTTGACACTGCTTCCATTTCTTCTCCCTCTATTTGCCAGGATGTGATGGGGCCAGTTGCCAAGAGCTGAATTTTTTGAAGCTAAGCTTCAAGCCAGCTTTTATACTCTCTTCTCTCAACCTCATCAAGAAGCTTTTTAATTCTTCTTCACTTTCTGCCATCAGAGTGGTATCATTTGCATATCTGAGATTGTTGATATTTTCCCCAGAAGTCTTAATTCTGGCTTTTGATTTATCCACACTGGCATTTTACATGATGTACTTTTTATGTAAGTTAAATAAATATGGTGACAATATGTAGCCTTGTTGTACTCCTTTTCCAATCTTAAACCAACCAGTTGTTCCATGTTCAGTTCTAACTGTTGCTTCTTGGCCTGCATACAGGTTCTTCTGGAAACAAGTAAGATGATCTGGTACTTCCATCTCTCTGAGCACTTGCACTTGACCTCACTGTCAGAGGATGTAATATAGTCAATGAAACAGAAATATATGCTTTTCCGGAGCTCCCTTGTTTTCTCTATAATCCAGCAAATGTTGGAAGTTTGGTCTCTAGCTCCTCTGCCTCTTTGAAAACCAGCCTGTTCTTCTGGTAATTCTTCATTCACATATTACTGAGGCCTAGCTTGCACAACCTTAAACATAACCTTGCAGTTATGTGAAATGAATGAAATTGTTCGGTAATTTGAACATTCTTTGGCATTGTCCCCCTTGGTATTGGGATATAAACAGATCTTTTCCATTACAGGGGCCTTTGTTGAATTGTCCAAATTTGCTGGCATATTGAGTGTAGCACTTTAACGGCATCATCCTTTAGGATTTTAAAAAGCTCAACTGAAATTCCATTGCCTCTACTAGTCTTAATATTAGCAGTACTTCCTAAGACTGACTTGACTTAATTTTCCAGCCTATCTCTAGATCAGTAATTACACCATAATGGTTATTGGTGATGTTAAGATCTTTCTTGAAGAGTTCTGTGTATTCTTGCTACCTGTTCTTAACCTATGCTACTTCTGTTGAGTCCCTACCAGTTTTTTTGTCTTTTATCATGCCTATTTTAGCATGAAATGTTCCTTGATATCTCTAATTTTCTTGAAGAGATCTCTTGCCTTTCCCATTCTATTGCTTCCTTCTGTTTCTTTGCATTGCTCAATTAAGGAAACCTTCTTATCTCCTTACTATTCTCTAAAATTCTGCATTCAGTTGGGTATGGCTTTCCCTTTCTCCTTTCCCTTTCTCTTTCCTTCTTTCCTCAGCTATTTGTAAAGCCTTATTAAACAGCCATTTTGCTTTCTTGCTCTTCTTATTCTTTGGAATTTTTTTTCTTGCTGTTTCCTGTACAACATTTGGAACCTCTGTCTGTGGTTCTTTAAGTACTCTATCTACTAGATCTAATCCTTTAAATCTATGCATCACTTCCACTTCATATTCATAAGGGATTTATTTGGGTGATACCTACACCATCTGATGGCTTGCCCTACTTTCTTCAATTTAAGTCTGAATTTTGCAATAAGAAGTTCTTGATCTGAGCCACAGTCAGCTCCAGGTTCTGTTTTAAGTGACTGTACAGAGCTTTTCCGCCTTTGACTACAAAAGTATATAATTAATCTTATTCTATATTGGCCATCTGGTGATGTCCATGTGTAGAGTTGTCTTTTGGGTTGTTGAAAAAGAGCGCTTGCTAGGACCAGTGAATTATCTTGATAAAACTGTATCAGTTTCTGCACTGCTTCATTTTGTACTCCAGTTCCAAACTTGCCTCTTGTCCCAGTTATCTTTTACTTTTCTATTTTAGCATTTCGATCTTTTACAATGAATGTGACACTTTTTTGGGGGGTGTTTTTTTAGAAGATGTTGTAAGTCTTCATACAACTGACCAATTCTGGCCTCTTTGACACTAGTGATTGGAGCATGAATTTGTATTACTGTGACACTGAACTGTTTGTCTTGCATTTGCACAGATATCATTCTGTCATTTTTGAGATTATACTCCATTACTTTTTTTTCGTCTTTTTATTGACTATAAGGGCTACTCTATTTCTTCTAAGGGATTCTTGCCTACAGTCATATATGCAGTGATCACTGAATTAAATTCACCTATTCCCACCCATTTAAATTCACAGACACCCAAGTTATCGATATTTAATCTCCATTTCCTATTTGACTACATGCAGCTTACCTTGGTTCATAAATCTGACATTCCAGGTTCCTATGCAATATCATCTTTATGGCATAAGACTTTCTTTTCACCAACAGACACATCCACAGATGAGCCTCCTTTCAGCTTTGGCCCTGTTGCTTCATTAATACTAAAGCTACTTGTAGTTGTCTTCTACTCGTCCCCATTAGTGTGTTGGACACCTCCCTGCCTGAGGGGCTTATCTTCTGGTGCCATATCTTTTGTCATTTTAATGCTGTATATGGGGTTTTCTTGACAAAGATACTAGAGTGGTTTACCATTTGGTCAGAATTCTCTACTATGGCATTTCTATCTTGGGTAGCCCTGCATAGCATAGCTCATAGTTTCACTGAGCTGTGCAAATCCCTCTGCCATGACAATGCAGTGATCCAGGAGGGGTCCCTGGAACATAATAGATATTTAATAAATCCTTGTGAATTAATTGATTGTTTTGAGGAATCACCCAGAGCTTGACATGTCAGAATCATGTGAGATTTGGCAGCTACCACTATAAAAGACAGGGGAGCTTGAAATATGAAATTCCAAAAGACTTACAGTCGAGAATAACTTACTTAACAAAACTGAGTATAATCCTACAGGGGAAATACTGACCAAAATTTAATAATGATAATTAATTAATAATAACAACAATAATAGCTAACTTTTAGTTGGAGTTTATCTTATTTGATCCTGCAACAACCCTGAGAAGTAGGAACTACTGTTATCCCCATTTTACAGGTAAGAAAACTGAGGCAAACAGGTTAAGTGACTTGCCCAGAGTCATACAGTTAGTAAGCATCTAAGGCAGAATGTGAACTCGGGTCCTCTTGAATCTCCAGTCCATCAGTCTATCCATTGCACCACATATCTACTTTGAAATGCAAACATAGGAGTCAGGAAAAAACATACAAATATAAAGACATTTGACGGGAAATTGTTTGCAATATTTTTTCCTTGACCTGGAATCTCCTGGGATTTTTTATTTGGGGTTTGGGGAGAGTGACTAGTGGATTCTATTTTCATTTTACCCTCTGGTCCTGATAGGTCTGGGCAAATTCGCCTATTTATTTAATGTTATTTGTCACCCTGGATCGTACTGGGGTTATCTCCCCCCAGCAAGGGCAAAATGATATGAATGACTCAAACCAAACTGTCATTCATGATTTCTTGAAATGTAGTATCCAGGATTACGGTGTGTGTGTGTGTGTGTGTGTGTGTGTGTGTGTGTGTGTGTGTGTGTGTGTGTCTGGTTTTTAAGTAGTCTAATGATTCTTACATTTCTTTTCTCTTCTTGATGTATTTTGTAAATTACTTATTTTTTATAAGAAATACCTTATATTTTCTTTTCTCGTTCAGCATTTTTATTCCAGAATATCTTGCTTTCTCATGGCCATAGACTCTCCATTTTAACTTTCAGAGCCTGCTCTTGGGGTGAGGTTTTGCCTTTCAGTAATAAGAATAATAGCTATAATTTAAAGTTTGCAAAGCATTTTACAAATATTATCTCATTTGTTCTTCACGACAACCCTGGGAGGTAGGTTTTCTTATTATCCACATTTTACAGATAAAGAAAACTGAGGCAAAGAGAGGTTAAGTGACTTGCCCATCATCATACATCTAGTAAGTGTCTGAGGCAGAATTTAAACTCGGGTTTATCTTGACTCCAGGTCCAGTGCTCTATCTACTGTACTACCTTGCTGGCTCTATTGCATTTATGTAGCACTTTAAGGTCTGCAAAACACTTTAAGTCATTTGATCCTGTTTATTCTGCTTCTAGGTATTTCTTTTAGAGTTTTCATTTCTAATTTTTCCCTCTAGAAATTTCTTATGCCATTTTAAACTCTTGTTTTATTTGTTCCAGGAATTCTAGTTGACCTTGTAGCTATGCTATGTTTTTGTTTGAGGCTTTTCTTTTAAAAAAAAAATCAACAGATCTATTTTTTTCTCCCTCCCATCCCACACTCCATTGAAAAGAAAAAGAAAAACAAATTTCTTGTAACAAATATACATAGTCAAGGGCAGCCAGGTGGTGCAATGAATAGACTACCGGCCTGGAGGACCAGAGTTCAAATCTGACCTCAGACACTTGACAGACTTACTAGCCATGTGACCTTGGGCAAGTCATTTAACCCCAATTGCCCTGCCTTTCCTCCTCCAAAAAAAATATGTATATAAACACATATACATAGTTAGACAAAACAAATTCCCTTATTGGCCATATCTTAAAAAACATATGTTCCATTTTGCCTCCTGAGTCCATCACTTCTTGCTCAGTAGGTGGATAGAATATTTTTACCATCAGTCCTCTGGAATTATGGATGGTTATTGCAATGATCCAAATTCTTATGGTTTTTAAAGTTGTTTGGTTTTACAGTATTGTTGCTGTGGTATAAATTATTCTCCTAGTTCTCCTCATTTCATGTCGTTGTTGTTGTTCAGTCATTTCAGTCATGTCTGACTCTTCATGAAATCATGTTGGGTTTGTAGTTTGAGTTTTTTTTTTTTTGACAACGATACTGGAGTGGTTTGCCATTTCCTTCTCAAGCTCATTTTACAGGTGAGGAACTGAGGCAAACAGGGTTATGTGACTTGCCCATGGTCACGCAGTTAGTAAGTGTCTGAGGCCAGATTTGAACTCTTGAAGATGAGCCTTCCAGATTCCAAGCCTAGTGCTCTACCCACTGCACCACTTAGCTGCTGTACTTGGTACAAGTCTTCGAAATATGAATGTTGTAGTAAAAGTTGTTCTTCTGGTTCTACTTCCTTCACTGGGGGAGTTGATTCAAAATTTAAGAATAAGAGACCATTCCCCAATTAACAAGTAATCTAAAGATATGAATTGCCAGTTCTCTATAGCCATTTTAAAAAAATACTACAAATCACTAATAATTAGATAAATGCAAATTACAGTAGTTTCAAGGTTCCATCTCACATCCATCAAATTTGCAAACACGACCAAAAAACAAATGACAAATAGTGTCAGGTCTGTGGGAAAACAAACACATTAATGTACTATTGTTGGACTTTGAATGGGTACATTCTAGAAAATTATACACAAAAAGTTACCAAACGATACATGCCCTCTCACCTAGCTATATCTCTGCCAGGCCTATATACCAAAGAGATCAAAGAAAAAGGAAAAGGTTCTGTATGCACAGATAGATAGAGATAGAAATATAGATATAGACAGATATCAGGTGTTATCTAGATAGATATCTATCCATCTGTATATCTACATCTATATACCTATCTATCCATCTATCTCAGTTCTGTTTGTAGTAAGAGAAAAAAAAATAACACTTGAAAACTAAAGAGATGCCCATTAATTGAGGAATGGCTGAATAAACTCTGATACATGAATGTAGTAGAATACTACTGTGTTGGAGGAAATAGATGATTTTAAAGAGACTTTACCTTTAAAAGTTATTGAATTATCCTCTTGTAGTTTTATATCTTTAGTATCCCTCTAACCACCATATTCTTGGTCATGAATGTCTTCCTTTGTTTGTTTGGTTTTTTTTTCCTAGCCTTACTTAATGAATTAGGGCTTTGTGTCAGTGCCAGGCTCTTTGCACTTCTTGAATGAATTGGAGATGGGGTTATTAGGTCCTGATCTGTATTATCTCATATCTTGTCATTGTTTTCTCCAAATATTGAGCCCTGGATTCTTGACAGACCTTACAGACCCCTTAAACCAGTAAATTGCAAACTTTCAGTGCCTTGAGCGATCTGAATCATAGCCCTTGAGTTTTGCAACCTCTGGTCTAGGGAATGATCTGATTAATGTCTTATTGTTCTGAGACTTTCAGATTCCCAACACCATTTTAGGATGTAGACAACATAGCTGCATGCTTGTCCTGGTTATAGCCCCAGTAAGCAATTACTAGCCATA
>CM053622.1:662426777-662443729 GCA_028646595.1 Phalanger gymnotis
ACCACATCATACCTGTCAGATTGGTTAACAGGACAAAACAGGAAAATTACAAATGCTGGAGACGATATGGGAAAATTTGAACACTAATGCAGTGTTGGTGGAGTTATTGATCCAACCATTTTGGAGAGCAATTTGGAACTATGCCCAAAGGGTTATAAAAATGTGCATGCCCTTTTACCCAGCAATATCACTTCTAGGGCTGTATCCCAAAGAGGTCATACAAATGGGGAAAGGACCCACATTACAAAAATATTTATAGCATCTCTTTTTGTGGTGGCAAAGAACTGGAAATTGAGGGGATGCCCATCAATTGAGGAATGGCTGAACAAATTGTGGTATATGAATGTAATCGAATACTAATGTGCTATAAGAAATGATGAGCAGGCAGGCTTCAGAAAAACCTGGAAAGACATATATGAACTGATGCTGAGTGAGGGAGCAGAACCAGGAGAATATTGTACACAGCTGCAACCACATTGTGCAATGAGTAACTTTGATAGACTTGGCTCTTCTCAGCAATGCAAGACTCTAGCACAACTTCAAAAGGCTCATGATGGAAAATGCTATCCACATCCAGAGAAAGAATTATGGATTCTGAATGCACATTGAAGTATACTAGTTGCTCTCTTTTTTGTTTGGTTTTGTTTCTTTTTTCTCGTGGTTCATTCCTTTGGTTATAATTCTTCTTTGCAATATGACTAATGTGAAAATATGTTTAATGGGAATGTATATGTAGAGCCTATATCATATTGCGTGCTGTCTTGGGGATGGGGGGGGGAAAGGGGGAGAAAATTTAAAACTCAAAAGCTTGTGGAACTGAATGTAAAAGAAAAAATGAATAACTTTAAAAAATACCTCTCCCCCCCCAAAGCTGGAAACTACACCATGCTTTACTCCCAGAATGTGAGCTACACAGCTGCTTCTTACTTGTGAATTTGCTTTCTTACTTGATACACAGTCTAGGACCCTTGACCTCTACTTACTCTGAAATGCCACCCCTAGATTCAGGTTCCATCCTTAGTCTGCCTTTGATCTGTTACTCAGAACTGAGGTGTGAGTGACGAGCTGCCAGCTGGCACCTGTCCCAATGGTCTACACAGGTTTAGGTTCCTCTATGCTGACTCTGGGACCTGTTCTTACCATAACACACAGTCCTTCCTTGCTCTGGAATGTTCTGCCCATCTTATCTCCAGTGTCTGTAGACCTTTCTGTCTGAATCCCTATGCTGACCTGGCCTAGAAAAAATAACTCACTGTGATTTTTTTTTCTAGGATTTCCCAGTTAAGATGTGTTGTGGTACATTTTCTAGATCTTTTAGAAATAGAGTGTAGGGTAGGAGTGTGTTATATTTCTCCTAGCTACTCTCCTGCTTTGACTCCACTCTTTGTCTATGCTTCTCATTTCGCTGTAGCTAGTAATACGTAGGTTTGTTTTTTTTCAGTACTATGATATTGATTCATATATATTAAGACTAGTTCAATGGGTTAAACAATAATAACAATTATTATTACTGTCATTTATATAGAGCTTTAAGGTTTGCCAAATGCTTTGGATATTATGTCACTTGACATAACAATTCTGATCCAATCCATTATTATCCCCATTTTATAGATGGAGATTTTTTTAAAGGCTTTTAGAATGAATTTTACTAAGCCATTCAGCAGTGGGAAGAGCTGGAAGACATGACTTGCTCTGGAAGTTTTACTTTATATACAGATCAAACAAGGGCAGTGCATGTATGCACAAGTATATAACTGCTGCAGTAGGCAGTGTCCAGATAAGGCAGGTGGGTTGTTTGAGATGTTTATCAGCAGGTAAGTTTACACATTCAATGAAATTTGGGCTAAGTCAAAACACAATCTTAGAGTGAGAACCCAGTACACGCCCTGGGTGGGATTCAAGCATTTTTTATAGCAATGTCCAGCTCTACTGCTAGGAGATATTAAGGGACTTGCCCAGGATCACACAGCTAGACAGTGTCTGAGGCAGGATTTGAATGTAAGTTTTGCTGACTCCAAATACAGCTCTTCATGCACTGTGTCAACTAGCTGCCCAATCCAATCCAATCCAATCCAATCATATAATTTGAGCAATAGTACTCTTCATCCTCTTGATTTTTCCTCTGTGGAGTCCTAGGCTAATCTTTCTTGTGTGTGTGTGTGTGTGCGCGCGTGCGGCCACACATCTCATAAACTCATGTTCTAGCGTTTGACAGAGTCAGCACAGTTCCATCTGCAAACAAGAATATCCAGTCAGTGAACCTCATTATGTGTAGTGAATTCCTCTTCTATCTGAACTTTACACACGACATCCTTCTTTGGTGAGCCTACATTTTCATAATTTTTTTGGTCTTGTTTGTCTTGATGCTCATTGTACCTCATTTAACAATATCATCTTTGTGATTGTGTCTGCAATTATATTTTGTATTTCCTTAGCATATGCAAGTTTTTAAGGCTATATTTTCTTCCAGTGAGTCAAATACTTTTAGAAAAAAATGAACAAACAAAATATGGATCTTACCTTTACTACACTTCCTATTCAACTATGTGACTTGGAAGATGCAATTTGTTGTGGAAAATTACCTTTGGAAACCTCCCTGTTCCCTTTTGTTATTTTCCTCAATGAGTCCTTAAGTATATGCATGGATCATTTTGATAAAGATTTTCTACATCAAGGAACTGTTTTACTAAGTTATAGATGCTTGAAAGATTTCCCACGCTCCCTACGACTTAATTGCTAAATCTTAGAGAGTTTCTTGAGCTTCAGATAGTTAAAGTTTTTTGTCTATGGTCACACAGCTAGTGACAGAGCTGGAAATTAAGTACAGCTCTTTCTGAGTGTAAGTCTAACATTCTGTCCAAGTCATGTCATTATTAAGCATTGATATAGCACCACAGCACCTCTTGCTATGTCCTAGGCATTGTGCTTAGCACTGGGAATGCAAGCATACACGAAAGGACAATCCCTCAAAGAACTTATATTCATATAAAAGGGACCTGAAAATGATGAAGGAAGAGAGTACCCATGTTTGGAAATGAAGCATGCCTGATTTGGGCCCTTCCTTAAAAAGGAGATTCTAGGAAGAACTATTCCATGCTGCCTCTCCAAAGATTGTAGAGATAGACAAAGACATGTTTTGTTAATCGCTGGTGTTGCTTTGGTTATCTTTAAGAGTTGGGGTGGTGGGGGGGGGAAGGTGTGTAATACCAAATTGTTATACTTGTAGAGGATGGAAGGACCAGAAGTAGACGGAAAATATCTTTTTATACAAATTGTGAACATTTCCACTGAGATGATCTATGTTCCCAGAGGCATCAAACCCAAAGTGCATGGACCACATACAGCCCACAACTCTCTTAAGTGTGACTTGAACAAGATTAAAATGTAATTGGGAAATATTCAACAAAATAAATAAAAATATGATAAAACATATATAATATTATATTTTAAAACTAAGTTATTATGCTGCTGCAGAGATTCTTACTTATGGAATAGTGGCCCTCATTTCTATTTAAATTTGGCACTGCTGATCTGTGACATTCTTTTAAAAGTAAAATTATGTTTATTAATGTTTTTTGTTTTTTTTCTATTATATCCATTTCTGAATATATCTCTCCCTCTACCCAGCAATACTTGCCCCATAAAGATTAAAAGAGAAAAAAAATGTAGCAAAACTAATTAACATATTGACTTACAACGTAAAGTACATGTGATACTGGCCCTCTAGGTCCTTAAGTGCAGCCCTTTGACTGAATCCAAACTCCACAGAACAAATTTGTTTGGATTCAGTCAAAAGGCCACACTTGAGGACCTAGAGGGCCATATGTGGCTTTGAGGCCACAGGTTCCCCACACTTGTATGAAGAAAAGGAGATGCATTTAATCAGTTCTTCACTGGGCTCAAGCTTGGTCATTATAATTACACAATATTTAGTGGGTTTGTTTTTTTTTTTTGCTCTTTCCATTTACAGCATTATAATTGTTTATACTGTTTTCCAGGTTCTTCTGATTGCATTCTCCATCAGTTATTATATAAATCTTCCAATGCTTTGCTGAATTCTTCATATTAATTTTTTCTTGTGATGCAATAATATTCTATTAAATTCACATACAGTGGTTTGTTTAGATACTCCACAGTCAATGGGCAGCTACTTCATTTCTAGTTCTTTGCCACTGGTGCTTTCCCAAGCCATCGCTCCTACTCTACCTATACTCTGTTCCCCTCCCAGTCTCTATACCTTCATGAGCATTTCTCCCAAGTCCTATTACCACTCATGTCTTGTGGAACCCCAGCCCTGGTTTACTATCATAATCTGTCTCCTTTGCACCTATTCATGTGCTGCTGAATGGAGTTGGAGAAAATCACTAAATCATTGATTAAGCCTATTACGTATTTAAATGATCTAATCTTAACTAAGCCTTCACTAAAGCAAGGTAATCCTATTGCTCTCTAATTGATTTCTCTTTCCTACTCACCACAGTTACTGTCCCAAATCTTCTGTCTCCCATAGCACCTCTTCCTTACCTTTTTTAGCTAATGATCTCATCTCATACTTGGCCAAAAAAAAAAAAAAAATCTGGACTATTAACTTTGTTTTTTTTTCCCCCTTCTCATTACATCATTACATCTGCCTGACCTCATCCTTTCATCTTTTCCTCAATCATCTGACAAAGAGATGGCCCTTTTCCTTTCCATCTCCTATTCTTTAAAAGATTGCTCACACTATAAGCACCTTTTTTTCTCTAATATTTAACTTCTCCTATCTACTGGTTTCTTCCCTGCAGCTTGCAAACATGCTCATGTCTCTCCCATTTTTTTCCCAGTAATACATTTTGATTTTCAATTTCAAATTCTTGTCCTGTCCCTTTCTCTCTCCCAACCATTGAGAAGGCAAGAAAAACAAAATCTCTTACAAATAAGCATAGTCATGCAAAATAAGTTTTAGCATTAGCCATGTCAAAAAAACAGAAAGAAAAAGAGAGGAAAATATGCTTTAATTTGCACTCTGCATCCACCAGCTCTCTATCTAGAGGTGGATAGAATGTTTCATCAGGATTCCTTTGGAAGTGTGGTTGGTAATTGTGTTGATCAGAATTACTAAATCTTTCAAAACTGATTATCTTTACAGTATTCCTATTACTGTATATATTGTTTTGGTTTTGCTCAATTCATTTTGCATCAGTTCATAAAAGTCTTCCCAGGTTTTTCTGAAACCATCCCCTTCATCATTGCTTATGGCACAATCATATTCTATAACATTCATATACCATAACTGGCTCATTCTCCAGTTAGTGGGCATCCTTCAGTTTCTAATTCTTTGCCACCACAAAAAAAGCTACTATAAATATTGTTGTACATATTGATCCCTTTCTTCTTTCTTGGATCTCTTTGGGGGCATAAACCTAGTAGCAGTATTGCTAAGAAAAAGGGTATGCACAATTTAATAGCTTTTTGGGCATAGTTCCAGATTGCTTTCCAGAATTAGTGGACTAGTTCATAACTCTACTGATGGTGCACTAGTGTACCTCTTTTCTCACAACCTCTGAAGCATTTGTTATTTCCTCTGTGTGTGCATGTGCGTGTGTGTGTGTGTGCATGCGTGTGTGTGTGTGTGTGTGTGTGAGAGAGAGAGAGAGACAGAGAGAGAGAGAGAGAGAAATATCTTAGCCAATTTGCTATGTGTGAGATTGTTTTTGCTCAGAGTCGTTTTAATTTTCATTTCTCCAGGCAGTGATTTGGAACATTTTTTTCACATGGCCTTTGATAACATGGATCCTTTGAAAATTGCCTATGCATAGACTTTGACCATTTTTCAATAGGGAAATGACTGATTCTTGTGAATTTATCCAGTTCCCTACATATCTTAGAAATTAATCTCCTTCATTCTTAAAAAATCTTCACCCTCTCCATTTAACTAACATTTTAGATCTCTTCCCCCCACCCCAGTTAAACTTGAAAAAACTACCTACGCTTTGTGATCTCACTTCATTTCTCCTAATTTCCCACTAACTCCTTGCAATCTGTTTTCCAACTTCATCATGTAACTGAAAGTTCTCTCTCTCTAAGGTTGCCAAAGATCTCTTAATCATAAAATATAATGACTTTCAATCCTAATTCTTTTTGATATCTCTATAGCATTTTACACTATTTACCATTTTCTTTCTGTGTTTTTGTGACATACTTCTCTTGGCTCTCCTTCTACTTGTTTGGATACTTTTTCTCAGGCTCCCTTTTGGGACTATAACCTTTTATAGGTTATAGCTCAATGGCTGACATTAATTAGCTAACATTAATTAGATTAATTAGCTGACTAACACAAATAATGCTATAATTAATATTTTGGTATGTATGTGACATTTCTGTCTCTGACTCCTTTTTGGGGAAGGAAGGAAATAAGCATTTATCAGGTGCCTACTATGCTCCAGGCCCTGACTCTGTGTCATGTGCTTTACAAACATCTCATTTGATCCTCACAACAACCCTTTAAAGTAGGTGGTATAATTCCCATTTTAAAGATGAGGTAGATGGAGGTTAAATGACTTGCCCAGGGACACACAGCTAGCAAGTGTCTGAGGCTAGCTTCAGACTCAGGTCTTCCTGACTCCAGGCCCAACATTGTATCCACTGGACCATTTAGCTGCCTCTATCTGCCTTTGCAGCATATACATAGCATTAGTATTTCTGGGTTAAAGGGTATGGACATTTTAGTCATTTTTAAAAACACAATTCCAAATTGCTTTCCAGAATGAATGGACCAATTCATAGCTCCAACAATACATTAATGTTCTTGTCTTCCTGAAGTTCCTCCAACATAGACTATCTTAATCTTTTTTTATCTTTGCCAATTTATAAGATCGAAGTTGTTTTAATTTGCATTTTTCTTATTATTAGTTATTTTGATACAGTATGTCTATTAGTTCATATCCTTTGACCACCTGTCCATTAGAGAATGGCTCTTGGTAATGAATGACATCATCTTGATGAAGTATGAGATAATAACCTAGTCAATTTGATGAGATCAAAGAATTATTTTGCCTTTGAATAAATCTTCCCAAGGAAGGTGCTTTCATTAACCTCAGGAATGATTCATTGGGTCAAAGCTAAGGTAAAAAATAAAAAAACTTCTGCCAGGATGAAAGAACCAAAAGCGAGCTTCATACCAGAACAGAGAGAAGAACCATACACAGTGAGAAGACTTAGATCCCTGGAGAGTTAGTACTGAATGCACACAGCCCCCAGGAGGTCTCTCAGCTAAAGAGATAGCAGCTTTGGAAAGAGAGTGGCAGAATTCCTAGACAGGGAGAACCAAATGATTTGAAAGAAAGTAGCAGTTGAAGACAGTGGTAGAGTAGAGAACTCCTTAGACCCATCCTCCTACAGAGATGAAGGTAGATTTTGTGGATGGTATCAGGTTTTATTAATGACAAGTTCTTGGACTCAGTCTCCTGGAGTAAAGAGGAATATGCCCCTGGCTTAGGAGTCAGAAGAATAGCAAAAGACCAAGTTACAAAGCAGAAAATAAAAATTAAACCTTGCCCTCCACTACTACCATAATCCATGTGAATTATGCAAATTCAATAGCAAAAATCTCTAGCAAATTCAGATTCAAATTCTCTTTTGGTGGACATCTAAAATGTTTTGCACTATAAATCTTGAAGCCTGTATAGACGCGAAATGTCTCACCCAGAATGGAAAGGGTTTACCTTCTAACAAACTCGACTCCAAAATTTCCTTTTTGGAGAGTCTTAAACCTGAATATCACTCTAAGTATAGGTTTGGGGGTGCAGGTAGGAGCTGGATCTCTTTGAAGAGGAGAGTTATCTTGAGCATTTATGTATTCCTGTAAATCCTTGTATGTTTTGCATTTTTGTGGGGTGTAATATTGTGTTGTTCTATCTGTCTATCTATCTATCTATCTATCTATCTATCTATCTATCTATCTATCTATCTACCTTATCTATGTCCCTAAATACTGCTAAATACCATTGTGTGTGTGTATATATCCTGAATGCTTCCATGGGAGCTTCCCTTTTTAGCTACATCTGTACAGAACCAGATAGCAATCATATTTTGTTATTCTTAAGAGAAAGTGTAGGTGGAAATAGCAACAACAAACAAGCCAGATTCTGAGGTTCCCAGGGGAAGTCCTGGATAGACAAGATTGATCTTGGTTTAGGTAATCCAGTAGATTAGGGTACTCGGTCATAGGTTGCAACTTGTTACAAGTGATCTTTTCCATTATTTTGGAATTTTTCCCTTTTTGAGATGTCTCAAAAATCAATCTCCAAGTACTTTTAAAATTATGTTATCCATACTCATATATCTCCTGAATATATTTAGATAGTTTTAAACAGTCTTCCCAAAATCATTTTCTTAACTGCTATTTCCACTTCCTTACATAGCACATTGGGAACTGAAGTGATGGAATTCAAATATGATTTTACTTCCATAAATAATAAGTATAGATCACTCTAGAAGTCCTTAGCCTGTCTTTTTAATTTCATGTTTATTTATTATTTTCTCTCTGGTTTAATTTTAAAATATTATTGGTATGATATGTCTGCTATCGAGTTTTTTGAAGTCTCATTTTCCATTTAGTTTTTTTAATAAGGCAATATTACTTATAATCTTTCATTATTGTTTTGTGTAATGGTTTCTAAATGAGTTTGTATTCCAAATCACAGTTATCTTTTGCCTGCTTTGTCTCTGTTTGGCAAGGGCATCAAGTGTTTCTTGGCTAAGATAGTTTCTGAACTCTTTTGTTTTTTCATAGTGGCAACTGTTTTACTCTACCCTTTTCTAAGAAATGTTGTTAAACAGAGTTAGTATCTCTATTTTTAACTCTTTCAAATGTTTCGTAGTCACCAGTTACATAAGTCAGGTTGGGTCAATTTTAATTTAATGCAATGTCTCATTATTCTTTGGTGTTGATGTTGATTTTAATCTTTGTTCTCACTACAATAATAGACTGTGTAACTACACACACAGATTTGTTTCAGAAATGACTCCCATGTGAGAAATGTATCAGTTTTTGTCAAGATACAGTTAAGTTCATTTTTGGTAAAGTTGTTTGGTGCTTGCCATATTAATCACCTTCCTTCTCTTCATTATTTTCCCCCCCAAATCTGTTCCTCCTCCTAACTTCTCTATTTATGCCAACGACACCATCATTCTTCCAGTCATTGGATTTGCAACCTTGGAGTCAGCCTCTAGTCCTTACTGTTCTTCACCTTACCCCTCCATAGCAGTCACTTGTCAAGTCTTGCTGATGACTATTGAAATAATCCAAGTGAGAGATAAAGGCCAAAACTAAGGTAGTGACAGTGAGAGTGGGGAGAAGATGTATAGAAAAGATGTTGTGGAGATAGAATCAAAAAGTTTCAATAGCTCCCTGCCTCTGGGATAAAATATACACTTCTATTTGGATTTTAAAGTCTGTAACAATGTGGACTAATTTCTGGACTGATTTCCCATTACTTGCTTTCATGCTGTCTGTGTTCCAGACAAATTGATTTACTTCCTGTTCCCTATACATGTAATATTCCTCTCCTGTATACATGCTTTTGGATGAGCTATCCCCAACTTGCCTGGACTGCACCCCTTCCTCACTTCCAAATCTTAGAAGCCCCAGCTCCCTTCAAGATTCAACTCAATTTCTACACAGAGGACCTTTCCCTCAGTTTTTAGTGTTCTCTTCTCTCCATCCCCAAATTACTTTGTATATCTTTTGCATGTACTTCTTTGTGTTTGTGTCATTTCCTCTCCAGTAGAATGTAAGCTTCTTGAGGTTGAAAATGTTTGGGTTTTTTTGCCTTAGTTTTACATCCCCAGCACCCAGTTGGGGGATAACAATAGGTGCTTAATAAATGCTTGTTCAATAGAATTTAGTATCTACTAAAATTATAAGCCTTAGACCTTTTCTTTGTTTTGGATACCTAGTCTAAGTTTGTTATGATCATAACTAATTCTCATTTGGTCTCCCTTCCCCACCCCTTGCCCTCACCACAAGGACAGAAATAGCTTTAGCTTCAGCAAAGTAATTTAAGTAACTGGTAAGATGTACTTTCTGTACTTCCCTATTGTACCTCAATACAATGCCAAATGCCCAGAAATAGCTTCTGTTTACTAACTTCTGAAAGACCATTCTACCCAGTCTTCTGCAAACTCCAAAGTGAAAAATCACACTCCAATCTAAAGCTTAACTTGGCCTTTTATTTTATCACAGTTATATAACAGATAAAACATCTGAAACAAATGAACATAGTTTGGAGAGTTAAAAAATAGTGTTATAGTATGTCCATGACTTTGGAATTTTCATGCAGACCTCTGTGGTTGAAAGGCCTTAGGAAAAAAAAAAATTAGATGCCATTATTCCATTTTGAAACAGTTATCATCATCATTATCATATTATCATTCTTGTACCAATTCATCAATTATTTTGGCAATTGGTATTCCTAGAGAATTCTAATTGCCCAGAGTATCATACAAGCAGCAAACACAAACTTGTCATCAAAAAAGGGTAAAAAATTTTGGGGACATTTTTATGACTCAGGCAGTGAAAAAAATCATCAAAGTCAAAAATAAAACAAAGCTTAGGGACATGAAGCTTCTTAATAAAAGTAGACTTGGAAGAAACCTGAAAAATTCTGTAGCACAACCCCAAGCAAGAATAACAATAACAATGAGAACCATACTTATCAATGTGCGAACGCAGTCTTTTGAAATCTTCACAAGAGTCCTAAAAGGAGACTCCAGGATAAGTGGGCAGGGTAATCACACTGGCTTCTTCTTACTGGTGATTCTTGTTTTGGAAGGAGCCGTGGGCCACTGATTTTGGCTGTGTTATTCACCCCATGGCCAGGTGATTCAGTTGTTGACAGCAGACTGCACTGGGAACCAAGGGCAAGGCTCTAATTTCCCAAGGCTGGTTTACCTCATCACTTTCTTTGGGCACCAATTGTATGCCAGGTCTCAGTCAGTGGGCTTACAAATATGTTCCCTTGGTTAACCCATGAGGCACTTGGTGACTGAGAATGAATAAGCCCTAATATCAACAATGACACAAGGGAACTGGACTAGATGAGCCTTTCTGGATCTGATATTCAATTATTAGGTCAAACAGTATTAACAAAAAAACAAACAACCAAAAAAAAAAACCCCAACCAAAACCAAACAATTCATGGAAAATGCCCTATTTATGTTGAATGAGTAATATTCTTCGTTTATATATGAGAACAAATTATCATGGCTAGCCTCTTTAACATACTTCTACCCTTAGAGAATTTGTTTCTCTTAGCAAAATTAGTTGGATATATTTCTCTACTCTAATAATTCCCTCTTGCGTTAGACTCCCTCTAAGTTTTTCATTGTAAAAACTATACAAAAGTACATGTGGTAACAAAATGAAGGATTAAATAATTATACATTTTCTAAAAATATGTCCTAATTTAACTTTTAAGCTAACTAACATAATATTCATGTTTCAATAGCAACTAGGTGAGGATCAAGGTTGGAAATGGAAATATTTTTACTGTTCCTTCTCTTAAGATAAAGCCTGAATTTTCTAGAGTTTACGTGTTTAAAAAGGATAATCATTGAATATAAGTCATTTGTGTTGCAATCTATCCTTAATACTGACAAAACAATTTTTCTTATACATATATCATTGCAATGCTTTCCCAATGAGATCTATGATTACTCCAGAAATGTAGCATATAAATATATACATACATATACACATACATAAATATATACATACATATACACACATGTACATACATACATATGTATATATTTATATATACATACACATATATGCACCAAACAAAAAATCAAATGGTTTAAAGATTGTCTGTTGCCTTTATGGAAAAGAGTAGCAGAAGACAGATAGACATGGGCGGGTTGCCATTTCATCACTGAAGGTGATATCCAAATTGATGATATCACAGATTTGATACATAGATGTGATCATGTCACTCCTCTACTCAGTAAACCAAGATGTCTACCTATTTTGCTTAGTGAGCAAAGTTCAAATCCCCTTGCCTGACATTCAAGGCTTTCTATAAGCTGGCATGAGCCTAACCTCCTATACTTGCATTATAGCATTTACTCCTCTGCATAATCTTTATGCTCCAATCAAAGTAAATTATTTAGTGTTTCCTTGAATATATCCTGCATTCTCTAAGATTTTTGCCTTTGCTCATAATTTTCTGTGCCAGAATCCTCCATCCTCTTTGACTTCTTTGATGAACTCCTAAACATCCTTTTAAAGCCCAACCTAATTGCCATCATCTCTATTAAGTCTTCTCTTCATATTTATTCCTTTTTCAAAAACTCTCTCATTTGGACTTCATGTATCACTTTATTTTCAACTCTTTAATGCAATGGTCCTCAACTTGTGGTATCTGGGTCCATGGATAAGGCAGATTTATTGCAGGGGGTCTTGCAATCTATAAATTCACCAAGCTTTGCCATTTTATTAGCGTGCATTTTCCCAATCAACAAGGACTAATAGTTCCACTGTTATTGTATTGGTTTCTGAGAAGTTACTTTATGTTAAAAGGGGTTATCACACTTGAAAATGTTGGGAACTATTGTTTTAATGCACTCATGTAGTACTATATGTTATAGTTATCTCTGTTTTTATCTATCCCCATATGGGACTACGAGCATCATTCTCAGCTAGGTTATAAGTTCCACGAATGAGGAGGCCATGTCTTATCTAAAGTTTGTTTCTTTTTTTTTTTAACACCTAATATCATACTCTGCACATTTTTTGATGGTTATTAAATGTTTGTGGAATCAATGAATGAATGATCATTGAATATCATGGGAAGGAATATCTTACAAGATTTTGCTAACAAGTAGAACATTTGAGCAAGGGTCAGCATGAAGTAGTGAAAGATCTATGTTCAAGTCCTACCACTGATTCATATTAACTTATTTGACCCTGAACAAGTCATTTAATCTCTTAGTGCTGTGGACAGCTCTCTGAGATTATTAATTATACATGAATTGTTAATCTGCATCATTTCCAATCCAATAAAAGACAATTTTAGCACTTGTAACCATTCTCTACTCTTCCATCCCTAAGTATTTTCATTAAAAGGGTGGGTATAAAATAGTTAAATGGCTAAGGAAGAAAATGACAAAAAAACCAAAACAAAACAAGGGACCTAGATAAACCACAGAGTGCCTTGAATAATTAAAAGTTGATTGTAAGCAGAGAAGATCTATAATCAAATTTCTCAGCGCTTCCCAGTTTCAGGCTTTGGAGACAAAAATATGCAAGACTAATTTTGATCATGGGTACTGCAAGTCCTGCCTTTATGGAGATATCAGTGGTACCATATGCCATCTACTTGTAAATGATAAAGACCTGCATGTGCTGTTCCAATAGTGTCACTCAATGCTCTTTTACATCAAATTAAAGCCCTCCTATCAAATTGTCACCCTCAACCCACCACCACTAATTTAACCACCTTCATTTCTCATTACAGCCACCAGGGAATACTTTATTCCAACCAGACTTAATAGCTGTTCCATGAAAAAACATTTTTATCCCCATTTATCCCATCCTCTCCTACATTCCTATTCCCTTGTGCCAAAACACCTTGTTTACTCTTCTTTCACTCTGCTAAAACTATTCCATCTGGGAAATTTTCTCATATTTTGTCATTCTATTCACTCCAATAATCAGTGACTAATGAACCCACCAGCATTTTCAATTTTTTCAGTTATTTAGTACTTTTGTAAATCTCTTCCCCCCCCTTTTTTTAGGTTGTCACCCAAAAGGCAATGGAAGAGCACATGTTAAGCATGTAACTAGGTTGTGGTATTTTGAAAATAAGTGTAACCCCTCTCTGGGCTACTCTCCCAACTTGCATTCACATTAGTGAGTTGAGACTCCCAGAGAGTGACTGCTGCCTCTGGTTCTAGAGCACCCCGAGGGTGTCAGCTTCTCTTACAGTTGCAGCTCTTAAGCCCCCACCAATGTTCTTCATAACAGTCAGCCAATAGACAAAACTAGCTCTTAGCTAATTACTTAGATGGCATAGTAAGAGCAATAGCTATAAAAGCATTCCCTCCAGAAATCTGGGGTGCACTTTCCTACTAATAAACACGGTATCCATGAGAAAGAATGGACATATACTTAGAATACAATGGTAGTAAGGCACATGTTTTGGGAACACATATGGTCAAAGCAACTCACTTCTTTGGCTTCTAAGTCCTTGCTCTCTTCATGTAGTGTTCCTTGCAGCTCAACTCTCAACTGTCTTTAATTGAAGCTATAGCCAATTCTTTTCCTTATTGCCAGAGGTCCCATTCTTGGAAGTTACTTCTGAGTTCAAGTGATAGTTTCTCTATATCTATATAGTTTCTCTATATTCTTTCTTCTTAAAGTATGTATCTCTGTTTCCTCAGCTCTTCATACTTTTCAACCGTCTCTCCAGCTGCTAGACAATAAATGCATGGCCATTAGGAAGGGAAAGAAAAATCCCCATTCTCTTCTCTCCTTCAATAGTCTCCTCCACAAGCTGCTCACAGCCTGGGCTCACCCAAATTACCAAACTCTCTAAGCTCTGGCTGTCTCTAGGGCTTAACTATTTAAAGCCGTCAGAAGTTATGGCCAATTATTGGCCCAGCCTGCTGCCCCTTCTATACCAATTAAAGAAAGTTATTCATATTTCTCTGAGTTATATTCATATCCTGTTACCACATGAACACCTTGCCATCTTTGACTATACTTCATGACTACATCAAATGAGCTGTTATGGGGAGGAGAGGTCAGAAATCAAATCTCTCTTCTCCAGAAAAAAAATTACAAAATATAAATGATATAAAGGAGATCATCAAAGAAATGTATCAATGAAACAAGATGAAGGGCTAGTCATATAGTCAGGAGGAAAGAATAATCAATAGACAGTCCATGCATTTTATTGATATTGAAGTGTTAAGAGAAATCCAGAACCATGCCCTCCTATCCCCAGCATATTAGGTGGATGCCTTGTAGTGAACATATGGGGTATGCGGATGTGTGAAGGAGTGATGGACAAAAGTTGCACAGGGTGGATGAGTATAGGTGAGTCATGATTTGAATCATTGGAATGAACAACCACATCAGTGTGATAGATCACAGATCTATATGAGTACATAGCTTAATAATTATTGCTTGTTTATGTATATATGTATATTTAGGTTTCTTCATATGGGTGCGTGTGTTTGTCTTGTCTTTCATATCATAGATTTTAAACTCCTTAAGAGAAAGGAAAAAATGGATTTTTTTTTTCTTTTTTGCTTTACGTGTTTTTTAGCACTGGGGCTAGCTCTGATTTAGAGGAGCCTTGAAAGACCACACTACTCAAAAATATTCTTCCTGTGAGGCTACTTCAGTGATTAAAATGTCCACCAAATTTTTGCTTGTTTATAATTGTCCACTACTTAAAACATTAGTTTAGATTGTCATTGTTTCTGGAAAACGCTTGTTAAAATATAAATGTTACCCACTGAAAACCCTGGACACCATTTATCAGAGCAACTAAGTACCACCTAGACCAGAAGGAAATGGGATCTAATATCGATAAGTTAATTAGAGGGAGAGTGTTGAAGAGAAAAGAATTCCTGTAAAAACGAGGCATAGTGGAAGACCCTGCACATATAAGGGGCAATATGACTATTCTAAGTGTCTAGCTAGAAGAGAGAAGGGATGAAACAGTAAACCAAAGAAAATGAGGATAGATAGTGAGAATGCTGAAAATAAATTTCATCTACTTTCACATTGTGCTGTGGGTCTGACTAGTACAAGCAATAATCAAATTATAAATTCTTGACTTGCCAGTGATCCATACATAGGGATGGTTATTGCCATCTTCCACTATTTATAGAAACCTTCCCCACAACTGATGCCACCATTTGCTGGAGCCCTTCCCTTTCACAAATGCCCCTTTCCCTGCGGTCACTGTGGGTACGCCTCAGTCCTCCTTCAGGTTCCGGCCCGTGCCTCTCCTACCTTTCTTGTTTCTAGACTCCTTAGCAGTACTTGCTGCTCACTTACTAGTGTCTTAACCATCTCCCCCTCTCCTTGACCTGCCCCCTTGCTCAGAAGATTTTAGGGTTCAGAAGAACCTAAAATTTAGGCACATGTACAAGCTTCCTATGGGAACATGGGTTTAGGGTTAGTTTCAGTAGCATTTCAGTTAAATTACAGGTTAAAAAGACTTTTGCAGGTTGGCCTAGGAGTCCAACCATCATTTCTAATATTGTTTCTAGGGGAAAATGCACTCAGAGTTCTGAATAGACCTAAAAATGAAGTTTTGGAGGATAGCTTTTGATAAGCAGGGGACCGACAAAGTATCTGTATATAGTAAATGCCAAAGAGCACTCCAAGAATACCACAAATTGTTCTAACTAAATTTTTTTTTTTCTGGCAGAACTTTCTGAATGCTATACTAACAAGACTGATGACACTATTGGTCTATCAAAGTGTCTCCAGCTAAGAGTCTTCAGAAATAACCAATATTAACTTCAAGCCTATGTGAAAACAACAATTAGAATATATATGTAAAAAGTATAAGTATAATCAGAAATTCTGGCATTCAGGGCAAATTCATTTGAGAGGGTGGTGGGGGGAATATGGGATCAATAACAAACTTAAAGGCACTGAGAAGGCAGCTGATATTGGAAGGAGTTACACTGAATTTTACTTGACTAATAAGCTGGACAGTGTCCAGAGAAGGATGGGAGTGTGAAGGGAGTTGAGGTTACACCATATGAGATTCAGATGAGGGAACTGAAGATGTTTATTATGGAGAAAACTTAGGAGGGACATGATAGCTATCCCCAAGTATTCGACAGACTACCATGTGGAAGAGAGAGTATACTTGTTCTTTTCTTTTATAGTATTATATTTTGTGTGTGTGTGTGTGTGTGTGTGTGTGTGTGTGTGTGTGTGT
>CM053622.1:662444229-662484001 GCA_028646595.1 Phalanger gymnotis
TGTGTGTGTGTGTGTGTGTGTGTGTGTGTGTGTGTGTGTGTGTTTTGGCAGGGGGAAGCAATCTGGGTTAAGTGACTTGCCCAGGATCATGAACAGCTAATGTCTGAGGCTGCATTTGAACTCAGGTCCTCCTGATCCCTGCTCTATCTGCTGTGCCACCTAGCTGCCTCTCGGAGTATACTTGCTCCACTTGGCCCCAAGAAGGTAGAAGTAGAAGAGTGGTTAGAAGATGGTGAGACGCATAAAAAGAACTCCCTAACAACTAGAAACAACAGCCCCAAATTGGAGCAGGCTGCCTCAGGAGGTAGTATGTTTCCCCTTACTAGAGGTTTTCAAGCACAGGTTGGGTGACTAGAGCTCCAAGTCAGGTAGAGATACAGGCTGGGTGCAGGTAGTGGGGCATTGGAAGGGAATGCTGCCTCCCTAAGATCCTTCCCTAGCCCCAGGTCACAGCTCAATGTAGTGCGTGTGATTTCTCTTGCTTTCTCCCTTGGCCCTGGACTGCTATCCCTGAGGATTTTATTGCTACTGTGTCCTCTTCTAGGACATGATATCCCCCCAGAGCCTTCTCTCTGAAATTACTTTCTACCTACCCTTCGTATATCTTCTATGTATGTATTTATTTACATGTGGTCTCCCCCATTAGATTGTTAGCTTGTGGGTAGGAACAGTGTTTTTCTTTTCCCCTTTCTTTGTAATAGCGCTTATCACAATGCCTAGTACATAGTAAACACTTAACAAATTGCTTGAGGGCAGAGCCAAGATGGGACTGTGGAGCCAAGATGTTGGAGTGAAAACAGGGACATGCCTGAGCTCTCTCAAATTCTTTCAGATACCTCTTGAGAAGTGAATCTGAACAGTTTTGAGAGAGGTAGAATCCACCAGGAGACAGAATGTGGCAGGTTTCCAAGCCAGGAGAGGCCAGAAAGAGAAGGATTTGTTGTACCGGGGAGGGAGAGTGCTGGGTGTGTGGAACCATGCTGGAGCACCATACCGGAATGGGAGCAGGCCCAGCCCACCAGATGCAGTGGTGATCCCCAATCCTCTTGGCACAGGACAGGAGTCTGTTGGAGGTACAGAAGTACAGAGCCTGTGGCAGCAGCAGCAGCTACTCCTGGCACTATTAGCCCACAGTCTAAAGGTTTGAAACTCACCTTCTTGAGCTTCCAGGAGCCATGATCACCCAGCAAACTCTTAGAGTTCCTCCTTTGAATAACCCAGAGAATATTGCCCTAAGAGAAACCCTGGAATAGAGGAGCCAGAAGTGAGAGTTCAGTAATCTTTTAGCTTGGGAAGCTAAGGAGACCCCCTCTTGGGGTGACAGAAGGAGACCAATGCAGGAAGGGAGGCATCCCAGCAAGCCCCACCTTAGCAGACCAGCGGGAGTTCCTGAGCTCCAGGGGGGTGGAGCTGGCAAGCACCATCACCAAGATCCCAGATGTTCCTTTGTACAGGCAGGGGAATTGGCAGACACCAGTGCAGACATACAGCTGAGACCACTCATGCCATAGAGAGGAGACTTCCAGTAGCCAGACCACCCCCTCCCCCCACAACTCATGCTCTGCCCTGCCCCACTCCAGAAACTCAGAAAGATTTTTCACTGGGCCTCGATCCTTGGCACACACCAGCCAGTTTCAGCTCAGCACCAGATGAGCCGAGGCAGTATATAGCTTCTAGCTGACAAAACTAGAGGCCACAGCACACAAAGCCAACAACCAGCCCCTAGGTCCCAACACAAGAAGTTTGAGACAGAGCCCCCTGGGCCTCAGAAGCAGAGAGCAATTTAAAAAGCCAAGAAAAAGGCAGCTACCAAGAAGAAGCAAGCTAGAAAAGTAAAAAAGGCCATTGAATCATATTATGGGGACAGAGAAGATCAAAATATGAATTTAGAAGAGGACAGCATTGACACTATACACATATCTGAAAACTCAAAGGGGAATACGATCCAGTTTCAAGCCTAAAAAGCATTCCTAGAAGAGCTCAAAGAGGATTTTAAAGACAAATTAGAGAGGTAAAAGAAAAAGTACAGAATCTAACAGGAGAAAATGAATCCTTGAAAAGTAAAATTCATCAAATAGAGAGATGCCGAAGCTATCTGAAGAAAATAATTCATTAAAAATTAGAATTGGGCAAATAGAAGTTAATGACTCTATGAGGCATCAAGAATCAGTCAAACAAAATCTAAAAGATGAAAAAATAGAAGAAAATGTAAAATCGTTGGAAAAACAACCGACCTAGAAGATAGATCCAGGAGAGATAATCTAAGAATTATTGATCTTCTGGAAAGCCACATTGAAAAAAAGAGCTTAGACAGCATCTTCCAAGAAATCATCAAGGAAAACTTCTTTGGGGTCCTAGAACCAGAGAGAAAAACAGTCATCGAAAGAATCCAGTGATCACCCCCTGAAAGCGATCCCAAATTGAAAACTCCAAGGAATGCTCTAGCCAAATTCCAAAATTATCAGGTCATGGAGAAAATACTGCAAGCAGCCAGAAAGAAACAATTGAAATATCGTGGAACTACAGTCAGAGTCCCACAGGATCTTGAAGTTTCTACATAAAAAGATCAGAGGAAAAAAAAGATTAGTGGGACTGGAATAAAATATTCCAAAAAGCAAAGGAGCTTAGACTACAACCAAAGATCAACTGTCCAGCAAAATCGAGCATAATCTTTCAGGCAAGGAGATAGACATTCAATTAAATAAGAGAATTCCAGACCTTCCTGATGAAAAGGCCAGAGCTCAATGGAAAATTTGATCTTTGAATACAAGAGTCAAGAGAGGCATAAAAAGGTAAACAGGGAAAAAATATTAAAAAGAAAAAAAACTTGTTATTCAACAAAGGCAAACTGTTTACAGCCCTATATGGGAGGATGACATTTGCTAATTTTGAGAATGGTAATAGTTAGTATGACATCTAAAAGGGATATACATAGAAAGAGGGTGTAAATATAAATTAACTGATATGATGATTAAAAAAAAGTTAATTAAGGGATGAAAAGGGATTGTAATGGGAGAAGAGTTAAGGAGGAGGCAGAAAAGGATAAATTACATCACATAAAGAGGTACAAAAACATCTTATACTAGAGGGAAAGAAGGGAGGGAGAAGAGCAGTGTTTCAGCTTTACTTTGATTGGATTTGGCTCAAAGAGGGAATAACATACTCTGTTAAGTATAGAAATCAAACTTGCCCTACAGGCAGTAGGAGTGAAAAAGGGAAAGAAAAATTGGGAGTGGTGGTTAAAAGAGAGGGAAGAAGTGGTAAGGGAAAAGGTAAGATAAGGCTGAAAGAAAGGGAATATGGAGGGAGGCGATGGTCAAAAGCAAAACTCTTTTGAGGAGGGGAAGGGAGAAGGGTGAAATAAAAACATAAACGGGGGGTGAGGGGCGGTGGGAAATGGGATGGAAAGAAAAGACACAGATAGTAATCATAACTGTGAATGTGAATGAGATGAACTCGCCCATAAAATGGAGGTGGATAGCAGAATGGATTAAAAACCAAAATCCTATAATATGTTGTTTACAAGAAACACATTTGAAACAGAGGGATACACACAGGGTAAAGGTAAAAGGCTGGAGCAGAATATATTATGCTTCAGCTCAAGTAAAAAAAAAAAAAGCAGGGATAGCAATCCTAATCTCAGACAAAGCAAAAACAAAGATAGATCGAATTAAAAGAGATAAGTAAGGAAAGTATATCCTGCTAAAAGGCACCATAGACAATGAAGTAATATCATTGCTTAACATATATGTGCTAAGTGGTAGTGCATCCAAATTCTTAGAGGAGAAGTTAAGGGAATTACAGGAAGAAATAGATAGCAAAACTATACTAGTGGGGGACCTTAACCTTCCCCTCTCTGAACTTGATAAATCTAACCTCAAAATAAACAAGAAAGGAGGTGAATAGAATTTTAGAAAAGGTAGATATGATAGACCACTGGAGAAAACTGAATGGGGATAGAAAGGAATATATTTTTTTTCTCAGCAATACATGGTATATACACAAAAATTGATCATATACTGGAGCATAAAAACCTCGCATTCCAGTGCAGAAATGCAGAAATAGTCAATGCATACTTTTCAGATCATGATGCAATAAAAATGATTTGTGAAAAAGGACCATGGAAAAATAGACTGAAATTAATTGGAAACTAAATAATCTAATCCTAAAGAATGAGCGGGTCAATGAACAAATTATAGAGACAATCAATAACTTCATTCAAGAGAATAACAATAATGAGACAACATACCAAAATTTATGGGATGCAGCAAAAGCAGTTCTTTGGGGAAGTTTTATATCTCTGAATGCTTACATGAATAAAATAGAGAAAAAAGGAGGTCAATGAATTGGGCATGCACCTGAAAAAGCTAGAGAAAAAACAAATTGAAAATTCCCAATTAAATACCAAATTGGAAATACTGAAAACCAAAGGAGAGATTAATAAAATTGAAATTGAGAAAACTATTGAACTAACAAATAAAATTAAGAGCTGGTTTTGTGAAAGAAACAATAAAATCAATAAACCTTTGGTCAATTCAATTTAAAGAAAAAGAAAGAAGAAAATCAAATTACTAGTATAAAAATGAAAAGAGTGAATTCACCTCCAATGAAGAGGAAATTAAAACAATAATTAGGAAATTAATTATATGCCCATAAATTCAAAAATCTTAGGGAAATGGACAAATATTTACAAAAATATTAATTGCCCAGATTAACAGAAGAGGAAGTAAAATAACCTCATCTAAATAACCTCATCTCAGAAAAAAAAATTGAGCAAGCCATCAATGAACTCCCTAGGAAAAAATCTCCAGGGCTAGATGGATTTACATGTGAACTCTATCAAACATTTAAAGAACAATTAATTCCCATACTTTATAGACTATTTGGGAAAAATAGGCAAAGGAGTCCTACCAAATTCTTTCTATGAGACAAATATGGTACTAATACCTAAACCAGGAAGAGTCGAAACAATTTCTCTGATGAATATTGATGCAAAAATTTTAAATAAAATATTAGCAAAAAGATAACAGCAACTTATCACTAGAACAATACACTAAGACCAGGTAGGATTTATTCTGGGAATGTAAGGCTGTTTCAATATTAGGAAAACTATCAGCATAATCATATCAACAACAGAACTAGCAGAAACCACATGATTATCTGAATAGATGCAGAAAAAGCTTTTGACAAAATACAGCATCCATTCCTATTAAAAACACTACAAAGCATAGGAATAAATGGAGTCTTTCTTAAAATAATAAGTATCATCTACCTAAAACCATCAGCAAGCATTATATGTAATGAGGATAAGTTAGGTGCATCTCCAATAAGATCAGGGGTGAAACAAGGATGTGCATTATCACCCCTCTTATTCAATTTGGTGCTAGAAATGTTGGCTTTAGCAATAAGGGGAAAAAAAGAAAGTGAAGGAATTAGAACAGGCAAAGAAGAAACTATTTTATCACTCTTTGAAGATGATATGATGGTTTACTTAGAGAATCCTAGATAATCAAGTAAAAAACTACCTGAAATAATAAATAACTTTAGCAAAGCTACAGGATACAAAATAAACCCACATAAATCCTTGGCATTCCTACATATTACTAACAAAGCCTAACAGCAAGAAATAGAAAGAGAAATTCCATCTAAAGTTACTGTAGACACTATAAAATATTTGGGAGTCTATCTGCCAAGAAAAACCCAGGACATATATGAACACAATTACAAAACACTTTTCACACAAATAAGGTCAGACCTAAATAAATGGAAAAACATCAGTTGCTCGTAGTTAGGCCAAGCAAATATAATAAAAATGACAATTTTACCTAAATTAATTTACTTATGCAGTGCCATAGCAATCAAACTAAAAATTATTTTACAGAGGTGAATAAAATAATAACAAAATTCATCTGGAAGAACAAAAGGTCTAGGATATCAAGGGAATTAATGAAAAGAAATGCAAGGGAAGGTGGACTAGCCATACCAGATATTAAACTGTATTATAAAGCAGCAGTCGTCAAAACTACTTGGTACTGGCTAAGAAATAGAGTGGTGGATCAGTGGAATAGATTAGGTATACACTACTCCAGCTTCTGGGTTAAGAATTCACTATTTCAAAAAAACTGCTGGGAAAACTGGAAAACAGTATTGCGGAAACTGGGCATAGACCAATATCTTACACTGTATACCAAAATGTAGTCAAAATGGGTTCATGATTTAGATATAAAGGCTGATACTATAAGCAATTTGGGAGAGCAAGGAATAGTTTACCTGTCAGATTTATGGAGAAGGGAAGAATTTATGACCAAGCAAGAGACAGAGGGCATTGCAAAATGCAAAATGGATAGTTTTGATTATGTCAAACTAAAAAGTTTTTATACAAACAAAGCCAATTCAACCAAGGTTAGGAGGGAAGCAGAAAATTGGTGAAGAATTTTTACAACCAGTGCCTGACAAAAGCCTCATGTCTAAAATATACAGGGAACTGAGTCAAATTTTTAGAAATATAAATCATTCCCCAATTGAGAAATGGTCAAAGGATATGAACAGGCAGTTTTCAGAGGAAGAAATTAAAGATATCTATAGTCATATGAAAAAATGCTCTAAATCACTATTGATTAGAGAAATGCAAATCAAAACAACTCTAAGGTACCACATCTCTCCTGTTAGATTGGCCAACATGACAAAACAGAAAAATCATAAATTCTGGAGAGGATGTGAAAAAATTGGAACACTGTTACGTTGTTGGTGGAGTTGTGAACTGATCCAGCCATTCTGAAGAGCAATTTGGAACTATGCCAAAAGGGCTATTAAGATGTGCATACCCTTTGACCCAGCAATACCACTTCTGGGGCTATATCCCAAAGAGATCATAGAAGTGGAAAATGGACTCATATGTACAAAAATATTTATTAGCAGCTCTTTTTTGTGGTGGCAAAGAATTGGAAACCAAGGGGATACCCATCAATTGAGGAATGGCTAAACAAGTTGTGGTATATGAATGTAATGGCATATTCTTGTGCTATAAGAAATGGGGAAGATAGGGACTTCATAATAACCTAGAAAGACCTATGTGGTCTGATGCTGAGTGAAGGGAGCAGAACCAGGAGATCATTATACATGATTACAGACACATGGTATCTGCAATGACTACCTTTGATAGACTTGGCTGTTCTCAGCAATACAAGGCTCAAAGACAGCTCCAAAGGACTCATGATGGAAAAAGCTATCTACATCCAGAGAAAGAAGTATGGAGTCTGAATGCGGATTGAGGCAAAGTATTTGCTCTCTCTTTTTTCTTTTTTGGCTTTGTTTCTTCTTTCTCATGATTCATTTCATTGGTTATAATTCTTTACGACTTGACTATTGTGTAAATAAGTTTAATGTGAAGGTATAAATAGAACCTATATTGGATTACACACCATCTTGGGAGGAGTAGAGGAAGGGGGAGAAAATTTGGAACTCAAAAACTTGTAGAACTGAGTGTTGTAACCTAAATATAAAAAAATAAAAAAAAAACAAATTGCTTGTTATTATTGCTGTTGATTATCCCAGGAATTAGAATTGCTAGTTACAGCTCTACTTATTTATGTCCTTCCTAAAGTGTGGTGCACAGAACTGGACACTATACTCCAACTATAGTCTGACCACATCAGTTTTTTCTATAGATGTTAGAAAACATCTGTATAGAAATACTTAAGAGTAACTTTATTCAAAGTAGCAAAACTCTGGGAACAGCCAACATGCCCAGTAATTGGGGAATAGATAAAAAAATGGTTTCATATAAATACTTTAATGGATTCATGATCATCACATTGTAAACATTCCAGAGCAACCAGTACAGACCACAACCCATCTATGCCTTTGATATTTTAAAATATATAGAGATATTCTTTCCTATATCATGTCACAAATCCTCCAAAGAGAATAGCTGATATTCTGAAGATTGTCCTCTAGGTTTTGTAAACTTTCATGGGTACCAGTACAGTACCTGTGCTCCCTAATGGCCATTTTTTTTACTTTTCTGGTGACTAGTTTCACTCCTTTTCTGACTTCATGTTTCTTGAATATTATCCTTTATGCCAGAGAGGGAGTATGGATCAATGGTTAGAATGCTGAAGTTGGGGTTCAAATTTCCATTCTGACACTTACTAACTATGGGACCAAGAGTGAGTCATTTAACTTCTCATAACCTCTGTCAACTTTCTAAAACTTACCTATTGTGTTCTATATAGGTTATGATTTATAATGTTGGAGGGAGGGCCTATGCTGATAATGATCACAAATTAGTGATGTACTGACATCCTTTATGTCAATTCTTGTGCACAGCTTATCACATATATTGCACCCTACTCATGCTCACTATATGCTTCTCCATTGTCCTTTGAGTCACTCTAATTTTGATTCTTTGGAGATTACAATTTTCTATAGATTGTAGCTATCAGTCAATAAATCTACCAGTCAATCAATGAGAATTTCTTAAGCTCTTACTATGTTCCAATCACTGTGCTAGGTGCTGGGAGTAACAAAGAAAAAAAGTAGTCCCTACCTTCAAGGAGCTTACATTCTATCAGGGAGATGACATGTACATAAATACACATATAACACAATGCAAGGTAAAAATAAATAGGAGGTTACTAGAAGCTGGACGATAAAGAAAGATTTCCTGTAGAATGTAGCACTCAGGCAGAATTTTAAAGAACAAAAATGGATTCTAAAATGTAGAGATGAGGAAGGAGTGTGTTCCAGATATAATAGAGACTTTTCTGGACCCGTGTCTGAAGACCGTGTATGGTACATTTCACTTCTCCTTCAGGGTGCTCTGGTATTTTTTAAATAGTATTTTATTTTTTCCCCAAATGTATGTTGAAACAATTAGCATTTATTTTTACAAGATTTTGAGTTCCAGATTTTTCTCCCTCCCCTCCCCTCTTCCTAAAATTTGACATTTTGATGTAGGTTATGTAAATGTAGTTATGTAAAACATATTTCCATATTAATTATAGTTGTAAAAGAAGAAACAAAACAAAAAACCATGAAAAAAATAAAGTAAGTGAAAAAAAGTATGCTTCAATCTGCATTCAGAATCCATCAGTTCTTTATCTGGATGTGGTTAGCATTTTCCATCATGGGACCTTTTTATTTGTCTTGGGTCACTATGTTGTTGAGAAGAGCTAAGTCGTTCGTATTTGATCATCATACAAAGTTGCTGATACCATATACAATGTTTTCCTCATTCTGCTCATTTCACTATGCATCAGCTCATACAAGTCTTTCCAGGTTTTTCTGAAATCTGTCTGCTCATCGTTTCTTGTTGCACAATAGCATTCCATTACGTTATATACCTCAACTTGTTCAGCTATTCCCAAACTGGTGGACATGCTCTTAGTTTCTAACATTTTGCTACCACAAAAAGGGCTGTATAAACATTTTTGCATATGGAGGTTCTTTTCCCTTTTTTATGATCTCTTTGGGATACAGACTTAGTGGTATTTGCTGGATCAAAAGGTATTCACAGTTTAGTTGTCCTCTGTGCATAGTTCCAAATTGCTCTCCAAAATGGTTGGATCAGTTCATAAATCCACCAAAAGTACATCAGTGTCCTAATTTTTCCACAAACTCTCCAACACTTATCATTTTCCTTTTTTGTCATATTAGCCAATCTGATAGGTGTGAGGTAATACCTCAGAGTTGTTTTCATGTGCATTTCTCTAATTAAAAGTGATTTTGAGCACTTCTTCATATGATTATAGATAGCTTTGATTTCTTCATCTGAAAACTGCCTATTCATATTCCTTTGATATCCTCAAATATACAGAGAACTGAGTCAAATTTATAAGAATACCAAACCATTTCCCCAATTGATAAATGGTGCTCTGGTATTTTAAGGGAGCTGGAGGAGGGTGTCCAGTCTCTCTGCTATTGGTTCCAGCCTCCACTGATGGTGTTCCTTCAGTTTTATAGGTTCCCTGTGCCTCAATTCCATTTAACCACTTAGCAGTCAGGTTAGGGTTAACAACATAATATTTACATCAAAGATATAGCAAGAACACACATACAAATATTCCCCCAGTGCCTGAAAGCCCAATCCCCTCCCTTCCCCACCTCAGTCTCTGGGCTCTCTTAGGAAGAAATCTTGTTGGAAAAAAAAACCCTTTAAAGTTCTGTTTTACTCTAATAAATTATTAAGGATGGTTACTAGAACTGACAGAAGTTTTTGCTAAGAGTTAGAAAAAGCCAGCTAATGTGGAAAGAAAGAAGTCCTACTACTTATCACATTTAAAGGAAGTCCATGTAGCTTAAAAAAGCAATTCTCAAAGGAACATAGAGAGACAGGGGCAATAAGCAAAGGTATTAAGACTGTATTCTGCTCCTTCCCTCAAACAGAGGCAGTAACAGCCACTTCCTAAAGTAGAGCCACACATAGATTCCCAACACTGGGGCCAGTATTCATGCCTACAAAGTAGGATAGAGAAATATAGAAACTAAATATAATCAGAGATGCCGTCAGGGAGACTGCATGATAGTCTTTAAGCCATGGCAGGAGAAGAGAGTTCACAGTGGCCTTTGAAAAAAGATACTCCTAGGATTTGGTGCATAGTTAAACCAAGCTCCTACCAGTTCAATGGTTGGGACTTTTAGAGCTGCTATCACTCCATGTATCAGTCCAAGTCAGGGATCAGTGCAGCTTCAGTAAACTGAAGAAGGCCAGATATTTTACAGGGAGGAGAGGGGCCCCACTCAGGCATATCTGATCTGTTTCCAACTTAAGATGTCATAAAAAGGGGGCACCAATTAATTAAAAATCTATAAATATATAATCTGGAAGTTTTCAGGGATAGATGGTTATGGGGGGGGAGAGAGAGAGAGAGAGAGAGAGAGAGAGAGAGAGAGAGAGAGAGAGAGAGAGAAATAGGTGTGTATAGGGATGTTCAAAAAAGGACAAGGAGTGAATAAATACCAAGGAGAAAAAGAAGACATCTTTAGATAAGAGACAACCTGTTGCCAGAAAGACTAGTTCCAAAAGACCGGACAGTTTTCTGGACTACAACAGTACATTCCCTGACAGACTGGCTATTCCTGTAAACAACTTTGGGACTAGGTACAACCCTGTTCAACCAGACCCGCCTAGGCACACAACCCCTGTGTTTTACTAAAATTACGTTTGCCAAAATGTTGAAGTTAAAAGAATACATAACCTATCATGAAAACCCAGTGAAGTGAAACATTGCAACAATAACAAAGAGGAGGAAGTAAGCCCCACACTCAGAATGTCACCATCATTCAAGCATGGGGTAGTAGATTCAAGATTAAAAGCCTCCTTCTTAATTAATTGTAAAATATGGAAGAATAGAAAAAAATGTTAGGCCAGAGGACATCTTTAAGGGGACCTGTTCCCTCAACTGCATATCCACAATACTGAAGAGATGGAGCCAAAAAGAGGCCTTTGATTTCATTCAAATTGCCTTCAGAGGAAGGCATCCCACTACTAAAATCTTCCTTGGCCAGCATCATCTCACTGTTGGGCTTTTTGCTTTCCTTCTACTTTGGATTGTTTATCACAAGGTCAGGTGCTGCTAGAATGTCTATCTAGATCAGAGGTTCTTAATTTTTGTGTGTCACGGACACCTTTGACAGTCTGGCAAAGCCTATAGACCCATTCTGAAAATGATGTCTTAGATGCACAAAATATAACACATTGGATTACAAAAGAAACCAATTGTATTGAAGTACAGTTATCAAAATATTTTTAAAAATCATAGTTCCCCTGAAATCTGTCTATAGACCCCTCAAGGGGTAGACCCCAGGATAAGAACCCCTGCTCCAGTTATACATTGGACCCCATTTCCCTTAATATTCTTCTGAGTCTGGAAAAAGTCTGGACTGAGAATATCTAAGCCTAGAACATTCCACTGGGAACAATTGGACCTTTTGTCTACTAGATCAGGGCTGCCCCATCAAAGGAGTGCAAGAATGGGAAATGAACCATGGGTTATTAAAAGATTTCTTCCTCAGGCTTTGCACTCCTATATAGACTACCCCTACAATAATAATTCTTAACAACAATTCGATCTTTTAAAATAGGAGTGTTTAACCCAATATATGACACCTAAAAACCCCCAAATCACATAAATCAAACTTTCATCCTATCCACATGAATTGACAGCAGATGGGTTATCCTTTGCAGATAGTTCTTCAAGCAGAGAGCAAAAGCCCATATAGATAGAATAGTAACTTGAATTGGCACATTGAACTAAGATACGCTCAGAACCTCTGACCCAAAATGAGTCCTATTGTCCTTCCTTCTATATCTGCCTCTCTCTCATGGTAGCCACATGGCCAAGGGCAAAAGTTACACATGAGGTTTGCCATCTGCATGATAGGCAGAGTATGCAGGTTGAGAGGGGGAGAATTTTTACCTTGGGAGCTCCCTGCACTGATGAAATTACAGGTCCAGAGTAAAATAAATACCATCTATGGGCTTCTTTTTGTATTCTCTGGCTTCATGTGGAATTTTATTCCCTCTTTTGTTTTTATTCATTTAATTCGTTATTTGTTGTCATCAGGTGAAAAGTATTCAGGGAGACATCTGTGTAGCTGATGAACTAAGCTTCTATCTTCAATACAGTCAACAATAAGTATCTTTAAACCCACCTTAAATATATGATCAGCTATCCCTAATTACAGTTATCCTAGTTCATTGGAGTCATGCTTGGACTTTACTCTACTGGAAGGGAGATAGGGAGAAATTCTAATGATCTTTCAACCAAGATAGTCTTAAGTGTCCCTATTAAACTACAATATGGCCTCACTATCTCCTTCCTTTCTTGGACCTTATTTTTTAAAACTACCCTTCAAAATTTAATTTTTGAAGCTATGTTTAGCAAGAAATTTCCCTTTTATTGTTTGCCCTTTATTCTGCCACAAAGAATACCATTCAGGCTTGAGAAAGAGTAGAAACAAGAGAACATGCCGAGGGATTGCTATCAAATAAGCTATTCATAGGTAATAATCACCTAGTTCCAGCCGCAAAGCAGACTGAATTCTTTACTGCTAAGAATCCAGATAGAATAGAATCTGCATAGAGCCAATAAAAGATTCTTAATTAAATCCACATGCAAAAAGAACAAACGAGGTGTTTTTCAATCTCCTCATTCTTCTTGTCTGCTTTTTTTTAACTTCTCATCTGATACTTCTTCCTTTATTTCTTCTTCCTGCCTTCCTGTTCCAGGAATTATCCTATTCCTGTTCTTGTAAGAAATTATTGCCTTTTGTAGAATCACCTTTTGGTGATCTATTTCATTTATCACAAGAATGTATTCAGCATCTATTCTATGATTTAGCCTTTGAGGGAAGTTCAATGACAGATAAAATCGGTTCCTGAGCCTCATGGAGAATACAGTCTAATAATTAGTACAAACGAGTATAGTTCCACAGGTTCTTCCCTAACCATTTGAGTTTATATGAAGATGCAAAATCCATCTGATTCTGTGACCCTGACTTAGGGCTAACATAGGATCAGAGTAATGACTAGGGAGGGAGAAACTAATTGGATGCTTTACCCTACAAGGTGGACAATTGCCAAAGAGAAGGGAAATTTGTGCGAGTGAGATATTTAAAGGGAAGCTGACAAGCCCTTAGAAGAAGGCAGAGTTTGACCTGTGGCTGGATTAGGACTCATATTAGGACACAGGCACAGTTAGGACTGATATAGAACCTATGAGAGGATGGTAAAAATGGAGGTGAAGGAACATCTTCATTGTTTCTGGATATTCTTAAGGCAGAAGCAGAAGTTTATGGGATGTTAAGTTCTGGCCCACTCTCTAGTGTGGAGAGAGTGGCCCAGTTCTGGTCCTCTCACCCAGAAAGTCTGTCCCCAGCTGTAGCCCAAAGGCCTCTTTGCCCGGAGAAAAAGCTTCATTCCGTTCTATCACAGAGATTAGAAGCACCAATTGTCTAAGGACCCTGGCGTTAGGGGCCTGCTTCACTCCCTGTTCTTTATCAAGCCATTTTGGTTTACCTGATATTAGGTCTGAAGCATCCAGACGACCATAAAGGCTTAGTAGGCTTACCATTCTCACTCTCATTGTCTCATTACTCCTTCCCCCATCACTCCAGGAGCAATTCTACTCTTGGCTCTAGCCCAGGATTTGCCCTCAAAGGGAGAAAGTAAAAGAGATACTCAATGTACAGACAGGAATAGGGTTTAAGGCAGGTGATTTATTCCTACTTGAAGGAAGCAATGATAAGCTTGAGAAAATCATAGCATGCATTAGAAAATTAATAGAAAAAGATTCAGTAGCTTGATTTATTACAAGTACAGTCAGTTTAGAGGCTAATATTCAAGCTTCTTTGGAGCTTAAAAAGTTTTTGCAAGGCTACTAATTAGCTATGTTACATCTCTACTCTTCATTGTCAGATCAAACACAGTGAGGGTCTGGAGGCACAAGGTGAGGAGAGAAAGTTGTTGTCCCTGCTGGAGGGCCATACCATCTTAGGGGTACCTTAGCTTTCCCTATCCTTGCCTTTTGTTGTCTTAACTGGTTTTTCAAACTCTCCTCAGCCCCAGAGTCTTGGGGTTGAAAGTATGGTTAAGTCACTCTGTGAAGGAAGGAGAACCAATCAATAATTAATAAATATCTATTAAGCATGTACTGTGTTCTAGGCACTGTGCTAAGTGCTAGAGACATTGAAAAAAAGAAAAAGATGGTCTCACCCTTAAGGAATTTGCGGTTGAATGGAGGAGATGGCATGCAAACAAATATATACAAAGAAAGCTTTATATGATATAAATAGGAAATAATTAACAGCAGTAGAATTAAGAGAGGTTGGAGAAGGCTTCCTGTAGAAGGTGGGATTTTAGTTGGGGCTTAAAGGAAACCAGAGAGGTCAGTTTAGTTGGAGTGGAAGAGGGAGCGTGCTCCAGGCATGCAGAACAGCCAGAGAGAATGCAGGCAGTCAGAGAAATGGAGTGTCTTGTTCATGAAACAGTTCAGAGGCTAGTGGTACCAGACTGAAGAGTATGTGTCCGGGAGTAAGGTATTAGAAGACTGGAAAGGTAGAAGGAGGCTGGGTTATCAAGGGCTTGAATACTAAATAGAGCATTTTTTCATTTGATATTGGATGCAATAGGAAGCCACTGGATTTTATGGGGGGAGGGGTATGATCTGACCTGCATTTTTGGAAAAGTGCTTTAGTGACTGAACGGAGGATGGATTGGAGGGGGAAGAGACTTGAGGCAGGGAGACCTGCAGGTTATTCCACTAATCAAGGTATGTGGTAATGAGGGCCTGCACTAGAGTGAAAACAGTTACTTTAGGAAACCTATGAAGATAGACTGGCCTGGGGAAAAGAAAATGCTTCCCCAGGCCCACAGCCTCTCAGACTACTCTATCTTAGGAAGGTAGGGAGATGGTGGTGGCATTTGAGGAAGGTCAAGGTAGAGGAAGAATCCAGCCCCGTAAGCTCTACTAGAAGGCTATTCTTTCTTGGAAATGTTTTTGCCTCCCTACTCCCCACAGCTTCTCTTTATCTCACAGCTTTGAGTTCCCAAGATACTTAAATTTTCCCTACTAATAGAGGGGACTCAAGGTTAGAGGTCAGGGTATACCTGAAAGGATTGAAGGGACATTGTCCCTGGGTGTAGGGACTATAGGTATGTCACACCTTGTTCAATCTACAATAACTTTAAGAAAGGTTTTATTGATTCTGTTTATTTTTTTAACACCCCCTCATTTCCTGATATAGTACCCTCTATCCACTAAGTTCTCCTTTATAATAAAGAAAAACAACAAAACAGTTAAGCTAAGCTATTTGACACAATGATCAAGTCTATAATCATCCCCCATATTTGCTACCCGTAGTCTCTGAAGGAACTTTATCCTCAGGTGTAGGAACCACAGGTATGTGCTACCTCGTTTAACCTACAATAACTTTAAAAAAAGGTTTTATTGATTCTGTTTTTTTTACACCACCATCATTTCCTGATACATTCTACTCTATCCACAAAATTCTCCTTTATAAAGAAGAAAAATAATAAAATAGTTAAGCTCTGCTAAACTATTTGACACAATGATCAAGTGTGTAATGATACCTCATATTTACTACCCATAGTCTTGCTTCCTGCTACTGAGTAGGAAGGAGGAATAGTTCATTATCTGTCGTCTGGAACCAATATTGGTCACCATATTATCTGACATTAGCTTCCTTCTTTTAGTGTTGTTTTCATTTATGTTACTGTCATCAACATACATATTGTTCTCTTGGTTTTGTTCTTTTCCCCTTGCATCAGTTCCCACAATTCTGACCATATTTCTCTGGCTTCACATATCTGTCATTTCTTAACAATACATTCATATACCATAGTTCACTCATTCATTTCACAGTCCATAGGCACCTAGTTTGTTTCCAGTTCTTGTTACCACAAGAGTATAGTATGTATACATACATACATGTGTATGTACACACAAATTTGCATGTGCATACACACATGTAGAAAAAGAGAGTCCCACGTGCTATCACCACCTTCAAAAATGCCAGAGAGAGAATATTTGGCTTCACAACAATTCATGTGAAAAAGACCTAGTTGATTTAGTGGTGAACTTGCTCAGTGAGGCAACAATGTGACGTGGCAGTCAAAAGTTACTTCAATCGTAGGTCGCATTAACAAGAGTCTTGAACAAGGAAAGTTATATTTCTTTTGTCCTCTGCCTTAATCAGACCAGCTCTGGAGTATTTTGTTCAGTTTTGATAGAATGCTAATAAAGCTGCCCCCAGCCCCAATATCCTAACTTTCTTATGGGCCCCACTGAATAGCAGGGATGTCCTAATTTAATCACACAATCTGGCTTTAATCATACCACAGGCCCCCAGACTCAATATAGCCATTGACCCTAGCTAGACACTGTTCCTAAATCCAATTCACATATTTGAACAGGTGTGTTCTTGTACTCAACCACAATCACATCATCCATTTAGCTCAAGACAGGACCACAATACCTAACTAACCATCTTGACCAGACAGAATCACAATAATTAGCCAATCAAAAAGCAGCATGACCAGGATGTTTGACCACCAAACCATAGAAGGGACCCTTCCCCTATTATTACCTAACACCTTAATAAACTCCTCCTGTCTTTTTAAAGTTCGTAATTTTTGTTGTCTAATCAGCCTCATTACACTATAAATTTGCCTCTGTTGTCTTACTAAATTACTGGTTCCTCTTGGAACCTACCCCGCTTCTGAGGGGTGTCAATCCTTAATAAATACCTATAGTTGGATTAGAGGAGGTCTAACTCTGAATTCTTTGAGATGGTACCACCACAACATACCATGAAACTGCAACAGTTTGGTGTGCCACACTTTAGAGAGGATGTTGACAATCTGTAGCACGTCCAAAGCAAGGTAACCAGGAGGGTAAGGGGACTTGAAACCATACCCTACAAGGATCATTTTAAGGAACTGAGAAAAGACTTATGAAGACATGACAGCTGTCTTCAAGTATTTGAAGGGGTACAATGTTGGATGATGGAAGGACTAGGAGCAGGAGATTTGAGCTCGATCTAAGGAAAATGAGAGCTATCCAGAAGTAGAAAGAGCTTTGTCTGGACCTTTCTTTGGAGGTAGTGAACTCCCCATCCTTGGAAGTCTTCAAGCACAGTTTGGGTGATCACTGGTAAGAGGATTTCTGCTTATGTATATGTTGGACTAAATAACCTCTGAGATTTCTTCTATCTCAGATTTTATGCTTCTATGATCTTATGATCTAATGCTTATAGATTTTCTATTTCTAATTTTTATACTTATTGAATATCTGAACAAAATTGTTATACAAAGTAGAACACCACCAATTGTGTTATATGAGGAAAAAAAATAATGAAAATAATTTAGGAAATTGGATTTTTAGAGCCAGAAAAGACCTTATACATCATGGACAAAGTATTAGATTTGGAGTCAGAGGCTCTGAGTTCAAATTGTGACTCTTCCATTCACTACTTGTGTGACCTTGGGCATGTTACTTTGAACTAATTTGTTCATCTCTAAAATGAGGGGCTTGAACTAATGGCTTTTAAGATAACCTCCCATTTCTCATGGAAGGACCAACATATCGTCCTAAGATCCCACAAACTCCTAATGTTATAGATAAGCAAACTAACACCCAGAGAGGCTTAATAATTTGTTCTACTTGACTTGAAGCTCTATGTGGATAGGGATTGAATTTTATCTAAGTTTTTTATCTTAACTAATACCTAGAGCAGTGATCTGTAGGCAATAAGCACTTAATGGACTTTTTTTTTTCATTTACATAACTACATAGTGGAGGAGTCAGAATTATATCAGGTGTTTATCTACTATACCATATCTTCAATTCTCATACAAATTGGAAAATCACATTCAACTTACAGTTTTCTGATCCCACAGCATAGCACAGATAACCTAGCCATACTTTCTAATTTACTTTGGAATGTATGCAGTTCATGATTTTGATTTTTTAGAGAAGGGGCAAAGATTTTCCTTTCTGGTTGTATTTAGCTGCATTCCTTGAATGCTCCTCTTCCTAGAAGTCCAGAGGTAGGATGAGTAGGTAGAGGTAGGTACAGTAGAAAGAGAGCAGACTCTGAAGTCGGAGACCTTCCATTTAAATCCTGCATGGGAAGTTTACTTCCTGTGTGACCTTGTACTATTTATTTCAACTCCCTCAGCCTCAGTTTTCAGTGTTTTACATACATTATTTCATTTTAGTCTCACAACAACTCTTTGAAGTAGATAATGTAATTTAAAGGTGAGGAAACTGAATCTCAGGAAGGTTGTGACATGATTATGATTATAGAGCTAATAAGTATCCAAAATACGATTTCGACCTAGGTTTTCCTGACTCCAAATCCATCATTTGATCTATGGTGACAGGCTGAATATTCACCCTTCATGACCCACCTGAAGTACCAGCTCCCTTACAGAGAAATCAGGAGTAGTCTAATGCATAGTGATGGATTCGAAGTGAGAAAGATCTAGTTTCAAATTCTGCCTTTGACGTTATGTGTATGACCACTGGCAAATCCCTTTGCCTCTAGGAGCCTCGGTTTCCTCAAAATGGGGATAATCAATACCCGTCATGGAGCTGTTAAAAGACACATCTGGGATATTGTATATAAGTATGCAAACTTTAAAGCCGCGCCCACAGGCTCCCCATGTCAGCGCCACTTTCTTTGCACTTGGGGCTCTGCCGGGCAGGTCGGACACTTCCCCCAGCAAAGTATTTCCAACTTCCAGCTCCAGCTGTATCCCTCCTGGCTCGGCCCCTGGGCTGTGCACGCGGTCATTACAAGAAACTAAAGTAGGTTTTTCCCCGCTCCTCTACTTTGCAGCAGTTACGAGGGAATTTGTGGTTGGTGACGCGCAGCCTTAAGAGCCACCTGCAGCGCTTGGCGCGCCAGACTGGGGAGGGATCTGCGGGCTCCGGGGCCGCAGCCGCCGGCCTGGGGACCCCTGTGGCACGGGAGGCCATGCTGGTGTTCTGGCTCCAAGGCGGCCGCGGCCAGCTCCGACTACTCGGTAAGGACCTCCCCTAGCAGAACCACGGTCCCAACCTCCTTCCTTCACTCTCCCTCCTTCCTTCACTCCACCGCCGCTGGCTCTCCTTTCTTTCTCCCCTGTCCACTTTTTGCCTGCCTCCTCAGTCCCCATGCGCACTCTCTATCCAGCTCCATTTTGCGCTCTCTTTCAATCGTTCTGCCACACTCCTTTGCCTTCCTTTCTTCCCCGATTTTCTGGCGTCTTCCTTGCCCCTCCTCTTTTTCATCCGACCCTCCTCATCCGGCCTTCTCCTTCCCCCTCCAATCGCTTCGAACTTTTCCTCCGTTTCTTGCTTTTCCCTTTCGTTCATTCCCTTTCCTTCCTCTGGAACTCACGCCTCTTGCTCTTTCCTCTATCCCTGAGCGGCGTACTCTGATTCCCGGCCATCTCTTCTCAAGTCCCGTCCCGTTTAACTCCCCCCCCCCCCCATCCTCCCGTCAGTCCCTAGAGAAACTCCCATCTCTCCCGGGTCCATACCCGCCTGGGGGCACTGTGTGGCCGCGGGAGTTTGGCGTCCGGGGTCTGGTGGGAGAAATTGGACTCCGAGGTCGGGGTGAACTAGCAGCGGATGATCTCGCCAACCCTTCACGGCAGGGTACAACGGGGGCGTTGCGCAGGGGCATCCATCTCTCCCTGATGGTTTTGGTAATGGAACGAACTGAGGGAGAAACGTGCTTTCAGCACTCTTTCACCCCCGACAAAAAAAATTCTTCAAGAAAAAAAAGATTAAAAAAACGATTATCAGGCAGTGAAATGGCTTTGTATAAATAGAAATTAAAAAGCATACAATTATAATTTAAACACTAGATTATTGTTCCTCCAAATCCCAGTAGTTTTACTTCCCCTAGCTCGGGTGAAGCAGATGTAATGGAAAGGGTTTGGAGTTGGTTTTGGATTGTCTACTATCTGTCTCTTATTTTTCTGGACCTCAGTTTCCTCATCGGTGAAATAAGGAGGTTGGACTAGACAAGACCATCTCCAAAGTCTTTTGCAGCTTTAAAACACAGGTTTTAGAGGGAGGGTTCTTTTAAGGACCTTGAAGTCTGCATCTCAAAAAACAAAACAAAACCCAGAAAACTTTGTTTCTGTCACTTTCCTCAGAAAACTGTGAAAATCTACCAAAATCTTTTTCCAGTCCACCACAAACCTCAGCAGTTAAACTCAGGTTGAGACCTTAGAGAAGGGGAGAGAACTACTGACAAACCCTGCTCTTAAAGATTGATGGGGGGGGGGGGCTCCCACGTTCAATAAAAGAACTGCTGAATTAAAATGTTTAATTCTTCCAGAACATCTGGATTCAATTCAACAAATGTTAAGTGATTATTGAGAGGTTGTGTTGTAGTGTGGATAAAGGGTTTGTTTTACTCTGAAGATCTATCTACTCAATCCTGATAGAGTGCAAAGAGCATTTGTTGTCAGAAAGCATTGGTTTCAGTCCTGCCTCTGACTCATATTAATTGTGTAACCATGAGAGTCACTTAACTTCTTAATGCCCCTGAAAATTCTCTTTAAAAAACAACTAAAATAGAGATGAATTACCAATCTGCATAGATCTTGGAATTTGCACACTGGGATTTCGCCACATTGATGAAATCATAGGTCCAGACCAAGTGACAACAACAACAACAACGATAACAACAACTACTACTACTACTACTACTACTACTACTACTACTACTGCTACTACTACTGCTACTACTACTACAATGATGACTACTAGTACTATGATAACTACTACTACTACTACCACCATCATCATGACCACCACCACCACCACCACTACTACCACTACTACTACTACTACTACTACTACTACTACTACTAATAATAATGATAATACTACCACTTGCCAGCCTTTGTGGTTATTTTGTGGGAGTTCAAAACAGTAGCCCTTGTCCTCAAGGATCTTAAAATCTAATTGGGAAGGGGTGGTGGTGAGATGCACAAAGACTTTAGTTAGAAAAATGATTAAGTGCATAACAGAATGGACTGTGATTTAAGGAAGGAAGAATGACATATAGTTGAGCTCTGGCATTGGAATGTGAGCAGTCAGAAAGAGAAACAAGGAAGAGTGGGATACTTGATCTTGAGCTGGGGCCTTGAAGGAGAAGGATTTCAATAGTTGGAGCTAGGGAAAAGGTAAATGGTAGCCTAATTGTGATGCCAGGTGAAGGAATTTATATTTTACTGGTTAGAAGAATATTAATGCTAGAACGGGCCTTAGATTATTTAGATTGTCATTTTATAAATGAAGAAACTGAGGTTCAGAAAAATAAAGTGATTTGCTTAAGGTCACCCCAGTAGTACATGGAGGAGCCAGGACTCCCAGTGAAGCCTTTTGACTGCTTTTCTAGTTCTCTTTCAACAGTGCTAGGATTGAGTAGGTAGATAGTGATGAGCTGCTGAAAGTGATCTAGGGAGTGATATGATCTGACCAATGCATTAAAAAGATTTGGAGACTATTTCAAATTCTTGGGAATAAGCCATTTATAGAAAGTTTTCCTTGAATAAATTAGTTGGCTATGTATTCCTTCCACAAAGTAAAAATGAGTTGAAATCCAGCCTTAGACATTTCATAACTGTGTGACTCTGGGCAAGTCACTTAACCTCTATTTGCCACAGTCTCATCAGCTGTAAAATGGGAAACCATAAAGACTCAAGTTGGAAGGTATCTCTAAAGGTTATCTAGTCCAAGAATATTTTTATTTATTTTAGAAGATCAGAAGATCAATCTAACCATTTATTTTTATATCGTTTATATCTCAATTTTTGTGTGCAAAGAACTTGTCTTTAGTAGATGGCTGAGATGTCAGGGGCATCATCTGGTTTCTCTTCAAAATACCTTCTTCCCCCATGATAGCTGGAATTCCATCTTTAGATCTTACCTTTGGTTCCCCAAATGAAGTGTTAATTCCCCTAGGAAGAGGCAAGTCTGTTATTAGATATTTATGCCCTTATCTGAGAAAATTTCAGAACTTTTTCTGAAAACAAGTTTTCATGATGAGGAATGGAGAAAGACCATGAGAATTCTAGCAATAAGCAAATAGGCTTTTAAAGTGATGGTTGAAGAGACAGGAAGAAAACTCAGCAGATTGGAGAGACTATAGGATACTGAAGACCAGTTTTACCTATTAAATATATTTTCCTAGGGTCTAGTTTGGTTGCTACGTAGATAATGCTTTGACTTGTCTCCAATCCAAAATAACAATTACCTATAGATTCCAACACAAAAGATACATCTGAAGAAGAGATATAGCTTTTCAGCCATAGATCTCGTGGTTACCCAGAAGAGATTCCCATCTCCCCTCCACCCCAGCTTCCATCAAAGCCTTAGCAGCTAATCAATTGGATAGACCTCTCTGGCTAAAAAGGTTCCTTTTTGATTTCATGTACCCAGTGGTGGAATGCATGAAGTCAGAGGTGATGGTGACTGATCATTACCTTGAGCATCTGCAGATACTGATGGCTTTTGGACCCGGTCAGTCTTTCAACTGTTTTATAGAAACTAGCATGTCTAGAGCAAATCCTCATCATTCATCTTAAACAAACTAAGTAGCATTAACAGCAGAAATTTGAAACTTCATCATAGTCTTTCTTTTCATTTATTTCTTATACTATAGCCAGCTTAGCCAGTTGTGTTACTCACCCTGATCTCTATAGTCAATCAATCAATTAACAAGCATTATTTGGCACCTATGATGTGCTAGTCACTAAGGATGCAAAGACAAAAAATGAAACAGTCTCTGCTCACAAGGAGCTTACATTCTAACAGGGAAGACCGTATAGCTCTTTATATAAGTATGTAGAGCATAAAAGTGTACAGAACAAATACAAAATAAGTACAAGAATTATGGAAGGGGACACTCCAATGGGTGTTCATTGGTTGCTAGTAGAACTATTTAATAGGCTAAATTGAGAAACTATTCAACTTAATAGTAAGAAATGTCTTTTATTTTGCTGTCATGATCACTAGGTAATCTATTTCTATAAGCTAGTCAACTTGCCTTTCATGGAACACTTTTCCGTCTAGGTTCCTTTTTTGTGTCGATAATCATTGGAAATATAGTCTATAGTTCTTTTTGCTTTATTCTTTCCTTTTTAAGTATTAATACTATGTTTTTCTCAAAAATAGCTTGGTAGAGTGTTTTCAATTTTTGAGATATTTATATGGCATAGCTACTAATTTAAATGCTTCTTAAATTTAAATTTTAAACATATTAAATGATTTTCAATTGTTTTGATTTTGTTTCGCAGTTGTTATTTCAGCAATGGCATTTGGATCTACTGCAAACCAAGAACCACCTGTAATAAAATGCACGTTAATTGATCACAAGATCAATGATTCATCAATAAGGGCATCGTCAACAACATTTATGGTAAAATAATATTAATCATTTTTTTTTGGCAGGGCAATTGAGGTTAAGTGACTTGCCCAAGGTCACACAGGTATGTGTCTGAGGCTGGATTTCAACTCAGGTCCTCCTGACTCCAGGGCTGGTGCCCTACTCACTCCGCCACCTAGCTGCCCTGTATTAATCATTTTTTAAACCAGACAACAGAAGATATTATTCCAGAGACTCTGCTTAGTCTTTGTTCAGCTCTTTTGCAGAGTATGAAGGACTTTATTTGTACCTAGGCCTAATACCTTTGTATATTCGTTGTTAAGTACGTAAGCATGGTATTGTGGAAAGAGAACTATCTCTGAATTCAGAAGACATGGGTTCAAATCCCATGCCTGACAATTATTACCTGTGAGACCTTGTAAAAGTTACCTAATCTATAAGAAAAGCCTCATCTGTAAAATGAAGGGTTAAACTAAATCACTTTTTAGAATAGTAAGTTCTATAGGCATCTGAAACTCAACATATCCAAAACAGAACTAATTATCTTTCTCCCCAAACCCTCCCCTCTGCCCAACTTTCCTATTCGTGTTGAGGACACCATTATTCTCTCTGCTGCATACCTTTTCACTGACTCTTTCTCCAACCCTAGAATGTTCTCCTCCCTCACTTTGGCCTCTCCTCTTTCTTGGCTTCCTGTAAGAGTCAGCTCAAATTTCACCTTCTGTAAGAGGATTTTCCCTGTCATCTTCACTGCTAGTGACTTCCTTCTACCCTGTATATATCTTATATGTATTTGGTTATTTACATCTTTTCTTCTTCAGGGAAGGGACAGTATTTTGGACTTTATCCATATCCATAGGACTTAGCACAGTGCCTAGCACCCAGTAGGCACTTAATAAATATTTCTTGACCTTCAAACCTTCAAACTATAATACTGTCATCATTACCTGAATGACTAGAAGGCAGTGAGAGAGGTACATTTGGTTTTACTTGTCAATTATAACATTCAGTGAATCTGAATTTAAAATTTTAAAAAATTTTAGAAATTTTAGAATTAAAAAAAAAACCCAGAGGTTTAGTTGTGTCCAACTCTTTATGACCCCATTTGGGGTTTTCTTGGCAAAGATACTAGAATAGTTTGCCAGCTCACTTTACAGATAAGGAAATCAAGGCAAACAGGGTTAGGCGACTTGCCCAGGGTCACATAGCTATTAAGTGTCTGAGGCTGGATTTGAAATCTGGTCTTCCTGACTCTAGCCCCAGTGCTCTATCCACTGAGTCACATAGTTGCCCTCCAAAAACACTAATATTGAAACAAATTTACTGATGCATTGGCGACTTGCAAATCCAGACCCATAAAGTCCACTTGAAAATTCAAACATTGATATTGATTCTCTCCTCCTAAATTGAGTAGAGTAGCCTTCTGGGAATGAAGAAGAGATAAAGACTCAGAATTTTTGAGCTAGAGGGGGCACTAGAGCCTTCTCTCCCCTCTCTGTCTCTGTTTGTCTGTCTGTCTCTTCAGTCAAATATTTCCATCTAGTTGGCAAAATGTGTCGCAAGAACCCAGAAGCCTATGTTGCTGGGTAATCTGCCTGGCCGCAGAGTGAGCATAGTTCCAGTACTTCTTTGGAACACAGCTGAGTGAATGGTGAAAATGATGGAACTGCATAAGTCTTAGAAAGTTGCCTGGGACATTGAGAGGTTAAATGATTTGTCCAGGGTCACACAGCTAGTATGTGTCAGCAATGGGACTTGAACCTAGCTAAGCCCTTCTGACTCAGACCAGCTCCCTGTTCACTACTATACCAGGCTGCCTCATATGTATACACATACTTAAATAACTGAGTGAAAAACTGACTACAAAGAGAACTTTTCCTTTAACAAATTGATTATCGTGTAAAGGACCCAGAATCAGGAAAACCTGGTCTCCAATTCAGCCTCTGGAACATACTGTCTCTAAGCAAGTTCCTTAACTTTGGGCAAGTCGTTTAACCATTTTATGCCACAGATTACTTTCTTAAGACTATACTTTTCAGAATTTACTCATCTAAATTGGTTTAGAGGGCTCAGGAGTTCTTTAAACTGATGAAATTACAGATGTAAACAAAAAAATTTAATAATGGATAACGATGAAACCTGATGTCATGAGGAAGTATTTGGAGTGTAGTGTTTTCTGCTAAGAAGAACATCTGATAATTAGGCTAAATGTTAAAGTGTCTAGTTCTTGAGTCAGGCAAAAATGTAGAAATGGATAACTCCATTCTCGCCTTTGCTTCTGGAAGAGTGCCATCCATGTACCAGTGAGACAGCCTGATCTGTTTTTCGATTGTCTGCTCTGGTCTGGTTCATTCCAGGCCTCGCTGGCTCCAGCCCTGTACAGGTCTTATAAAAGAGCAATTGCTGTTGAGAAGCAGAAAGAAAAGCATATGCTGACCAAGTAACAAATGTTGCTCACATGAAACTGGGACAATTCATGAATAGTATGGGCTGTACAACATTGAAGCTGTTGTGTGTGGGCTGGTGCTCTAAGGAGGAGAGGAGGACATTCTCTGCCCTGTGATCAAAGACACAGAGAATTGCCCCTATTCTTTCTTATCCAAGTCAGAGTTGGGTTTCACGCTAAGGGCCATCCAGTTTTTATATTCTATGTCTATTCCTAAGATATTTGTTGTTGTTAAGTCATTGTTCAGTCGTGTCTGACTCTTCATGACTCCATTGGGGTTTTTCTTGGCAGAGATACTGGAGTGGCTTGTCATTTCCTTCTCTAGCTCATTTTATAAATGAGGAAACTGAGGCAAACAGGATTAAGTGACTTGCCTAAGGTCACACAGCTACTCTCTGAGGCCAGATTGGAATTCAGGAAGAGGAGTCTTCCTGACTCCATCATCTGGCACTCTATCCACTGCACCACTTAGCTGCCCCAAGATATTTTACAGATGTGATGAAAACATAGAACTGAAGATAAATGCTACAATAAGAGCAACATCAGTGCCCAAGAGGAAGAGACCCAGCCTTTTTTTTTCATGAAGTGTTTCTTTGCTCTGTACCATAAGGAATGTGATATAATATACTTCGAGTCAGAAGATCTGGCTTCAAATTCTGGCCCTTCTACTTCTACAAATTTGATGTTGAGCAAATCACTTAACCTCTCTGCAGTGGTGGGATTCAAATAAACTAACAATGGTTCTCTACAGAACTGAGCCGAGGTGTTGCGGCCGCTGATGTGGCAAGCGCAGGCCCTGCCCCCGCTAACAACTGGTTCCCCAAACTCAACCTAAAATTAGGTACTGGTTCTATTGAACTGATGCGAACCAGCTGAATCCCACCACTGCCTCTCTGGCTTTAGTTTCCTCATCTATAACATAAGTCGGTTGAAATGATCCTATTCAGAGATAGCAATCCATGAATTCATGAAGCCTCTTCCAGTTCCAAATCCCGTGATTCTGTAAGACCTGACAGTGGATACATTGCAGGTGGTATAAGACAGAAACAACTGCTTCACCTTCTTTTCATGGGCCTTACTAACATTTGAGGCAGCAAAAAATTAGATCCAAGAAGTCATTATGGATTTCTAATCCTTGCTGACCTAGTTCCCATGTTATTCTTAATCATTGTAGCATATGTTTCTCATCAGTAAACTACCATTTGCTTACTCCTTTTGAATGTTGTAATAATTGTTTAATGCTTATGAAATTATTTGAAGGTTCAACTGAAAGTTTATTTAACTTTTCAGCTTTTATATTATACATATATTACATGTACATAGACACACACACACACATATATTCTAGACAATGGGGCTACCTAAGTGTTTTGTGATGTGAAAAATATAAATATTCAATAAATTTTTTGTTAAAACATACGGCCATAGTCTTTCCCACTGTCATTGGTATGAATCTGTTTATTTTGCCATGCAGGCATCAAATCTAATGAAAGACCTTGGATGTTCCTTGAGACCTGAAAGCCCAGGAGTTGCGTACGAAGCAGCTGAGACAGTTGAAGTAGACATTTTTGCAGCCATTACATTGCAAGTGATGTTGAATATCCCGGGGAATATTTCATGTACTTGGTTCTTTAAGAATAACTCGACAGATTGCCAACCTGACTTTGATTTACAAAACAGGTAAGCAGAGAATAAACACACAGAGAATAGCCTTGAAGAAGCACTTTCTTGCTCTAAAATGTAGTTCAACTGTAGTTTTTAAAAGTTTCTTTTAATTCCTGCATGAAACAATTTGACTTGGAGGAGGGGTAGAGTGGAAAGTCCCTCCACCAAATAGCGACCTACCTATAAATTAGTAGATAAGTTTTATGGAATTTCCTGACACTCAAAAAAGTTATGTGACATGTTCATGGTCAGTCATATAGTTAGTGTCAGAAGCAGGATTTAAATCTTCTTGACCTGCTTTGAATCCAAGTCCAGAATTCTATCCATTACTCTGTTGCCTCTCATTGAATAAAACATGATATGCAAATAAATTTAAATCCTAGCAAATTGGTGCATGACCTAGACAAATTTAAACTTGTGCACTCTTTATAAAAACTCTCCAGACTGGTCAATAGCTGTGGCCAAGAGCTCTCCATGGAGTGGGCTTCAAGCTCAGCAGGGCCTAATAATTATTCACTACTTTAGATTTGCCTTTATCCATAGTGAATGGACATCTTTAGTGCTAACTGAAGTGAGGAAGTGAGTGAAGTGAAGTAGTGAGGAGCCAGAAGCAAGTGGATGGTTGGATGAGACTAAGGGAGAAACTTGGGGCCAGAGGCAGGAGGCTCATCCAGAGTCCTAAAGTGTCAGTAGTGTCAAGATTCAAAAGGCAAAATAGGCAAGTCTAGACTAAGGTTTGTCGAAAGCCCAAGAAATTGGATCTCCATATGGTCATAAGACATTGGAGGCCATTTAGTTCTCCTCATTTTATTGATGAAGAGACTCAGGACAAAGACCATGCCTCTGTCCTTCCCAGTCCTACAGTTTGGAGCTAACCAGCAGCACATTCCAACCTTGACTATTTCAGCACATTCAGATTTCACATGTGGACAGCTCCCTACCTCTGCTCAGGTTTCCTGTATTGGAAACGACTATATTTGTGCAGTGGCTGACAAATTGAAATGTTGGTAAGAAAAGACTCTCAGGAGTTTGTACAAAGAATGTTCTGGGATATCTTGTTTTTTTAAGGGATTATTGTACCTAGGTGACAAATATTTGCAACCTTTCATTTTAGTTACATTCATAGGTAAAGGAAAAGAGCTTTAGCTATATCCTTTGTGTCTCAATCTCTTGCAGTATATGATGTTTTTATACAATATGTCAGGGAGGATTTGGACTCCCTACAACAAACTTTTTCATTTTTTTCTTTCTCTAAACCAAAATTTAAGTGATTGAGAGATTATGTTCCGTTCGAAATAGAGTTTACTGTAGTGGAAAAAATCCTTCGTCCGTAGTTAGAAGACTGCTTCCATCTAGCTGTGTGACCTTGGACAAAACCCTTCACATCTCTGGTCCTGATTTTTCATCTGTAAAATGAGATTTACAGGATGATCCCTAAGGTCCCTTTCATCTTGCTTCCTTTTTCTCCCCCCTGATACTGTCACTCTTTAAAGGCCAACCATCACAGATGTGAAGGACAGACAGGATACAATCCATCTGTGTCCATCTTACTAGTACTAACTACTCCACCTCCCTCTCCAGGCACACAGGGAACCATTTGGTGTATTACAGCAGTCATTCAATAGAGAAGAAAATACTTTTGTAGGAGTGCAATACTCAATGACACTCTGATGGCCCTAGGAAGGTAAAGAGCCCTCACTTCTGAATTTATCACTGGCCACAAGGGAGCAACCTAGACAGCAGAATGTGTGTGTGTATGCATACATGTATACAAACATACACATATATCCATATATACTGTATTGTGAATTGCATACAGAACAGAGGTCAGTCAATGTTCAAGGTAAATTAAATCAGTAACTATTTTTCAGGCCAGTGCACATGCTTTTGAAGTTTCGTTCCAGATCTTTGGACACATTCACTTTCTTTTCCTCTTTTGAAGTACTTTTCAGATTGATGTGGCATAGTTACTTCTTTTAATTTGAGTTAAAATGAAGAACTTTATCAAGTTGAAGGCTTTGTTGCTCAGAAGCATGTTACTGAAAATCTTAAAGATACCGTACGTCCATAATTTGTTTCATTGGATTATGGTGAAAAGGAGAGGATAAACCGTCATTTGGTTTCTTTCCTTTGGGGTGTGTGTGTGTGTGTGTGTGTGTGTGTTTGGAGAGGTGGCATGGGGTCAGGGAGAAGGTTTACCAGAGAGAAACTACCTGCACTAACTCTTGACGTTTACTTCAACTGGATTAAATTGAGTGCTCTTCCTTTACACACAGACCCCCACACACCTCCCTCACAATTTTATTTTGGTTATAAAAAGAGGCTAATGGAATCAAAGAATTTTAGAATTAGATTTTGTTTCATAGTTACTGGACTAGCCTTGGAAATATTTGTAATCTACTCATGGGTTCACAAAGTGTGGTAGTTCTGCTTGTGAGGCTACAAAGCACCCCGGGTGAGTGTGGATGACTCAAACCCAGGAAATCACCACTACACAATAAAACACACCCTACTGACTCACTGGCCACATCATTTTCAAATATGAATGTCAGTCTATAATACTATTGCATGTATGTGTACAGGTGATGTGGGTGCCCTAACGGCCAAAGAGAGTGAGTACAAAGCCAAGTTTACCTAATTTACTACCAAGGAATAACTTGGGAATGGGAACCACTCACTCTGCATCGGCGCTGTTCTTTTGAAATTCACCCAGAGCAATGATCACCATTGCTAGTTTTGAAAAGATGAGATTGCTTGGCCTAATTTTTAGAAAATGTCCACTGAAACAGATGACCAAAAAGGGATAGAGGGAGCAGAACAAAATGAGGAGTGAGAAGAGATGGAAAAGTAAAAGCCTAAGTGAGGGCCTTGGACTTTCATAGTGGCTGCCATCTATAAAATCTCTCTGCTTATTTCTTGTGGTTTGTGTCTAGGGATCAAGAAACTTTGAAAACTTATTTTCAAGATGTAGTAGTTAATAGCAACTCTATTCCGTGACTAGGGAATTGTGGTTAAGATTGAGGAACTGATGGAAGTGGCTCTGTTGGGACAAGGGGCAGCTAGGTGGTGCAGTGGATAGAACAACGAGACTCAGAGTCAGGAAGATCGGAGTTCAAATCTGGCAGCAGATACTTACTAGCTGTGTGACTCTGGACAAGTCACTTAACCCTGTTTGCCTCAGTTTCCTCATCTGTAAAATGAGCCAGAGAAAGAAATGACAAATCACTCCAGTATCTCTGCCAAGAAAACCCCAAATGGGGTCACAAAGAGTCAGACACAACTGAAATGACTTAGCAACAACAAAGTCTTAGTTAGTATTATCATTTATTGTTGTTGTTATGGTTCCTGAACCTATTCTTGAACCCATCACCATCACCTATTTGCCCATAATAGCCACAATCCATGACAACCTGGCTTTGTCCATACTGGCTCACTTCAGGTTTCCATTTACATATCTAAGCAGGGGTAGGGAGTCATCTGATTTGTTAATCTGGCATCTTACAATATACAGGAAAGGTCTTCCTTCCAAAGACCCCATTTGCCTGCAGGTCACCAGAGGAAATGGGAGTGAAACCACTTTAAAGACCCCTGCTAGCCCAGTCCTCACTTCAAATGAGCTATAGTCTTTAGAACTTCTTTGTTATAAATCGGTTAGGCATTAGGTCAATAAACACTTATTAATAACAAAGCTATCGCTTGAAGAAATAGTTAAAACTTTGACTTTTTAGATTTAAGAACCATTTATATTATCTAACACAATGTCAAAACCTTTTACGTGGGGCTCTTGCAGCCAGGGAGTTGTGGTAAGTATTGGAAGTAGATAATATGTATAATTGAATTGTATTTCTTGCTTTCTAAATGGGTGAAGGAGGGACTGGAGGGAAAGAGAAAATTTGGAACTGAAAATACAAATAAAAATTAATTGGAATTAGAAGTATAAGCTAGTGTGACTTCTTAAATATTCAGATTTCATGGAATCTGTGAGCTTTCTCAGTGAGATGGAAATTAGCTATGTAGTCTATTTTAAAAACAAAGATTATGTAAATTTTATAGTCAATTTAAATAACACCTGGTAAGGTTTGAGAGGGAGAACTAAATGCATACAGATTGCACTATGACAAAGGAAAATGTTAGTTGAAAAAAGTTAGTGTAAAAAATTAGGATTGTTAAAAATTATTCTGGGCGTTATCCATTTGTTTTCCTTTTGGAAATATTTCTTTGATATTATAATGTGACTTAGTGGAAAAATATTATTTCATGTTCACACAACATTTAAGGGATAGTTCTAATGAATAATAAGATGAGGTTCACCTCTACTATGCTTCCTAGTCATATGAATGAGTAGCCACTTTCATTTCCACAGTTGTGTTTATAGGGAACACAAGATTGTGGGCAAGATCTGAACATTAATAGCAGGGAATTGAATTTGCACCCTTGTTAGAGTATACCTGGTTCCAAATTGTTACTGTTGGCCAGGCCAAGCTAGGTCAATTTGGACAAGTCAATCTCTGTCTTTTTTGTGAAGAGTTACTCTGTAGTTCCTTAAAATCTTGAGAGTCCCTTGTTTGTGGGAAAGAGGACTATCTCAGCTGTGTTGAAAGTAGAGCCTCTGTGTGTGTATGCATATATGTATGTATGTATGTATGTGGAGGGGGAAGGAAAAAAGGGAGTAGCTGCCCTTGAACTAAGGGGATCTTCAACCAAAACACTTTCTCTGTTTCCAATGGTGGTGGCCTTTGGGAATGGGGTTATGGTGGTTACTTCTTTCCCTTAATCACTTGATTAGGGCTTCACAATTGATCAGTTGACCTGAGTTGAATTGTTGGAGACCCCTGAACTGAATGATTGCTAAGGTATCTTCCAGTTATGAAATACTATTATTCTGTTCAATGTCTCTAAATTTTCTGTCCCTAGAATAAAACTGTATTTAGATGTAGAGCTATAAAATACCACAAACCAACCCCCCTTATCTTAAAAATAAGGAAACCAAAGCCAGGAGAGTGAAGGGACTTGTCCAAGGTCACACAGGTTACAAGTGTCAGAGCTGATTTCAAATCTAGGTCCTCTGATTGCAAACAATCCAGAATCTTAATCTCTGCATAGGTAATCATAATTAACATGAACAAGTAGATCAAATTACTTGTTAATGAAGGCACTAGAATGTTTATATAAGAAGATAGGTTTCTGTAGCTCGTACCCAAAAGTAGTTCCACTGTTCAACAATGAGAAGTTCAACAGTTAAGAGCATTGTATTTATTAATAATTCTTTGGTGGGTTGGTAGTGACAACCAATGCTCAAATAAACATATTATCAGAGAAAGAATATCTCTTGTAGCTGTAGGGAATGTGGGTAAATCCAATTGAATTGAACTGCCTCCCATCCAAATTGTATGCCAGGAGGCCCTCCATAATCTCACTCCAATTTACCTTTTCATCCTTATATCATTCTACCTCCTTCCATGTACTCTATATTCCAGCCAAAGTAGACTGCTCTCCATCACTCATTCATATTCTCTCCTTCCTCTGAGCTTTTGCTAATCCCATTCCCTATTCCTGGACTGGATTACTCATACCTTTCCCAATCTTCTAGATCTTGGGAATTCTTTTTCTTCTTTCAAGGTTCAACCCAAGGCCACCTGCTCCATAAAGCCTTCCTTGAAAACAACCTCTTCCCCATTATAATGTAAACTGCTTGAGAATAGGGGTAATTTTATTCCTTATATTTTTATCCCCAGCCCCTAGCAAGTGCTTGGCACATAGCAGGTGCTTAATATCTGCTTGCTGACTCTTGATTGATCTCTCCCTCCTCCAATTTATCATTCAGTTGTAAATAAGGCATTTCTCTAGGCACTATGAACACAAAGTTGACAAACAAAACAGGCACTGCCCTCTAAAATGAGGGATTTGGCATTTATACACATAGATGTTGTAGAAGGTACAATGTAGCAAGGGCTAACGAAAGATCCAAACAAGATGCTCCAGGAAAATTTGAGAAGAGAAAGATCAATTTTAGCTGGACTAAAGTGTGGATATGGGCCGGCGGAGGGGAGTGGGGAAGGAACAGAGTTGCAGTGGAATCAGAGAAGGCTTCACAGAGGTCTTGGTACATGACTGGGCCTTGGAAGAAGAAAAGGATTTCAGCAAGTGATGATGAAGCCAGCAGGTAGTCCAGGCGTGAGGTACACAAATGCATGGGATTATGAGAAAGCAAGACAAGATTAAGAAATAGCTTAGTCTAATTTGGCTGGAATGTATGATAGTATTAAAGGTAGTAAAATTAAATAAGACTTTAAGGTAGTGGAGGGCCTTAAATGCCAAGGTAAGGAGTAGGCATTTGATCCTAGAGGCAATAGGAGCCCTGGAATGTTTTTGAGCAGGAGAGGGACACAATCAGATCTGTTCATAATAGGAAGATTATTTTTGGCAGCTGTGTGAAGAATGGATTGGAGCAGGAGGGAGCCCAAAAGCAGAGAGACTAGTGAGGGGACTATTGCAATAGTCCAGTTGAGGAGTGATGAAGGCTTAAACCAGGTTGATGGCAGTGCAAGTAGAGTGGGAAGTAGGGGACCAGTGCAAGAGATATTGTAGCAGTAGAATTTAGAGGACTTGACAACTCATTACATATGGGTAAAAATAAGAGAGAGGGAAAAAATGAACATGATTGAGGTTTCAAACCTGGATGAGGGAGCAGTTTCAGTAGAATTAGCAGTGACATTAGGAATGAATTAGTTAGAAAGTAGGAGCATGTAATCTTACAGCATTTTGCCTAGCTCTCCCCTTAGCACTTATCTCATACTGCTTTGAGTTCATAATTTGGGCCCCTGTCTTTCATCTCTCCCCCATCTACCATTTTTTCAATTGTGAGCTACTTGAGAGCAAGGTCTATGTTGTACCATCATCATATCCCCAGGACAAAGTATGGTGCCTTGCATATAGTTGGTTCTTAATGCAGCTGAATTGTGTTGAACTGAATTTTGAAGGTAAAATTATATAGTAGAAAGAACTGTTAATTTGGAGTCAGATGACCTGGGTTTGAATTCTGGCACTGTCATTTGCTATCTGTGTATTCCCAGGTAAGCCCACTTCATCTCTCTATGGACTTCAATTTCTTCATCTGTAAAATGATTTTTGGATGCCAATTCTTGGATACAAACCTGGGGAATTCCTTACTGTTCCTATAACATTTGTTTTCTCTATTTCCTGAAAGGCTCTTTGTCCCCTGGTCCTGAGTAGCCCTAGCTGTTTCTAGAAGACAAGTTTGAGCAGTGAGCTACATGAAAATCTTCATACTAATCATCAACCTTTCTCTCCCTGCCCAACCCCAACTTGTACTAATTAGAAACTATAAACCTTGACACCCTAACAGAAGACTTTCTAGTCTGAAGATACTGGTATTAGCTTCCTTTAGTAGAAAGAAATGCTGAATTTGCCACCTGGTGGGTTGAGGACTTTGTTGTGTGAGCAAGGCCTGGGGCCCAACCTGGGCTCATGGTTGTCAATATTGAATTTAGACTCAGTTTCCTTGACTCATTCTTCCTTTCCTTTGTCACATTTCTCATCATGTTCTTCTCTTGAAGACTGTATATTTTCTGTAGATCTGAGTTGCAATTTTGTGTCTTCACTTTCACATAAGACAATTAGAGCTCTATCACCCCTAAAACAGACTTCTTCTGAACTCTTGAAATTATGTACCTCGAACACCCACAAGCCTCAAAATTCCACCTAAGAGCCAACTCTGATGATGAGGATAATGATAATGATAGTATAGATTGAATTGAATTGAATTGGACTTTCCTCTTCCAAAAAGAGCACTTTGTGGTCACTGTTAGATACTGAACATTGGCCCAAATAGACCAGAGCTCTGATGGGGCATCCCATTTTTTTCGTAGTTCACAAACTTTCCATAATAACAAGTTTTCTTTCCTGTTTTGCAGAGGAGTTGTTTCCATAGTCATTCTGAAAATGACAGAAACTCAAGTTGGAGAATATCTACTTTCGATTCAAAGTGAAGCTATGAATTACACTGTGATATTTACAGTGAATATAAGAAGTAAGTTGGGGTTGATAACAGAGACCCACAGGATTTGGAGAGAATGGCTTCAATGTCTTGATTTATTTCATTATTCTCTAGAAAACTTACCGTTTGCCCAGGGAATTGGATGCAAATTTTAAAAATTGATAAAGTTGGATTGCTTGTGCTCCCTGGACCCACTTGGAATAATCTATAGGAAGTTTCTGAGGAGAATTCAGTGCCTTCAAGTCATTTATATAACAAAACATACAACAAATATAATACGTCAGTCATGTGAATGATCATTCTGATACGAACTTTGTCATTACGTTAGTTGTTAGCTGAGAGGATTCGACACTTCCCATATGCTTCAGTAACTGAGACCATAGAACTTGAGCTGGAAGGAAAATTAAGGAGCATCTAGGCTATCTCCATTATTTTTAGATGACTGTCTTTTTCCTCTTCAGAAGGGCTCCAGCAACGCACCTTACTGGTCAGAGACAAAAGAACTTTCATCAACCCCTGCCTGCTTTCTCTTTACCATCCAGCTTCACTGGATAGAACAGAACCAATCAGTAGCCTAGTAGTCTTACAAATGGGTGATTCCATTTGTAGGCATATGGATGCTTTCCCCAAGGACTACTAGGGTATGAGAGGATTTGCATTTGGGTGTGGTGTCTGGCTCCTCCCCACCTTGAATGAAACATGGATGTGTGTTGCTCTGAGACTAAATGACCTTCCACATCAACATCCCAAAACCTTCCCACTCACCACAAAGAATAAAGGTGTGTGTGTGTGGGTGCTTCTTATGTCTTAGCTTACCTTTGTGCCAATGTAACACTCCAGACAATCTTAGTGTTTGGGGAAGACCATCATCTCCATGATAAAACAGTAAATGGATTTTCATGGACTTGGAATCAGGAAACTTGGGGCCAAATCCTGCCAAATACACTAGCTGGTGGACTAGATGAGCTTTCAGATTTCTTCAGTTCAATTTAGCAAGCACTCATTAAGCTTCTACTCTGTGCAAAGTGCTGCACAGGGTATTGCCAATGCAAAGACAGAAATGAAATGAGCTGTGCTCAGGAAGCTTATATCCTACTGGAATTGGAAAGGATTGAATGAAATTGAGTGAAAGGGTTGTAGTAGGGGATCTCTAGAGTTCTTTCCATTTTTAAAATTAAAAAGTGTATGATCCTCAATATTTTAAAAGCTATCATGTGGAAGAGAATTTCAATTTATGTTGTATCTCAAAGGACTAGAACTAGGATTGACACTGGGAGTTATAGAGGAACAAATATTGGTTTAATATGAGGAATAACCTTCTAATAATTAGAGTATGCTCCCTTGAAAGGTAACAAGTCCCTCATTATTGGAAATATTGAAATAGAATGGATGTTTAAGGAGGATATCTTCACTACTCTCCTGACACAATTCTGGAGGGAGCAGGAAGTAAATTGCTACATAGCTAATGAAGGGCACTTAAGTGGTGCAGTGGGTAGAGTGCCAGGCCTGGAATCAGGAAAACCTGAGTTCAAATCCTGCCTCAGACATTTATCAACTGTGTGACTCTGAGTAAGTCATTTAACCTTGTTTGCCTCAGTTTCTTCATCTGTAAAATGAGCTGAAGAAGGAAATGGAAACTATTCCAGTATTTTTGCCAAGAAAACCCAACTGAAGTAACTGTACAACAATAAAGGAGGGAGCTGTCCACAGCTTCATTCTTCCAAAAGAACAAGGGAATGGAACAGGAATAGTCAGCTATTTGAATGTGTTCCTCGATTTGTATGGTGTCTGACTCTTACTGATCATTGCTTTGGTCTTGGACTGTTGATTATGGTTGGAGCCCAGAAGGGCTCAGCCACTGAACACAAGTGAATAATAAGAAAAATAACAACAGAAATAAATAGCTTTATGAGTTCAGGACTGTTTACATAAATGAGCTCATTTAACCCTCTGTAACAACTTCCCTTGATCAAGGCAGACATTTTCTTTTTTTGCAGGGTGGGGGGGAGGAGTAAATAGTATTTCATTTTTTCCAATTACATGTAAAGAGAGTTTTCAATATTCATTTTTTATAAGATTTGAGTTTCAGATTTTTTTCTCCCTCCTTCCCATGCCCTCTCACCAATACAGCAAGTAATCTGATATAGGTTATACATGTGCAAACATATTTCCACATTAATCATATTGTCAAAGAAGAAACAGAACAAAAGGGAAAAGCCACAAAAAAGTGAAAATAACATGCTTCAATCTGCATTCATACTCCATAGTTCCTTCTCTGGATGTGGATACCATTTTCCATCATGAGTCTTTTGGAAGTGTCTTGGATCACTGTATTGCTGAGAAGGGCTAAGTCAGTCATAGTTGATATTTGGACAATGTCGCTGTTGCTGTGTACAATATTCTTCTCTTGGTTCTGCTCATTTCACTCAGCATCAGTTCATGTCTTTCCATGTTCTTCTGAAATCTGACAAGGCAGACATTTCCAACACCATTTAACAGATGAGGAAACTGAGGTTCAAAGTCTAAATAGCAGAGGAGCAAGGACTCTTCTGATTCCAAGTCTGTCACTCTTTGCATTACATAACAGATATGTCTAGGGTCTTTGCCAACTCTAAGATTCTAGGCATCTGTCTCAATATGTTTTCTTTACATAGGCTAAGGCAAAGTACAGAAAGCTGTGAGGAACCTTGACATTTTTCTTACTTGGAAGTGTCCACTTTGAGCTCTTTTATTACTGCTATTTCTCTCTCTTGACTATAAAGTCTAAAATTCTCGTCCTGTTATTCTTCTGCCTCCTGCCCCCCCCACATCTAGCTTCTCTCTCATATCGATTCATGTACCAATCACACTCCCATATGATATTGGTGAGAGAACAGTGATAAAACTCAGGATTTCAAGTAGCATTGGGTTTAATATGATAAATGTACTTCCTTATGATGTAAGGTTTTAAATATTTTTATTACCTCTGAGGATTAAAAAATTATTTAAAAATGATTATAAATAAGCAATGATGCCTTCAGAAAAAAAATCTTGTCATATACTTTAAAATGTTATTCGAATTAATTTAACAGGAAAACTCAGAAAGCCATACTTCAGAAAACTGGAGAACCAGGATGCAGTAGTTTGCATATCAGAAAGCTTCCCAGATCCAGTGGTAGAGTGGTCTTTTTGCAGCCCACAGAGTAAAAGGTAAGATGTTTGCAACTCATGTTGATAGTTATATCTATGTACTTCACAGCTTAAATTCTCTATTAGAATTTTTTTTATAAATGTTATTTAATATATCTAGTTTTCAGCACTGATTTTCACAGGAGTTTGAATTACAAATTTTCTCCCCTTTTCTCCCCTCTCCCTCACTCCAAGATGGCATATATTCTGGTTGCCCTGTTCTCCAGTCTGCCCTTCCATCTGTTACCCCACTCCCCTCCCATCTCCTTTTCCCTTCCTTTCTTGTAGGGCAAGACAGATTTCTATGCCCCATTGCCTGTGTATCTTATTTTCTTGTTGCCTGCAAAATTTTTTTTTGTTTTTGTTTTGGAACATCTATTTTTTAAAACTTTGAGTTCCAAATTCTCCCCTCTTCCCTTCCCACCCACCCTCGCTAAGAAGTCAAGCAATTCAACATGGGCCACATGCGTATCGTTACGTATAACCCTTCCACAATACTCATGTTGTGAAAGACTAACTATATTTTCCTTCTTCCTAACCTATCCCCCTTTATTGAATTT
>CM053622.1:662484501-662507661 GCA_028646595.1 Phalanger gymnotis
CTTCCCTCTGCCACTTTGTGGGTTCTGCAGCTCTAGAATTGGTTCAGAGCCATTTTTTTATAGGTTTTTGGAGGGACTTGGTGGGGAGCTCACGCCAGTTACTGCTTTCCAGTTGCCATCTTGTCTCCACCCCCTCAGACCTATGATCTTTCACACAAATCAGCATCTATTATGCTGCCCTTTGTATGGGCTGACAATGGTGGAGAACTGCTCCAAATAATTTTATAACAAAATGTCATTTTCACCAATTAAAGTGTTTTTCATTCATGGCAAGAGGACATAGATAAAAATGATGTTAATGTTTTTGATTTGTGACTGGAAAACCTGTTTCTCTCTCAGAAATTTGGCTCTTCACAAACATGTAAAATGTAAGAGATGTCATGACATTTTTCAAAGCTATCACTAAACTCTCCTCATCCTCTCCTGCTTCTCAAACTACCTTCTTATTTGATGTCCAGCCTTGATTTTCTTTTAACATGCTCTGGATAGCTTGTTTTTTTTTTCCTTGTTTGGGAAAAAAACCATGTGAGATTACTGTAGTAATATCATAGTTCTATCTGTTTTGTAGTACTGTAGTTTTCAGTTAAATTATGAGGTAGAGTTTGAAAATTACCTTAATAGTGGTCCAGAGTAACAGCATCATATACCACGTCATAAAGAAGGCAACTCTATTTAGGTATGGCATTTACAACCGCAAGCAGTAGGCAGTTGACCTCCATGCTGTAGCAACTTCCCTCTTCTTCTTCCCTGAAATATAATCAAGAACTGTGCAAAAAAAATCTGTACCAGAAGTAACTTGGAAAATAATATTAAAAATACTGTCCTCAAACACTATACCTTATTTAACCCAGAAAAGGAAGGCAGTGTGACCTAGTGGAATGGGAATCAAGAGACGTGAACCTGAGGCTTGATTCTACTAATATCAGCCAATCAATGAGGATTTATCAAGTACCTACTAAATGCTAGGCTCCATGATAGGTGCTAGAGAAACAGTCCCTTCCCTCAAAGGGCTTACATTTTATTTGGGGAGAAAATATGTACATATATAAATATGTACAAAATAAATATAAGGTATATCAGGAGAGAGAGACACTAATATTGGAGGTGGGGTGGGAGTGGGAATTAGGAAAGATTTCATATAGAAGGTGATACTTGAACTAAGTTTTGAAGGAAAATTGGGATTCTAAGAGGCAGATGTAAGAAGGGAATGCATTCTCGTCTGGTGCTTCAGCAGCACACTAACTATATGATCTTAAACAAGTCACTTCTCTAAGATAATTTCCTAATTTGAAAAAGGAGGGAGTTGAATCACATGATCTCTAAGGGTCTTTTAAACTTTTAATTTTAAACAGCTCTATAAAGATATTCTAATTTCTAGAATTTTAGAGTAAACGCATATCTTTGTGCAATGTCTAGCACACAAGAGATACTCAACATAGGCTAAAGAGCAAGATGATATTCAGAGTCACTAGAGGGGTAAGCCATAGGGATGTAATTACATGCTGGCTTCCTAATCTTCTGGGGATGTGCAAAAATCTTCATTCTGGTGTTACTAGTTCTGTTATCAGAGAGGCTTTTTTTTTCTCCATTACTCAGTGTAAGTACCTTTCTAATATGATTGAACTCCAATAATAAATCATATCCCAAATTGCCATTGGTATTATGACAGTTAAATATTCCATTACTATTTAACTACACCAAAGCTTTCTACAGCTTCCTTACTTGCATAGATTCACTTCTCTGATTCTACCAGTTATTTCCTCAAAATAATCACACTGAAGTTAATTAAGCCTGCCCTTCCTTTGAAAAATCACTCTACTTACACTTGGTTAAATTGTAACTTTCTAGAAGTCCTCATATTCTGTTCCTTATCAAATAAATGCTTGTTGAATCAATGTGTGATGAATGGTATTACAAAGATTTGGATGTCCATTCTGTTAGTTTTTAAAATTTATGAGGTCTATTTACTTCATCAGGAGTACAAAAGTTAGTTAAGTTCATCTCTGATTCATGACTCAAAATTATTTAGGACGATGTTACAATTTAATCATTTCTCATACAGTATCATTTGGGCCTTGACTAGCCTTCAGATTTTACTGCTCCTTGAATGATTTTCATTTCATAGGCATCATATCATAGCTCTAGATCTGGAAGGGAGTTCAGAGGCCTTCTGGTCTGATCATTTTATTTTACAGAAGAGGAAACTGAGGTCCAAGGTTGTAAAGTGATTTGCCTAAGAGGTCATATAGGTTCGGTCATTTTTTTTCAGTCGTGTCCAACTCTTCGTGACCCCACTTGGGGTTTTCTTGGCAAAAGATACTGGAGTGGTTTTCCATTTCCTTCTCCAGATCATTATATAGATGAGGAAAAATGAGTGTTAAGTGACTTGCCCAGGGTCACACAACTAGTAAGTATTTGAACTCAGAAAGATGAGTCCTCCTGACTCCAGGCCTGGCACTCTATCTACTTCACCACTTAGTCATATAGGTAGTAAACATCAAAAGTGGGATTTGAACCCAGTTCTTATGAATTTAGCACCAATACTTTTTCCAGTGTACCTTGATGCCTAAATTACTTCAGTCCCTCAAAATTGATAAACATATCAATTGAATGCTGATTGGGACAGCATGGGACAGCCATGGGACAGCTGGGACAGCATGGGACAGACAAAATCTTTCTCTCTGGTGATCACGCAACCTCAGAGAATTGATGAGGGGACAAGTGTAGAATGAATGATATAATTACAGAAATATGTTGAAAGTACAGTAGAGATTGTTAATGGGCCAGAATTTGTTTTTAATAGGTTAATACAGAAGGGTTTTCTGATGGGGGTTATGAAATACTAGAAGAACCCCAAGAAGAACTTCCTTGATCATCACCTCTTCTCACTCTGCTGCCATCCCCAGAGGCAGCCATCTCAGTCTTTATGCCTTTTCTTTTCTATATCTCTTCTCAGTAGTGCATGGTCAACTGTATCCTGCTCAGCCATTCACTTGGAGTACAGAAAGTAGCTTATATGTGAGACGTCTCAAGCTATAAACTGTGTACTTATAAACAAATTATAAGCATATACAGCCTCTTCTAGTTTAGAGATTCCTCTGGTTCTGGACCATTTGTCTAGTTTCCAAACTCCTTGGCTTTCTTACCTGGTGCTTGTTCAGGTCTTTGTTCTCTGGCATCTTGAGAAGTCTACTTTCCCTTCTTTCCTCCATATTATTTCTATATTTTACCAGGAGTTAGTTCTCTTTTAGCTCTACTGAACAGGGAGCACGCATTTAAGCTTCTTTGTTTACCATCTGGATTTCTAATCTCCTTGTCTAGGCTCAAGTAGAATAGTCTTCTAGCCTCTCCCAAGTTCCAAACCACTAGACCACAGCTCATTAGCACTATAGTTCTCTTTCTCAGCTCAAGTTTCCTCTGGTTAATTCCATTCACTCTTTCTGTCCTTTCTTTCTGATTGATGCTTTACTCCTTCCCCACCCCATTTTTATAATTTCCTCAGTTTATACATTTGCATCCAAAGATCCCATCATTTATATAAAATGAGACCCTTTCTGCATATTACAAAAATATGAGTAAGGGTGTGAGGTACTATATAAGACTGGGGAAAAGAATACACTCATAACAGTAGGCTAGAAGAGGAAGGTTGGTTTTAACATGAGGAACAATTTAGGTAAAGGCTTTGAAACTGGAATGTGAGGAGAAGACATGAGGAGACCACAAAATGTCTTGTTAGGTTAGAAAAGAAAGTTTATTTAAATTTTTTCTAGTGCTGATTCTTTTCTCATTTTTGATTCCAAGTGTTTGAGCCCAGGGTCTACATAATTTCTTTGTCAGATTGTTATGGATTAAACTCTCTTCTCTGGTCACCATCTAATGTGTAAAAAATAAATTGTTTCTCCACTGTCCACTTTGGACTTTTCTAACAGATCTTATTTTAAAATGTTGTCTTTGGTTTCTGACTGTTGTCAGTCCTTCTTAAAGGTCTTATTTAAGGAGGACCATGTCCTTCTTAAACTGTAGATACTAGAAATAGACCTAGTTTTACTAATGGTATGCTTAATGTCACATTGCTTCAATATTGTGACCTTGTCAGTGTGGGAACTTCTCCCACCAGTACAGACTGTAACTCACACCTTCTTAATTTGAGACTTTTTTTTTATCATTCCTACCTGTAAATGCTTCATGAACATCAATTTTTCAAAATCCATCTGACATACTACACTATTCCTATAGGTCTTTCATGATTTCAGCAGTATAAGTGCCACACTTTAGTTATCCATCCTTCACTCTCACTACATGAACAACCCATCTGTTATACATCTTTTTATCATACATTTCTGAGGTCAAATAAAAACTTTTTATTTGATAGAGGAAAGTACTGCCTTAAAGACTTTCTTCCAAAAAGATGTCTCCCATGCATATATCAAAACTATGCTGGGGTCCTTAAAAGATGTAAGACCACAGATAACTTTGCTCAATGCCTTCCTTGATCTTTCACGTCAACTGAAGCAAAACAGGAGAAATATCAAAGGTGTTTGCTGATATCAGTAAAGAAATCCAGCTTAGAGAGATTCCTCATGGAGATGATGAGGTCCTCCTGATGCTCTTACTTATGGATGACTTTGTAGGGCTTACATCAAGCAAGTACATTGCAGAGCTTCTTGGGTGAGATCCATAACTATCCAAAAGAGTTTAGTGTCACAATCTATAAAAGAAAAACCAAGTGGATGAAGATTGCCTATTGCCCATATTATGATATGCAGTTAGATGGACATTGTATAGGACTCATCTTTTAGAATCTATACCTTTAATAGTCATTGCAAATGGTCAATGAATTGGGCTCACTATTAAGCAGGAAAAATGTATTAAGCAGGGCTATATTGCCTTTAGAAAATTGCATGTCTCTTTTAATGACTTCAGACTTCTCCCTATTATTCTATCATTACTATATGTTATGGAGCATTATAGTTTCGAAAAAATGAAAAAATGAATACTACTCAGGGAGCAATGGAGAGCCATTGGAGAAGAATAGACTGCAATATGTAACAAATAAGGGACTACAAAGAGCTGGAGAAAAAGGTGTCATCAAGGAAATGTCTGACAGAAAAACAATATGGGCTGGTCACATGGTGAGAATGAGGGATGGAGAATAAGTGTGCTACAGTGGTCTCTTCTAAATGTCAGGGTAAATCAAAGGAGTTTATGAGCACATTGGGGCACCACTTGTGGTGAACTTAGGGGTTAATATGGACAAAAGTCATATAGGATGGTCAAGGATGACAAGATGTAGCTGGTAGCATGCGGGAATCTCATCCATATTGATGAGATCAGGGATCCAATTGAGTGTTATTTATGCCACTTCTTATGTCTCAAGTCATGTCCAGAGTGTTAAGCAATGTGCTGCAGCCTATCTATGGCCACTGTATGTCTCTCTATCCTTCCTCTTCGGGTCATCCTTAATTTTAATTCTTTATTGATTGTGGTGTTCCACCATTGGGAGAATATTGGTATTAAAAAGCTGGGTTTTTATTTGAGGGAACTCCTCTAGACTGTATAGTTTCCCAACTTAATCCATCCAGCTTTCTTTTACTTAATTCTGGACACAGATCATTGTCCATCTGCAATGTCTGTCCATATACGTATACAAACCACTAGGTGGCATAGTAGATAAATAAACTTGAAGTCAGGAAAATGAGAGTTCAAATTCTGCCCCAGACACTTATTTGTGTGATACTGGGCAAATGACTTAACTTTATTTTATTTTCCTCGTCTTTAAAAATGGGATATGATAGTACCTACCTTGCAGGGTTGTTGAGAAGGTTAAGTGAAATAATATGTGTAAAGTACTTTATACACCTTAAAGTATCAAAAGTTACATTATAATTTTTATATATACTGGTTGACTCAGTTGTTTTTCCATTCATCTCTATATTATGATGTAGCCACTGAGAATTCTTCATCTACTTGGTTTTTTCTATATGAATTGTCAGGCCAATTCTTTTGAGTGGTTGTGGATCTCACTAAAAAGACTCTGTATTGTCCAGGGGCTTGATGTAATTAGCATATTATCTGCATAGAGGAACATCTGGAGGACCTTACCAGTGATAAAAAATCTGTCTTCCATTTGAGCTGGACATCCTCCATGACAGTGACAAACATCTTTGTTGAGTTCATTTCCTTGTTCTATATGTCACTTAACACTGATAATCAGAGGACCACTGGATAAAATTTTCTCTTGTTGCATTTGTTAGGGAATCTCATGTGACCTTAAGATATGTCCAAGAGATGACTTGCTGAAGGAGAGCCTTTGTTTTACTCAACTGAGTAAATGTTTTAAAAAATAATCATTAAATACACTGAGATCTTTTATTATTTGCCCTTTGCACTTAATTATTAGTTTTATTTATTTATTATTTATTTATTTATTTATTAATTATTAGTTTTCCACAAATAATTTTCTATAGTAAACTATAGTGAAAATACTATAGTAGGCATTAGGTCTACATTGTTGGAGCCTCAAGGAAAGGGCCAAATTTACCATGATTCTCTTTCATGCTACTCTAAAGTGCCCTATTTTCTTGCCCCACCCCTTTCTTTGCAAGGGGTGAAAATATAGTTTACTATAGAAAATTATTTGTGGAAAACTGCTAATTCCCTTTTCACATTTTCATCAAGGTTGATATGCATGTAATTCATTCTCGAAAAAATTTTATTGCAATGAGAAAGTAGGCATATGAGTCAGTAATTACTGATGTCCTCTTCATTGCCTTTTTTTTGGCAATAATACCATTTGGAATGCTCTAAAATAATTTGTGAGGACTTGGAGGTTTTCTCTAACAATGTAGATCATGACCTATCCATACTTGCCCTTCTTAAGAGACTTTTATCCGTGTCCTTCCAAAAGTTCACTACAAGGTGTCCACGGGAGGGGATATGGAGTGAGATATATTGAGAAAAGTAGGTAATATAAAGTCACCCTACCAAACTCTTTTTATGAGATAAGTAGATGTAATGCCTAAACCAGAGAGCAGAGAAAGAGAACTGTAGGCCAACATCATTACTTAATCTTGATGCAAGAAAAAAAAATTAAATAAATCCTAAAAAAGACTTGGAGGCAGGAGATAGAATGCCAAGTTTAGGGAACAGTCAGTAGGCCAGTTCAGCTGGAACATAGAGTATGTGAAGGGGAATAGGGAGTATTAAACCTTGAAAGACAAGCTAGAACTAATCTAGTCTAAATCTTTTAACTATGGATAAGATTTTTATCTTGAGAGTGACCTGTTTTCAGAAGAGCATGTTTTTGCACTGTCATATGCTGGTATAGAAAATAAACTTAAGTGGGAAAATTCCCATTCAGTAATATTTAAAAGACAAACCACTTTTGCCCACCCTTGTGATTTCCTTACTCCACTTACTTATGTCGCAGTTGGTAAAGAATTCCTAAAGTGGCTTCTCAACATTAAATGATTGCTGGACTTAACCATGAGCCAATAAATGTTGACACCAGGAGGTTTGGGATTCCCAAACCCAGAACTTTTCTGATGTAGGAGAAAAGAACCACAGACACAAAAGCCCACCTCTTTGGCCATTGAGAACTAAATGTGGTACCTTTTCATGGTGCATGACATGTTTGGCCAACCAATTTTCAGTTGTAGCTCTGCAAATCTCCCTCCTCAGAAACAGGGTAAAGAATGTTTGCATTTGTTGAGCAAAATACGGCATAAGGTCAGAGGAAAGCATCATCCTCACCTTACTAGCTGTAACCCAGAAGAGAAACTTAAATAGCTCAAGTCAGACCCGAGCCAACAACATTCAATTAGTCTCTCTGAATCAGGAGGCTGATAGAGATAGAATCACTCCCTGGCTTCCTGATCATATGTCTTTTGGTCGTGTGTAAAACTACCTACAAACTTGTCAGCTCTTAGTTCTCCTATTTCAGAAGCTCTCAACTTCTCCAATGCCCTCTCTATTATTCTCTCAATTCTGATGGGACTTTGATAATTCCTTGCTCTTTGAATAAGTCATTCATTGCTTTATGCTAAAATTACCTTTTGAGCTGCCCAAAAAACTCCCAGCCTCTCCCAGCAATTCTCTAAGTCACCAAAGGGAAAGTGAAAATGACCTGTGTTTTGATCATAGAAAGGAGAAAACCCTTTCATGATTGGAACAAAAATAGATTTTCTTAGTCACAAAGATATTCTTTTACTTTCAACTCAAGTTTCCTGATCTCATGCCTACTGCCAGATGTCTAGTTTTAGGAAAGACCCCAGGGGAAAATTGAGGCTTTGAAAATACTAATAACCTAATTGGTTAGTCCCCTTGAAAATCCCAGGGGAGGTTCAGGAAGCCAAGAGTCATCTTGTGCTAGGCTCAGTCGTGATAAAAGGTAGAGGGATAGTTTGGGGGATGAGAGAGAAAAGGATAGTAAAGTGCCCTGTGTGATTCCACTGTGTAAAGAAGTTTATTAGATTATTTTTCTTGCCAGGAAAAAGAGGAGAGAAAGTCTCCTTGATGCAGAATTACATGTCTGGTGTCATACTGCATGCCACTAAGGCTGGGGTGGTGGTTTTGATATGATGTAAGTATTACCCAGACAAAACCCCCTTGCAAAGAAAGGGGTGGGGCAAGAAAATAGGGCACTGTAGAGTAGCATGAAAGAGAATCATGGTAAATTTGGCCCTTTCCTAGAGGCTCCAACAATGTAGACCTAATGCCTGAAAGGAGAATCCAAACCAGGAATTGATTTAATTTGATTTTCTTCATAATATCCTTTGTGGGTTCATTCAATTCAATTCAACTAATATTTATAAAGCAACTACTATGTATGGAGCACTATGCTGTATCATAGAGGAAACGCATACTTTAGATAATAACTCACAATGTGTGGTACGTAATAGGAACTTAAAATGCTTATCGGATTGGACTTATATCTCAATATATATTTCATAAATTTTATAAATCTTTTTCTTTATAATCATCTGTTGAGGTATACACAGTATATGGAGTATTATCTCTTTTTTACCTATGAGGAAATTTAAATGACTTGCTTTAATTTGATTTAAATGATTTGCTTAGGGTCCCTCAGTTAGTAAGTGATAGATTCAGGATTTGAACCCGAGTCTGGTCTCTTGACACTGAATCTAGCATTCTTGCCATTACACCAGAGTGACTCTGTGGCATAAGCTGTGCTGTCATGGAGCTTAGAATCTTCCAACATGGATAATTACAATACCATATAACATAAAAGTACATAAGAAAGGTGTGATTAAAGTAAAGCTGAATGAGGAAACAGCAGCATAGATCCCAGTGGATAACATCTAAAGGGATAACATCTAAGGGGATCAGATAAAGTACTTCTGTCTTAGTGCCTGTAAATCCTCTAATTCTGTTTCACAGATATTAGAGGAGAATTGACCAAAGGCTTTATAAAAAAAAAAAAACCAGCTTCCACTTTGGAGGACACATGTAGAGCTGAAGAGCTGCCTGGCAGTTGAAAAAGGCCCCAAACATGTCTATACTTGAGGCAGGGGTATCCCACCTTAAGAAAAGCAAATATGTAAAACTGTTAGCTAATGAAGCAGAAAATTCAGGCCAATTGTTCTAGCTTCAAAAGGATTCTTTATATAAAAGGAGGACATTTCAAGTAGGATGTTATTCACATGCAACTTTCTAGGCACATCTATTACATAAAGTAATGTATGCTCTCAAATATGAGGGTAAAAGAGACTGGTTGATAATCATGAATGTCCCCACTCCAGCTCTAGATTACTAATAATTGTAAGCCTAGGAGCCCATGAACCTGTCTACCCTGCTTGATTGTTATTTTCCCATTTACTATGTATATTTGGCCTAATTGACCACATTACTACCTAAAATTAGCTATTAATCAACATTTTTAAATCTAATCTTGGATTTCTTTGGTCTACTTTAAAAAGAGAAACTGTTTTCCTGTTATACTTCTTTAGTTATCATTCAACCAAATCAACTCTAATACCAAAGAAGCTTGGAGTCAAAGGTCCTTAATTTCCTACTTGCACTTTTTCTGAGAAAAAAAAATGCCTTTTTATCATTACCCCTGAACTCTCAGAACACCCTTCCATCTAATTGGGTTTTAGTCTTGACTCCACAAGTAGCAAGTGGTATGGCCTTGGGTAAATCTCTTAATTTCTTTCTTTTATAGATGTTTCCTCAGCTACAAAATGGAAATAACAATACTTATATTATCTATGTTACATGCTTGTTGTAAGGAAATCTCTTTGTAAACCTTAACATATTACACAAATGTAATCCATCTTTATTATATAAATAGAACCCATTTTTATTATTATCTGACCCAGGGCTGTCCAAAACACAGGCCATGCACCTCCATGCAGCCTGCCTATGTCCACCACAAGCACAGAAATAGACACAAATGCTTAGTTAAAGCATTTGTGTCAATTTCCACACCCGTAAGTAAACAGAGGCTGGCCGCATAAAGTTGCACAGCAGGCCGCAGGCCATACTTTAGACAGCCCTGATCTATCCACTCCTCACCCATCCCTCTTTGTAAGAGTGAACTATTTACCTGTGCCCCACAATTTTCTCAGGGTACATGCTTCTTGGAGTCCTGGCCAAAGAGGAACACCTTTGGATAGAAAGTCTTGTCCCAACCTGTACTATAGGCATGGGGCAGCATGACCTCTTAAGGGCCTGTGTAAGACTTCATGATGGTCTCTTCCCAATCAAGACAAGTTTACCTTGATGACTCTCTTTACCAATTCTCCTATCCAACTAATTAATATTGGGTCTACAAGACATTTGGGAGACCTGAATTGCTATAAAAATTGTTTTGTATAAGATTACAAATTAACCACCCTAATGATGTCCAGCTTCCTCTAAATTTGGCTTAATGACCACTATCTATGCTTAAATAATTCTATACTTAATCCACCTAGCAGAGGGAAGCCTGGTAAGTGGGTGATAAATTTTTTGCTGTTTAATATCAAAACGTGAAGGCTCGTAATGCCATACACACATAGATATAAAGACAGAGATTTTTTTTTGTCTCACCCTTATGATTTTACTGATATAGGGAACTCCAGTGAGAAAACTCCTTCTAACAATGCAGATCTGCAACTGTTCTGCAATTTATAGTCTTAAAGAGTTGACTGAAGGGGCAGTCAGATGGTACAGTGGATAGAGCGTAGACCCTGGAGTCAGGAGGAACTCACTTCAAATACAGCCTTAGACACTAATATGTGACCTTGGGCAAGTCACTTAACCCCAATTGCCTCAAAAAAAAAAAGAGTTGAATGAGACACTGATATGTTAGGTGCAGGCTTGTAGTCATGCTCAGAGTTGTAGTCCGTGTGCTAATTCTGAGGCTGGCCCCTTATTCATAGGCCGTGTCTCTCCTCATAAATATCATAGTAAAGGAAATCCATTTCTGTGTTGTTGATCTCTCTGAGGTTAGAAAATACTTTAGATCTATTCTTGTAACTACTTGTTTTAGTTTCTTTGCTGTTGTTGAGTCATTTTCAAACATGTCCCGCTTGGGGTTTTCTTGGTAGAGATACTGGGGTAGTTTGCTATTTGCTTCTCCAGCTCATTTTACAGATGAGAACTGAAGCAAATGGGGTTAAGTGACGTGTCCAGCAGGTCACACAACTAGTAAGTGTCTGAGGACAGATTTGGACTCCAGAAGATGAGTGTTTCCAACTCTAGGCCCAGCGTTCTACCCTCTGAACCACCTACCTGCCTCATTTTATTTCCTTAGTAAGCATTTTTTTACCCTTGTAGCAATGCTGTAGAGTTATTCCCTCCAGTCCCACTTGCAGCAGATATAGAGATTTTGGGGGTCTTTATCCCAGTTTACACTCACACTGCTGAGTCAGGTTCCCAGGAGTAAGGCTGGCTGCTTCTCCCCCATCAGGGCTTAGGGGTACTCCTGAGGGGTGCTGGAATTCTTCTCTAATACTATTGGCTCAAAAGCCTCCACTGGTGTGCTTCCCATCTTCATTGTTGGTCGATATCCATTAGTCAGCCAGACAGTTTTTAAAAGGAGCATTTACTAAGATGGTATAGTAAGAACAATTGATAAAAAAATCTCCCCCCAACCCCCGCCAAGTCTATGATACTTAGTGCCACAAGTACATATGGGACTTAGAGGAAAGTGAGCTTAGGTTCATAGAGTACATGTGGCAAAGGAGTAACGCACAGCTTCTGGTTGCTAGAAACCTTTTGCTCTGCTTGATGGGGCATTACTCAGGAACTTCCCCTTAAATATGGTGTAGCTTTAGTGCTGGGCTTTTGTAGAGCTGTGAATCTTCCTGTTGTCTCCATCACTAGTTCCCAGTGTAGACATTGAGGTCAGTTGATCTGGGGATGCTGCTAATCTGGGGTTGCTGCTAGTGCACCAAGGGGAAGTCCTTCAGACCTCTGAAACTCAAAAGGTCCTGCTTTACTAACATGAGGGAGGTAGGAGACAAAGATCAAGACTAGGCTTCTTCTCCCCTCCTTCCCAACCATTTTTTCTCAGGGATTTACCAGGAACTCTCTCTCTCCTCTCCGCTTGCTTAAATTTCTGGAGTTCTTAATTAGTTTCCAGTCTCTCTGAACAGGCCACACAGGGTGTTACCCAGTTTCCTCAGTCTCTTGTGCAACATCACCTCAGGTCATGAGCTTTTTTTCATGCTTAGCCTGAAACCTATTTTTGAATGATTGATTGTGATGTGGTCTTGCCTGGTTAAAGTACTTTATTACTTAAAAAAATAAGCGGGGATTTCTTAATTCAATTAATCAACCGCCACCCTTCTGCTCTTATGGTGTTCCAACTCTCTAGGGCTTTTGAATTTCTGGGTGGTCAGGCTACATTGTAATCTCAGGAGAACAGCCAAGAATCAGAGAAGAAAGGACAAGAACCATCCTATTCTCCTAGGGAACCTCTACATTGGAAACTGGGCTGAGCTGGAAGCAGATTCCTCATGGAGTCTGCAGAATCCTCAAACCTCTCCAGGCCATTCCAACAATTCTGAGTTCCCATGAGAGATGGGAAGGAGGCATTTTACCCCTTGAGATGTCATGACATGCTCAGGAAGTGTCTGTCACTACCCTTGTAACTATGAGGGAAAGGGGCAAGCAGTTAAGTTTCCCACCGAAGGCCCATATACACACTTACTGTGGTAGGAAAACTATCTACTATATAAACTAGACTAGTTTTTCTTTTAAAAGTATTGAAACTGTCTTGGAGATTTAATCAGTTTGGAAAACTAAGTCTTGGACTTTTGATGCCCTTTCCTGGTAGCCTAACAACAAAAGCCATCACATAAGGAATCAGGAGCTCTTTCCTCACATCTCTAACACTTACAGAAGCAAAGAAATTGCATTCACCTGAATGAATGCTGTATCTTTACTGAATTTTCCCTTCCCTGAATCCAAAGACAAATCCTCTGGACCCTACTTTCAAGGAGCTTACATTCTATTATTATCTTTGAAAGAAGGCAGTGTAGTGTAAGAGAAAGAGCATTATACCAAGGGTAAGTCTCCTTGTACTCATGGGCTTGAACCATTCTTTACTGTGTGACCCTGAGAAAGGCATTTAGTCCTTCTGGGCCTTGGTTTCAGTGGAAGTTTCTGTGAAACAAAAAGTTAAAACTCACACAGTTACAATCAGAGCTACTACTCACATGCTATTTGTTTTTTCAAATACACAACCTTTAAGGAATATGACTAAATGAGCTCCCTTTTGTTAACTTCTGGCTGGGTTGTGAGCCTTCTCATTTCATTCTAGTGTTGATCCTGTAGCTCGAGACTGGCCTGAATTAAACCTAGCCTATAAACTATAATCCACAATCATTTTTTCTCTAGCATTTCATATAATTGCCTGGCTAACTCTGTCTGTAATTTTTTTTTCCAGCAGCACATCAGAGTTTTGTGACCATAAGCACCGGCCTGGAGAATATACCTTCCATGCAGAAAATGGTGATGCTCAGTTCACAAAAACATTTACACTCTATGTAAAAAGTAAGTTGAAAATAAAGGAAATTTAAACACATTAATTCTTTAATACTTATATTTATGAACTGTAATTAGAAAAACAAAAATAATGGCCAAAAGATAATGCTGAAAATCTATTTTAAAAATTAAGGTACTTTGAAATATAAGTTAGTGGATTTTATTAATATTTCTCCCCCACTTTGTCACGTAAACACTTACAAAATTTTAATTCCATGTGCTTTCTAAATATGGTAACTCATTATAGTGACCTAGATATTACAGTATTGGTGTTGATTAAAGGTGAAACTATTTCAGTACTTCAGTCTTCGTGATGCTATTTATTTCCATTTCTTTGGCTTTTGAAAAGAAAAGAATACTGTGGCATGTACCTTTTGAAGCTCATGTAGCCCCTGAAACTGAGCTAAGGCTCAGAGAAAGTGAAACAAAGATTTGCACACCAGCTCCCTGCAGAGCAAGACAGTGCAAAGGAAAAGACTTACTATCACTCGGGGGTGGGAGAAGGAGCCAGAGGAGGCCCAAGCTTTTCCAGGAGTGATGGTAGAAGATTCCAGGTGTCCTTTCCTTCCAGGAAGGCAGCTGGGCCTCCCAAGAGCCACCTGTATCCTTAGGTCAGTCTTTTAGACCCCAACCTAGGTGTACAATATTATATGGACTTTTTTATGTTTATTGTCTTTTACAGGGAAACCTCAAGTAAAAATGGATACATCAACAAATCAGGTTTCTTGTTACTCCGATGGCTATCCTTCACCATCTTGGACCTGGAAGAAGTGTACAGACATGTCTTCCAAGTAAAAAATATTTTTTCCTCTTATGTTGGTGGAGCTGTTTGCAACCGCAATCCACATTGCACATATGGTCAATAACCAACTGACCAAAAGCATTTATTAAACACCTTCCGTGTATGAAGCAGGTACAGGGGTTGCTGCTGGGAAACCCAAGACAAGTTAAATGGACCCAGCCTTCAAAGGAGTTACATTCTGTTGTCATCTTCTAAAGCAGGCAGTATAGGGATGCCCATCAATTGGGGGATGGTTAAACAAGTTGTGGTCTGTGATTGTGATGGAATCTACTACTGCACCGTAAGAAATGAGAAGCAGGTCAATTTTAGAAAAAACATGGAAAGATTTACATGAAATAATAGAGTGAAATGAACAGAACCAAGAGAGCATTGTATACAGTCACAACAATATTGTTTGAAGAATGACTGAGTTATTCCAAGTATTATAGATACTCAGATAAACTACAAAGGATCTATGAAGGAAGATGCTATCCACTTCCAAAGAAAGAATTCATAAGTAGAAACATGCATAGTATGTTTTTATGCACACACACACACATACACACGCACACACATATGTGTCAGGGTGGGGAAGGAGGGAGGGAGACAGTTTGGTACTTAAAATATAAAAAAAATTAGTTAAATTTTAAAAAAGATTTTAAAAAGAAAGCAGGCAGTGTAGTGTAATCATAAAAGCACTAGACCAAGGGTAAAGCCTTCTACCACTCTTTACTGTGTGACCTTGGGAGAGGCATTTAATCTTTATGGACCTCAATTTCAGTGGAAGTTTCTGTGAAACAAAAAGTTAAAGCTCAGATACAATGAGAGCTACTATTCATATTCTTCCTTATGCTATTCTCTTGTTCAAATATAAATCTTTTAAAGAATTGATACACTTAAGGAAGAATCAATCTATGTTGCAGAAGCTATGACTTGTTAGTACTTTTTCCCCCAAGTTTTATTTGTTTGTACCATGGGCCTTTCCCTATAGCATCCTTCCCCCTACTCATCAATAGAACCCTCCCTTCAACCACAGATATATTGATTCTGTGATGACTAACTTTGACAGACTTGGCTCCCCTCAGCAATACAAGGCTCAAAGACGGCTCCAAAGGACTCATGATGGAAAAAGCTAGTTACATCCAGAGAAAGAACTATGGAGTCTGAATGCAGTTCGAGGCAAACTATTTGCTCTCTCTTTTTTTGCCTCTTCTTTTTTGATTTTGTTTCTTCTCTCTCATGATTCATTCCACTGGTCATAATTCTTCTTTACAACTTGGCTATTGTGTAAATAAGTTTAATGTGAAGGTATATATAGAATCTATGTCAGACTACATGCTGTCTTGGTAGGGAGTGGGGAGGGGAGGGAAGAGAAGAATTGAAACTCAAGAACATGTAGAACTGAGTGTTGTAAACTAAACATAAAAAATCTAATTAAAAAATAGAACCCTCCCTTGTAAAGAACAAGAGAGACGGAGCAAAACTGACTGATGCATTACCTGATGGGATAGGCAACATTCCTCACCTGTAGCCACCCACCTTTTTTTACTAAGAGGAAGGAAGCTTCTGGGATCATGATTGGTCATTACACTGAATAATAGGTCAGATGTCATGGCTTCTTTTTTGTTGAGATATACAGATGAATTCCAGGTAGCTTTCTCTGCAGAGATTCTGAATTGAAATCTAATGATGTATTGTACCTGACATCCATGGCTGTGGCCTAATTTCCCATGGGTGCCATTTCTTTTCAGTTGCACAGAAATCACAGGAAAGATTTGGAATGAGAGAACTAGCAGGAAAGCGTTTGGACAGTGGACATCGAGTAGCACCCTAAATCTGAGCGAGCAGTTCAAAGGACTCCTAGTTGAATGCTGTGCCAACAATTCACTGGGCTCCTCCTGTGAGGCAAAGCTTTTCAACTCCCCAGGTACTGTGCCATTCCCATTATGATGCAGAAGTTACAGGAACTTCCTGCAGCTTAGCTTGTCTCCCCGTGTTGGTTCAGAGTTAAAGGGACCTTACAAAGGGAAATGGGTTCAATGTATGAGAAGGTTTTGTGAGTCAAACATGAATTCCCAGTGACATCAAGTGCTTTGGAGTTCCTTGGAAGTGGTCTGAAATACTGTAAATAGAGGGAACCTCCTTCTCTGGGAATTTGCTATAAACCAATAAAATCCCAGGTCTAGTCCCTATGTCTAAATTTCATTTTATTCTAATATGTCATTACATTTTTGGATCCTTATTCTGCCATGCAATATACTGGCCACCCCTTTCAACTTTCTGTTAAATCTGATAAGCATGCCATCTCTGCCTTCAGGAATGAAAACAATACCTAGAAAATGCCAGGATTCCAACAAAAATAACAAAAATTGAAAGATGACATTTTCCACATCCAAACTCAGCACTTTGGCAACTCTATCGTATTTTCCATTGTTGTTAAAATTCTTGCTTGCCTGCTGCTTCCTGATATGTTTTAGAGGTGTCCCCCTACCCCACCCCTCACCCCCATTTAACTTCAGCAAACTTGGGGCTTCTCGACTTGCAATAATATTTAGTATAGCTGGTTGCCCAAAACATAACTTCTGCATTTAGCTTTGCATATCTCACATATCCATATAATGAAACATCTTACTAAGACTTCCCTGAATTGCTTAGTCTGTGTACTTAAGTATATGACTTTTATATAGAGAACATATACATGTGTGTATACATACACACCTACATATACACACACACATACGCACATATATATACGTAGTTCTAGTTCCATATGTAAGGTGTAGCATCAATGAGAAAACAAAAGAGGTTTTGCCTTTGCCTTTATATCACAGAATTGTATGGTTAGAAGGAATTTCAAAGATCACCTAATCCAACCCCCTAACCTATGCAGCAATGTTCTCTACTGTGCTCCTGATAGGGGTCTTCCAGCCTACTTGAATATTTTCATCAGTTGGATGAATCCTTTTTCCATTTTAAAATAGCTTTGGTTGTGAGACAGTTTTTCCTTATATTGTGTTGAAATCTGCCACACTAAATCTTTCCCCTGTCAATTCCAGTTTTGCCCTCTGAAATTACAATTAAGTGTAATCTCTCTTCCCCAGGAAAGCACCTCAAATAAGAACACTGCTTGATTTGTTATTCTGGATATAATCTATGTAGAGTGTTTGTGATTATTTGCAAGAGAATGCTTCACAGTCATAGGTAATCCCTAGGGAAGAGAATAAGCATTTATATAACTCCTACTATGTGTCAGGCACTGTTCTAAGCATTATCTTATTTGATCCTCATGACTGCCTTGCTTGGTGCCATAATTATCCCCATTTTGCAGTTGAGGAACTGAGGCAAAAAGAGATTAAGTGACTTGCCTAGGGTCATATAGCTTGTAAGTGTCTGAGGCTTGATTTGTATTCAATTCTTCCTAACTCCAGGTCCAACACTCCATTTATAGCATTACCTAGCTGCCTCTGATATTTGTTGAATTTTGTTGCTTTGGAACATTTGTTTATGGAGGTGAGGGATTGATAATCATAGTTATTAAAATAGTAGATGACATTTTAATGAGCACTGTTATAGTAATAAATAAATTATAGTAATAAACAAAATAAAGAAATAAATAGTAATAATAATAAACAGAAGTATTGATTCATAGATTCACACAATGTAGAATCTTACAGTTGGATGATCACCAATCCTTAAAGTGCAAATTCCCTTTAGTATTATATCCCTGACTTTGTCCAACCTGTGTTTGAATCCCTCCATTGATGAGTAACTCGCTACCTCATAAGGGAGTCCATTCCATATTCACCATCCCCTAATTGTTGAAAAGTTCTTTCTTATATTGAGTTGAAATGTACCTCCCTATAACTTCTATGCATTGGCCCCAATTCTACCTGCTAAGCCAAATTCGTCTAATCCTTCTTTCTCAGGACAATCCTTCCAATGTTTGAGGACAGTGATCTAACCCAACCCCCAAGTATTTCTTTAGGCTGAATATTCCCTGTTCCTTCACCCTCATATAGTAGTTTCATATTCCCCTCACCATTCTGGTTGCTCTCTGGCATATTCTCTTGTCAATGTCACTCCTAAATTGCAGCCCAAAGAATTGAAGAAAAATAATTCAGATGTGGCTTCACCAAGGTATCGTGAATGGCTTCTCATATCCATCATTCTGAACATAGTATTTCTTTAGACAATGTAGCCTTGGATTTCATTAGCTTTTTTGGTTTGTACATCCCACTGTGGATTCATATTGAATATATCACCCCCCACTCTACCCCCAGGCCTTTTTCCCATAGCCTGCTATTGAACCATGGCTTTCCCATATTCCGTACTTAAACAGTTGTTTATTTGTTTATTTGTTTTGACCCAAATGCAGAACATCACATTTGTTCCTATTCAGCCTCCTCTTTATAGTGGGTTGAGAGTAGCCTCAAAATCAGCAGGAACAAGGTTCAAGTCTCGCCTCTGACACATAACTATAATGCGACTTACATCAAGTCATTTAAACCCCTCAGGGCTCTAAGCGGAAGACAACAATTCAGGTGATGACCTTCCTGATGGAGGGAATTTCCTCATTTAGTTTTCCATAAACTAGTGAAATCACAAATCCAGTCCCTATGCCTAAATTTCATTTGATTTGATTTAGCCCCTCATTCTGGTATGTCATAACCTCTTTGGGTCTCTTTTCTGCCATCCAATGATGGGACCCATCCCTCCCAGCTTTCTGTCACCTGAAAATCTAATAATTGTGCTTTCATCTGAGTCAATGATTAAAATGTAGAACCAAAAAAAATAATTGCTTAGTAACTTTATTTTGTTTCAGGATCTTTTCCTATCACCCAGGACAAGGTTTCCTTCTATATCACCATTGGATTTTGTCTTCCCTTCATTGCTGTTTTACTCACACTCATTTTTCATAAGTACAGAAAGGTAAAAACCAAGAAAGTAAAAAACAAAAAACATTTGTTCCCTATTTTTTGGGCAACATTTTTGTCATTCTTAATGGGCTCCATTTTCCTTTTCTGAAGCAATATAGGTATGAAAGTCAACTGCAAATGGTACAAGTGACGGGCTCATCGGATAATGAATACTTCTATGTTGATTTCAGAGAATTTGAATATGATCTCAAATGGGAGTTTCCAAGAGAGAATTTAGAATTTGGTAAGAGATGTAGGCAGTAAATAAATAGCACTGTGAAATTGTCCTCTTGACCCAAAACTAAAACAGACATGTACAACCATGTTTGCCCTGCAGGACAGATCCTAGGCTCAGGCGCCTTTGGGAAAGTGATGAATGCTACAGCTTATGGAATCAGTGAAACCGGAGTCTCAATCCAAGTTGCTGTCAAAATGCTGAAAGGTATAGTAAAGCTAAGCGACCTTGCCAAAGAGGCTTTCATTTTCAGTTAGGCCCCTAAATTGTTTAATGTGCTTAGGCCACGATGAAGAGAAGTGATGGGGGCTAGATGGCCTAGTCCAGCCTTAGATGCTTACTAGCTGTGTGACCCTAGTCAAGTTACTGAACCTTTGTTTCCCTCAGTTTCCCCAACTGTAAAACAGACATGATAATAACACTTAGATAAGCCAGAGTTGGTTTGAGGATAAAATGTGATATTCGCAAGGCATTTTGCAAACCTTAAACATTAATGCTATTAGCTGTTACAGATGAGGTAAAACCAAAACCAAAAATGGGATGGATCTAATGGAAGCCTCCTTACTCTTTTTGTCTCAGTTAACTTATCAGTAAAATGGGGACAATAATACAGGGACAACAGTACTCATTCCACTTATCTCATGGGAGTGGGAGTTTGAAAAGAAAGGTGTTAAAAGTAAGGTGCTTTGTGGCCCTTAAAATATTAAGGAAGTATAAGCTACCATTGTGATTTGTTTGGTATTCATAAGCATCTGTTTGCCATGGAACTAGCTAGGGGTGTGCTTGCTGCAAGCAGATACTATCTCTTCCAGTATCATAAGGGTCAGGTCTTTCAAAGGTCACAGTCTTGGGGCTCCAGAACTAGAAAGATGCACTTGCTCAAGTTTTTCTTCTGATAGCCAAAAGGATTGGACAAAACAACCTCTAAAAGGTGCTTCATGGTCTATACCTGTAGTGTCTACTACCAGAGAGGCTGACACCGGTGGCATTCCTGATCTGGGCAGTTCTGAACTACAGTGGGCTATGACAGTTGAGTGTTGACACCAAGTTGAACACTAAAATTTAAGCACCTGGGAACAGGGTAGGGTGGGACCACAAGCCTGCCTGAATTGGAGCAAACTGGCCCATATTGGCAACAGAGCACATGACAACTGAGCCAGTCAATAGTGGAGTTGAGCCTGTGAGTGGCCTCTATTTCCAGCCTAGTGAGATAGGAAGAGCCAGTCTAAAAAAAATGTCCCTTTTAGCTTTAAGCATAAGTTAAAAAGGGGAGCCATAAAGACTTTACTTCTCAGAACCTCAGTTTCCTCATTTGTAATAGGATATCAATCCCTGTAATAATTATCTGATATGAGTTATTATGAGGCTCAACTAAAGTAGTATACATAAGTGTCTTTAAAAATTGTAAAGTGCTACAGAATTGTCAGGAGTAATAGTAATATTGTTATTCTAGTGATGCAAAGTTAGACATAGGAAAAGAACATAAAGACATGGTTCTGCCTAGAGAAGAGAAGATTAGAAGAAGCCTTAATTCTAGCATCTGCTTTCAAGAAGAGGTAACATAGTGTAGTAGACAGAGCACTGACCTTGGCATCACGAGACCAAAGTACAAATCCTGGATGAGTCACTTAGTACCTCTGGGATCTTGGGCAAATCATTACCTCTCTGGGCCTCAGTTTCCATTTCTGTAAAATGAGGGGGCTGGACTCAGTGGCATCTGAGGTCCCTTCTGGCTCTAAGTATATGTTCCCAAAGTGGACAATACTGCTCCCTGGGGGTGCTGGAACAATCCAGGGGGGTGGTAGTAGCCTCAGAGGCAAATGAGGGGTATTGAATAATAATAAGAGAGTGGTGGAAGCATAAGAAAAGAAGAGAAGAAAATTTTGAAAAACCATTTGAGCATGTTTTGTTGTGTAAGAGAGGTAAAGTTGTAGTGATTACATTATTTTCCCAATAAACACACAAAATACAAGTTATAACTGATCAGTGATCAAGTCTGCCAGTGGGTCTTAACAAGCAAGTGTTGGCAGGTGAGTGTATTGTGCATTGTCAGGAAGTCCAGCATGCATTAGCAGAAATATGTGCATGTAATGACTTGTTTACAGTATAACTCTATATGGTTACATGATGTAATATTGCATCATCAAAATTTCAATGCATCGAAAACCCACAAATTTACAATAAATTATTAAATTTAAGATGCATCATTTTGAAAAAATTATATTTTTTTGAAATGACATATATTTTGCAAAAACTGTTAAAAAGTTAAGGAAAGTGTATTTCCAGGAAATTGCTGAGCAATTTTTTTCCTTGTTGTTTATTTATTTAATATTTTTAGTTTTCAGCATCAATTTTCACAAGAGTTTGAATTACAAATTTTCTCCCCAGTTCTACCCTCCCCCCACTCCACAATGGCATATATTCTGATTGCCCCATTCCCTAGTCAACCCTCCCTTCTGTCGTCCCACTGCCCCCCATCCCCTTTTCCCTTACTTTCCTTTAGGGCAATATAGATTTTTATGCCCCATTGCCTGTATATCTTACTTCCTAGTTGCATGCATTAATTTTTTTTGAACATCTGCTTTTAAAACTTTGAGTTCCAAATTCTCTCCCCTCTTCCCTCCCCACCCACCCTCCCTAAGAAGGCAAGCAATTCAACATAGGTCACATGCGTATCATTATGCAAAACCCTTCCACAATACTCATGTTGTGAAAGACTAACTATATTTTGCTCCTTCCTATCCTATCCCCTTTATCCAATTTTCTCTCTTGTCCCTGTCCGTTTTCAAAAGTGTTTGCTTTTGGTTACCTCCTCCCCCTATCTGTCCTCCCTTCTATCATTCCCCCTTTTTTATCTCCTTCTTCCTTCTTTCCTGTAGGGTAAGATACCCAATTGAGTGTGTATGTTATTCCCTCCTCAGGTCAAATCCCATGAAAGCGAGATTCACTCATTCCCTCTCACCTGCCTCCTCTTCCCTCCCAACAGAACTGCTTTTTCTTGCCACTTTTATATGAGATAATTTACCCCATTCTCTCTCTCCCTTTCTCTCTCTCTCTCAATATATTCCTTTCTCATCCCTTAATTTGATTTTATTTTTTTAGATATCATCCCTTCATATTCAACTCACCCTGTGCCCTCTGTCTATATAAACATAAATATATGTATACATACTCATATATATATATGTATATGTATATGTATGTGTATATGTATATGTACATTCCCTTCAGCT
>CM053622.1:662508161-662558912 GCA_028646595.1 Phalanger gymnotis
AAATCTGAATCTGAATCTGAGACTGTTTTTGCTGCCTGATCATGTTCCCAACCAACTAATAGACCCTTGAGTTTTTTAGCGAGGTATGACTGCTTGTAGAGTGGAGAGTACTTTGTCCCAAGCTTGAGGGGATACGCTGTTGTTTTCAGAGCTATTTCTATACAGCAAGCTCTGCCACACCAGCATGCTTCTTCTCCCCCAAGAATTGCCAACCCAGACTGGACTCAGATCTTAAGCAGGCTCTGCACTCTTGCTCTGATCCACCACTTAATTCCTCCCACCAGGTGGCCTGGAGCTGGAAGCAAAGGCAGCCGTAGTTCTGTCCTCAGAGCTGCACCACCTCTGCTGCCCTGGGGCATGGCTGAACAGCAAACTGCTTTCACTCCCCACAGCTTTTCCCACTAACCTTCTCTGTTGTCTTTAGTGTTTGTGGGTTGAGAAGTCTGGTAACTGCCACAGCTCACTGATTCAGGGTGCTAGGGCCTGTTCCACCTGGCTCCTGGTCTAGTTGGTCTGGGTGCAGCCCACACTGGGCTCTGCTCTGCTCCATTCAGCTGCTAGCTCCATGCATGATAGACTTTACCCAACGACCATCCAGGCTGTCCTGGGCCAGAGTGCTGCTTCCCTCTGCTATTCCATGGGCTCTGCAGCTCTAGAATTTGTTCAGAGCCATTTTTTATAGGTTTTTGGAGGGACCTGGGAGGGAGCTCATGCAAGTCCCTGCTTTCCAGCCTCCATCTTAGCTCCACCCCCCTGAGCAATTTTTTTTAAAGAAGGGGATGGTAGGCCAAATAAGTTTGGGAACTTCTGAAGTCTCTAGAGTTATGATCTTATATGTACAAAAAGGGCTCTTATGAGGTTTAGAGGGGCAGCTAGGTGGTGCAGTGGTTAGAGTGCTGAGCCTGAAGTCAGGAAGACTCAACTTCCTGAGTTCAAATCTGGCCTCCCACACTGTGACCCCTGGACAAGTCACTTGACCCTGTTTGCCTGAATTTTCTCACCCATAAAATGAGCTGGAGAAAGTAATAGCAAACCACTCCAATATCTTTGCCAAGAAAAAGCCAAATGGGGTCACAAAGAGCCCTGATGATCAGGGATGCTGGCTAGTCATTCTCCACTTACACCTGGCAGCCTGGGCTGGAAAGTTCCCAAGGAGGAGGACAAGTAGAGACCTTCTTCCTTGGGAGGACAAAGTTTTTACGCTCTTTTCAGTGAGGAGGGTGGAATGGTAACTGGTGCTTAGCTGAGCTAAAACCAGGATTGTACATGTTCATATTATTTAAATGCAGTCCTACCTGGAGGCAGGAGGAAAGGCCAGTTCAACTGTATGACTAGGGTCTGTCTGTTAAGTCCCTCTGAGCCTCATTGTAAACTAGGGGACTCATTTGTCCTAGCCATTGCTGGCACACTTCACAAGGATAAAATGAAATCTGTGGAGGGGCAAGTGCTTTTAAAAAGCTGGCACCATCACACTATTTGTGGTCCTTAGGAATGTTTAATTGAAATCCATAGATCCCTATAAAATTCATTCCACTTGCTAGCTTCACTTGAGACATTTGAAGACGGCAGGGACTGACGTGTAAATCATAGCATCACAGATCTGGAGCTGGAAGGGTGTCAGAGGTCATTGATCCCAACCCCCCAACCACTGGTCTAAAGGACAAGAAAGTCATGAGTGGATCTCAGCTTTTTTTTTTAATTAACTTTTACTATTTATGACCTGACTTAAAGCAATTCAACACTCCCCCTTCCCTCACCTGTTTTTTTTTCCTCATAATATACTTAGATGAATAAAACAAACCCTTCTTAAGCCAGGAAACAAAATCTAATTTTTAGTATTTTTTTAGTCCTTAATGTTGTTTTAGTTTAAAGATTTCTGCATGTGCTTTCATTAACAGAAAAGTCTGACAGCTCAGAAAAAGATGCTCTCATGTCGGAACTCAAGATGATGACTCACATTGGAAGCCATGAGAATATTGTGAACTTATTAGGAGCATGTACACTGTCAGGTAATGACCATCCACCCCCACTCTAGTGGCTAGCAGCATTAAGGGACTGACTAATGAAAGTCCCATTGAAGAAGATAAGAGGAGTAGATGGAGTATGGGACTTTCAAATACTTTTTGGTACTTCTCAGTTAGAGAGGGTCAAAAAGCCTCCTCAGTCAATCGATAAACTTTTCTTGAGCCCCTGTTATATGTCTAGCACTGTGCTAAGCCCAGGGGATACAAAAAGAGGCAAAAGGCAAAAGGTTTAGACAGTAGCCACTGTGTATTGTAGAAAGAGATAACTAAATAGATATCCATATCATACGACCCCAAGCCATTTAATCCAAATAGGTTCTATGAAATATGTCTAACTCTCCCAACCTCTTTCTTTCTTAACCCATAGAAATAGGACTAGGCCGCAGGCTGACATAGATAAATGTGCTGATATCAATAACTGAAGCAGTGGGATAGAGGCCTTAGCCTACAATCTTATGGAATGAGACCAAATGAGACAATATTTGTAAAGCATTAGCACAGTGCCTGGAACACAGTAGGCACCTAATCAATGATTGCTCCCTTCTCTACCACCCTCTTCATAGGAGGTGTAGCCAGAGCAGACCCTGAAAATTCCTTCAGTCAAGATTCTCTAGGGCTGAGGTATCAAACTCACAGTCCCTGCCATCAGCAAAACTCCCAAGTGAAGCCTGAATCGAATGAAAACATAATCGGGAAATATTTAACAAAGTAAATAAAAATACAATAGAACATGATGTTAATTTGTGGATTTCTAAGTCAACGTGCAGCCCATAGAGACCTGTTCTTATCTGAATTCAGCGCCACTGTCTGAGCATACACAGTTTGGTTCATTCTTGGTTGAGAAAGCACAAGACATATGTGCCCTTATTCTGGCGAATCTCAGTACTGCATATCCAAAACGTGTGGAAGGCATTCTCTCTTTCTCTGGAACAGAAACCGTAGAGAAAGTGGGAACTCCAAAAGAAAAAAAATTTCTTAATCAACCAATAAACAATATTTAATAAGTTCCTGTAGTGTGCCTAGCATATCCCTTGGCACAAAAAATGAGAATCAGATTTGTTAGTTATTGAGGAAGGCTGCAAAGATAGTAATGGTTATAATGCAAAGAGAAAAAGCTATTCTCCTCAGAAGGAACTGGGGTTCAGTTCTATGGGGTTCAGTAAAGTCTAAGAAAAGCTAGGCAAGTTGTGTTTTCCTATGGTAGAAGAGAAGTGAGCCCTTTCTCATCTTAATTCAGAGGCATGGTAGATCCTAATCAGTGTGAATAATGAATCTCCTGAAGTGGTCACATTATTTGCATTCTTATTTCGTATTTCCACCGGGCCAGAACCAATTACCACATTTTGCATAATTATAACTTTGAATAATGTGAATTCAAATACATGGGACCACTTCTGGGGATTCTGTAATAGGAAGACCTTCAAGTCACTTAAACTCTCAGTACCCCCAGGAAACTCTCCAAGACTTAAGATATAAAGTAGTTGTTGATTTGCATAAAGGGAATTTCCACAACAAGAAGTCCCTATACTGGTGAAATCAGTGGTCTAGACTAAAAAAATCTTTATTATTCTAACCTATTGTTGTATGTTGTCTTATATACGCACTCTCTTGTAGCATATCTTATATGTTTATGTATTCATGATTCAAATGGTAACCATTTCAATTGAGATAACATGTGTAAAGCACTTTATAAACCTTAAAGCATTATACATTGTTTTTGTTATTTCAGGACCAATTTATTTGATATTTGAATATTGTTGCTATGGGGATCTTCTAAACTACCTAAGAAGCAAGAGAGAAAAATTTCACAGGACATGGACAGAAGTCTTCAAACAGCACAATTTCAGCTTTTATCCCACTTTCCACTCAAGTTCCAGGTAAAAGACAAATGGTGGTCTCAAAAATAACACAATAGAAAATCATTAATACATTGCAATGTAAAATAAATGCCAAAGTGCCCTGTTCCCTACCTACTCAGTAGGCTAAAAGTCCAAAGATTGTGCTCAATGATGACCTTCCTGAATAACTTTTGAAAAATCATTTTCTTTGCCTTCTTTATCTCATTTACAAAAAAAGGGATGATACTTTTCTTCTGTTTAATGTGCTATTTATGACATACTCTTCTAGTACTTAAATTATGTCCTGAGAAGCATTCTGGTCCTTGCAGCAGTATATTAAGTAATGTCTTCTAATTATTAATTAGGTTGTAGTCAGAAAGTGTTGATTTAAATTCCAAGGTGCCTAATATATTCTTTCAGAATAACTTAGGGATTGAGTTTGTTATAATAATTGGTATTCGGCACACAGATCGGACTTTTTAAAAAGGATCCATTTATTGTCAAACGATGATAGGGAAGAGAAGCTTAGTTGTATCTCTACAACATAATGCACACATTTTATCAATGATGAAGACCATGTGAAAATGGCTAACCCTCCATATTCTCAGGTGGAGCTAGAGGTAGGGGAGAGATTCCATGTTCTGGCATGAACAACAGCTCTGCTGAGTTATTCTGAGAGATATTTTCCCAAATATGTGGAAGATATAGTCTTATTATTTAAGCATTTTCTGGTGCTTAAGTTACTGCAATATATTGGGATGAAGAGCTAGCCTTGGAGCCAGGATGCCCTAGGTTTAAGGCCTGCTTTTAACACATGGTTTGATCCTGAACCAATCACTTAACTTCTCTGTCTCACTCACCTCACCCCAACCCCAGTCAAGTCTCTAACATTCTAAATTCTGAGAGCCAGTTCCATCCTGTGTTCTTAGAGGGAGTTTCCTCACTGGGAACTTCCCCACAAGAATGAAATCAATCACAGTTCTGGTTCCTCCGCCCCCCTTCCTCCCCCCTGCCCCCAAAGCACCTTTCTGAGGTCCACTCTCATCTCCGAGCCTTTATTAATGTTAAATGTTAAAATTCTGTAGATATGATCATATTCATCTCAGTGGAAGAGTTGGGTTTTTTTAAGTACAGAGGCCTTTTAATTCTTTTTTTTTAGTTCCAAATTCTTTCTTTCCTTCCCTTCCTCCCCATCCCATCCCCCCCCCTTGCACAATGAAAAGGCAAGAAAAACAAAACCCGTTACGAATATGAATAGTTGGGCAAAAAAAAATTTCCTCATTAGCCATGTTGCCAAAAAAACAGAAAGAGAGAGAGAGAGAAAGAGAGAAAGAAAGAAAGAAAGAAAGAAAGGAGGGAAGGAAGAAAGAAAGAAAGAAAGAAAGAAAGAAAGAAAGAAAGAAAGAAAGAAAGAAAGAAAGAAAGAAAGAAAGAAAGGAAGGAAGGAAGGAAGGAAGGAAGGAAGGAAGGAAGGAAGGAAGGAAGGAAGGAAGGAAGGAAGGAAGAAAAAGAGAGAGGAAGAAAATGCTCCATCTATACTCTTGAGTCCAAAAACTCTCCTGAGTCATTTGGAATTGTCGTGCTTCATTGTGTTGATCAAAATTAACCAAATCTTTCAGAGTTGATTATCTTTACAATACTGCTAATATTGTGTAGATTGTTCTCCTGGTTCCGCTCACTTTACTTTTTATCAGTTCATATAAATCTTCCCAGGTTTTTATGAAACCATCCTCTTCATCATTTCTTATAGCACTTAATAAGGAATGGTTTCTTATTCTTATATTGTGATGATGATGCCCTCCTCCCCAATACATTTCTCAGGTCCCTTTTAGTTCTAAGAGCCATTATTAATACTTTATTACATACAATTATGTTACATACATACAATGGGGAAGCAGTGGTGAAATGACTAGACTGCCAGTCCTGAAGTCAGGAAGATTCATCTTCCTGAGTGCAAATCTGGCATCAGACATTCACTAGCTTTATGACCCTGGGCAAGTCACTTAACCCAGTTTGCCTCAGTTTCTCATCTGTAAATAGCTGGAGAAGGAAATGGCAAGCTACTCCAGTATCTTTGCCAAGAAAACCCCAAATGGGGGTCACAAAGAGTTAACACAACTGAACAACAATAGCAAAATACGTAAAATGCAATAATATATATGTATATATATATATATAATACTACTGTGTGAACCTTCATGAGAGTTACAGCTTTTCCCAAAGGCATCAAATTATAAAAAAAGGATGCATTTGAATATTGGGCATTCAGTCAATTCCTAGTGGAAAAGTGTGACATCTTTCAGGATAATTACGATAATTGATGGAATCCTAATAAAACTGCCCCTAGCCCCAATATTCTAATTCTCTTATGGGCCCTGCTAAACAGCAGGCATGTCCTGATTTAACCATATGATCTGGTTTTAATCACATCACAGGCCCCCAGACTCAATATGGCCACTTCCCCTACCTATCCACTCCTCTCCCCCCACCCCCTCTTAATATCCTAACTTCCTCATATATACCTTACTACTCAGTAGAACAACAAGTATTTCCATGAATTCATATTTCTCACAGAAATAGCAGCTGTGTCCATGTGATGGGATCCCAGCCACTACCTCTAGCTAGCCACTGCCCCCAGACCCATTCCTTATGCAGGTGTGTCCATGCACTCAACCACAATCACATCCATCTAATCTCAGTCAGGACCACAATAGCCAATCAGAGAGCAGCACCACCAGGATGCCTGAGCAGGATGTGGACCCCAAAACAATAGAAGGGACTTTCCCTAAGTGGACACCTGCGCAGTAATAGCAAAAACTGGCCTTTAGGTGAACTTATGACATAGAGAAGCTTATTATATCTTTATCATACATACAAGCCCCCCCAATGGGTTTTTATGTATGCATTGTGGGTAATCACATGTGCAGTTCCACTAAGGCTAGGACCCCTCCCCATTACCAAATCCCTTCTGCCTTTTTAATATTCATAATTTCTGTTGTGTAATCAACATCATTACACTATAAAATTGCCTGCCTCATCTTACTAAGTTGCTGGTTCCTCTTGGAATTTAACCTGCTTCATGAAAGGTGTCAATCTCAATAAATGCCTATTCTTGGATTAAAAATGGTCTGACTCTGAATTCTTTGAGATGGTTCCACCACAACACATCATGAAAGCACAACAATTACTGCTCATTATATTCTTGGGAAAGTATTATAAACACAATGTGAAATGAGAAAAAAATATCAACTTGCTAGTTCTCTTCCACTTCTCCTCTGGATCTTTATAGAAGACCAGCCTTTCCAGAGCTCAAAACTGGTTCTAGCTATGAGCAGAATTTCTTCTGGTTGGACAAGGAGCAGCCAACTCAAGAGTCACCTAAGTGTTTTTGAATCATAAAAAGGGTAAGCAGGTAGTTTGCTTTTCATTTCAAAAGCTAGGTATACTTCTGGTCACATTCTCTGATAAATTGTAACATTTAGATAACATTGGTTCAAAAAGAGAATTTAAGTAATGGAGTGTGTTTTCTCTTTTATTTGATAGAATGCCAGGTTTAGGAGGAGTTCACATAAGCCAAGATTTGGATCTGACCTCTGGATTCAACCGGAATTCATTTTATTCTGAAGGTAAAGCATTACCAGATGATCCATGAGGTCCAGTCCAATGCTGAAATTCCATTATTGAACATGTTTTCTTCTAATTAATAGAAATTAGAAAAGGAAATAGGTCCAAGAACTACAAGTTGGCCATCCTCATGGTACATGTGGAAATATTATTGCATGACTGGAGAGGCAGCAAGAAATAATGGAAAGGAAATGAAGCTGCAATCAGAAAAATTGGATTCTAGGTCTGGTTCTGCTAGTAGTGTGGTCTTGGACAAACTTCTAAATATCTCTGAGCCTCAGGTTTTCATATGTAAAATGAGGATAATATCGCATAGTAATGTTGTAGAGATCAAATGAGACAATATAGTAGAGCAGTTTTTAAAATTGTTCTACAAATGTGAGATACTCTGTTTATTGTCCTCTTCTGTTATAATAGCTGGCTTCACACAAAGCTTTACAACAGCCAACTATTTTATAGTTAAAGTGGAAAAGTTTATATATATGAAGATTGTGTCAAACATGCCCTGTAAATTTTGTAGATCATTATATTTACCTGTAGTCATAGATGAGTGGGGGAGTTTCAGAGAAGAAACTTCACCTTGTAAATGAGTTAATTAGTTTAATTTGGACAATTTCCAGGAGGCAGATCAGTCTGAGGCACAGTGTCCGAAAAGCTTGGTGCAAATCCTGCCCAAAGGACTTATTGTAGGTGTGTGACCCTGGAAATGTGGGTTGGATTCTCAGAACCTTAGTTTCCCTGTATATCAAATGGAAATAATTGATCCTTTCTACCTCACAGGCTAGTTGTGAGGGAAACACTTTGCAGATCATGAAAAGTCTCACGTAAGTGTGAGCTATCGTTGCTGTGCTATTAAGGTGGTTTGTTTTAACTAATATAGATTTGCCAGATCTCTTTAGTTAGTGCGATATTACTATTAGTATAAATTAAAAACGATATTGAATTGCCAAAAGGGGAAAAAAAGAACAGTTGGAAGAGTCAATACGCCCACTTGAAGTTGCCTACAAGCCCAAGCTGAAAACCATCAAACTGTGCCTTTGGTAAAGCTGCTAAATGTCCTCTGGCAGGTAACTTTCCTGGTGTTTTCTGTAAAAGTCAAGTCTATTTGTATTTTACAGAAGAAATTGAATATGAAAACCAAAAAAGGCTGGTTGAAGAAGAGGACTTCAATGTGCTTACATTTGAGGATCTTCTCTGTTTCTCTTATCAAGTTGCCAAAGGAATGGAATTTCTTGAATTAAAGTCGGTATGTTCCTTTTGAGAGAGAAACTTGTAAAGGAAAAAGATGATAACATGGAGATTTGCTTTAATGCATCTGTCTTGAATTTTAACTTGAGAACCTCCAATTCTGTCTCTTTCACTATTCACTCCCTCACCACCCCCACCTCGCAAAAAAACAAACAAACAAACAAACAAAAAAAAACCCTGCCTTAATTCTATGCGTTGTCTTGGCAGTAGAAATGAGATTCCTTTAGAAGGCCAGTAGCTGCTGGAGTTGGATCAGGGTACCCAAAGCATAAAGTTCAGTGATATGTCCAAAACCTCAGGAGCTCTAGAAGGGCTTGGTCTCATTCATTCATTCATTCATTAACTAAGTATTTATTAGGACTTTGTGGAATCAATAAGGTCAGAGTACCTGCATCCTCAAGTCTTGACCTGATTTCTCTGTACCCCCAATTAGGCATCTACTCTCTCTCTCTCTCAAGTTAAGTGACTTGCTCAGGGTCACTCAGCTAGTAAGTATCTGATTTGACTCCAGGACTGGTACTCTACCCACTGCACCACCTAGCTGTCCCAGTTTTGCATCTTCTCGATCATTATCTATAACTCCTTTTTGTAATGTCCTCAGCCATCAGCATTTTTCTTATGATTTAATATTTTATTCCCCACCAATTACAAGTAAAAACAGTTTTTAGTATTCTTCTAAAAATCTTTTGAGTTCCAAATTCTCTCCCTCCTTCTCTTCCTTCCTCCCTTCTTTGAAAAGGCAAGCAATTCATCAACATATTTATTATGCTCAATCTGCCTTAAATCACTCTTCTCACAGCCTTTTCTTTCATTATCTTCCTCTCTCTTCCACTTTTATTCTACTCCCTTCCCTCCCCGCTCTACACCACCTTTCCTCTTCTACTCTCTTTTCCTCCTCTTTCTCTTTTCTTTTTTCCTTCCCCTTCTCTCCCCTCTCCTTCTCCTCTCCTTATACTGCTTGGACTACATTTCTGGTATTTAAATTATCTATGCTGAAAAATGAAGGTGTGCCTTAACCTCTACTTATTCTCCCTTCACATCATGGAAATGGACTTTTTTCATTTTTGCTTTTCTCTACCTCCAAAAAATCACAGCACAAATTTAGAGTGGGAAGTGCCCTTAGGGACCTTCTCGTCCAACCTCCTTGTCTTACAGATATGGAAATTGAGAGCTATAGAGTTTGAATGGCTTGCCCCAGGTCACACAGGTAAATAAATGAATGGCAAAACCAGGATTCCAATTCAGTGGCCTGCACCGTGCTGACCTAACTCCCTCCTTATCTCAGTCTGTTCTGTCCCCTCATTCTTCATCTTCCTGTCCATCAGTACATCTATGGTGCTATCAGGAGCATGTCTCTAGAGACTGCTTGCCCAGCTCCATGTCTTAGTCAGAGGACATAGAAATCATTCAGGATTGATAGTTTGTCTATCTTTTCTTCACATCTTTACTTCATAAAATCCTAAACAAGCCTACTTGATAACAGAACCTATTCCTCCGATTACAGTACTACATATTTGTTTAAAGTAGATCCAGGACTTTTGTAGTGATGTGGGCATCATGAGAACTTGGGTTCAAATCCTGCCTCTGACACTACCTACCTATGGGTATGTCACTTCATCTAACTGGGCCTCAGTTTCCCCATATATAAATTGAACTAGATAGCTTCTAAGGTCCTCTCCAGGGCTAGATCTATGATCCTGTTATCCTAGTGGACTGAGTTTTGAGCTCAACATCAAGAAGACCTCAGTTTGAATAAAATCATACCTCTAACTCTTCAGAGTGGTGTGACCATAGATAAATCACCTAACCTGTCTAAGCCTCAGTGTCCTCACCTGTAAAATGAAGATAGTTATACCTGTAGTGCCTACTTCACAGGGTTGTTATGAGGGTCAAATGAGTAAAAGTGTTTTGCAGGTTTTAAAGCGTTGCATCAATGCCAGGTGTTATTGTTACTTTCTTAGATACCTTTGTCCCCCTGCTCTCATGCTGTCTATTCTATCCTAACTTTTGCCTGAATCTATTTTCCTAATCTCCTTTTTTTCTGCAAGATCATGATTATTATTTCTCTTAATTGATTGCACTTTCTCTTTAGTGTGCCTACCCATTCCCCTTAAAGATTCAACTCCCAACTCATATTCTTTTTTTCCTTGTGATGTAGCGCAGGCTTTCCTGGCACCTTCATATTTATGCTTCTTTCTCCACTCTATCCTTTGCTCCTCTGGTATTGCCACCTCTCAGGTACCTCCTTAGGATGAAAAGTTAATAGATCTTCTAAGGCTCCATCCATTCTATCAAATGCTCCCCACTGGCCACGTGATCAATCTGAAAACAGTGGGACTCTATTTCCCTTCCTTACATGATTCAAGAAGGCCTCTGTAGAAGACCTCTGTTCACCATAAAGGAGAATGAAGAAATGGACCCCATGTTTCCTCCATTCATCTGTTATATTTCACACTGAATTTGGCCTGGGATGATAATCATATCCAGAATTGGAAAATTAACGAGTTGCGTAGTGTCACCATGTTCAATACTAGTCTCGAACCTCAACGAGAAGAAAGTTCGTTCTCATAGTAAATAATATTTATTCTTTCTAGTGTGTTCACAGAGACCTTGCAGCCAGGAATGTACTTGTGACTCATGGGAAAGTGGTGAAGATATGTGACTTTGGACTGGCCAGAGACATAATGAATGACTCCAACTATGTTGTCAGGGGCAATGTGAGGCTGATGTTTTTATCCATTTTTATTTTTATGTCATTGTTCAATTTTATTCAATTAAACAAAAAATTTATTAAGTACTTGCTGAGTAGAAGATATTGAGAAGATAGGGAGAAAATGACAGTTCCTATCCTCAGGATGCTTACTATCTAGTAAATGAATTATGTTTTATTACACCTGCTTTTGATCGATAGGACAATAAACCTCACTACTTAAAAATGAACTCTCCTCCACCGCCATCTCCCCTCCCCCCAGTAATATATAAATATATGTCTAATAACAGCTTCGATTTCTGTGCCAAGAAAACTTTTTGGCTTTGAAGAAGAATCATTCTAAAATTATACAAACAAAAAAGCACCAAAACAGTTTCTATCTCACTGACTAGCCAGAAATAAGCTGATTCTAACTGAATTCTAACCTGAAATTATACATTTTGAAAACCCTATTCACATTTCAGTAGCATTTCTTTGAAAAATCACATTTAATGGCATATACATTAGTTCCTTTAGTTATTAAATGAAGAGACATAGGTAATGTCCAGTTACCTTACAAATAGTGGGTATTGCTACTGAGAAGTGAATGAATGAGAAAGTACTTACTAAGTGCTTACTATGTGCCAAACACTGTGCTCATGATGATCATCGAGCCTCTTTTTCTATTTTTCACAAAAATGTAATGAATCATAAAGTAGTTCTAACTTTTCCGATAGAAATGAGACTAGAAAATTCCAGAGGCTTGAACTTCCAAACCCATTTGCAATCAGTTCTAAAATCTTGTTGATTTTACCTTAGTAACAGCTTTTATGTCTGTCTCCTCTCCCCTCACATGACCATTACCCAAATTTAGACCTTTATCACCTCTTACCTAGACTATGACGATAGTCTTCTAACTGTCCACCCTGCTTCTTTCTCATCTCTCAAATCTATCCTCCACACAGAGGCCGAAACAGTCTTTGAAAAGGCAAGCTTGGCAATGTCACTCCCCTGGATACAAATCTTCTGTGGCTCCCTATTGCTCCAAGGATAATACGTAAATTCCTCAGTTTGTAGCCTTCAATTATCTGTCTCCAAGCTACTTTTCCAGTCTCTTACTACTCACCTTTCATCACTCTACATTCCAATAAAACTAGTCTATTAACTCTTCCTTGGAAGGCAACTAGATGGCTCAGTGGATAGAATGCTGAACCTGGAGCCAAAGGAGACCTGATTTCAAATCTGGTCTCAGACACTTACTGCCAATGTGATCTTGGGTAAATTACTTAATCTTCGTTTGCCTTAATCTGCTGGAGTAAGGAAATAGTAAACCACTTCCCCAAGAAAACCCCATGAACAGTATTGGGGTCATGAAGAGTCAGATACAACTGAACAAGAAAACTCTTTCTCGAACTCAGCATTGGCCTTTCTTTGTACAGGCCATTCTCCAGATATCACTTTAGGTTTGATTTGTTCAGTCTTCCCCAAGCACCCAGTTCTTGGAATTTTCCCTTCCCAAATTACTTTTTGCATAGCTTATCTGTGTACCTGTCCTATTGTCCTGTTGCTCCTTGGGGGCAGGGATTATTTTGTTTTTGTCTTTGTGATTCCCATGCCTAGCATGGTACCTTGCACATAGTAGGCACTTAATAAATGAAATAGATACTTATTAAATCTATATTTATCTTAGATTTAATCTAAATTTATCTCATTAAATCTATTAAATCTTATTAAATCTTTGTGTCAAATAGGAAATTGTGATGAATATTACATATTGTGTGGCTGCCATGCCTAAATCTTTCTTTTCTTCAAAAAGACCTCCCAGTTACAAGGATGATTCTTCTTTCCACTAGACATAGTCATCTTCACTGGTCCTGGGGAGCTCCTCGGTACCACTATGGATAAAATTAGCATAATTACATTGATAGGCCAAATACAATTCAATCATTCTGACCCCGCTAACTGAAAAATTGTCACTAATGTGAATAAATATCTACCCACAAAACACAAATCACTCTTCTGGGTTTAATGAAGCAATTAGAATAACCCAGACATAAAATCAGTTTACCTATTATTCAAAACTGAGTTAATTTCACAAGTTTTGAGCATACTTAATAAGTCATATAAGCCATATACAGAGCTGTTACTCTGGTAGAAGGAGTATTTCTCTGCCTCTTCTGAGGTTTTTAAAAAATAGTCTTATTTAGGATCTAAGATCTTGTGGCTTCCTCCTCAACGGATATCTTCCTCATCTGGTTACTGTACTTTACTCTCTCAATTTGTCTAAAAAGTCCTTTTTCATCAGAGCTGAGGTAAATAAAGCCACAGAAGCCTACATGCTGTCAGTTCTAGAAATTATGACCCATGCCACCCTCACCACAATCTTGCGCATGGCAGCATTTCTGGGATGATCAGTCTTCCTAGAAGTTCACACATTCAGTAATACTCACTTACCCCTGATCAGTTGATTGGCTGAAGAGGAATTGTCTACTGCCAAGCCAGCCAGATTTTATGCACTTTTGTGCTTCTAGATTTATTTGAAAATGAATGTGTTTTTCAAGAGTACCGATCTTACTGTCAATTTGAACGGGGGAAAAGTGAATTTTCTGGATTGTAACCCTAAATGCTGGACTGTAAATTAAGCATGCATTTGTTTCCACTTATTAGCATTTTGTTTTTACCAATTACATGTAAAGATAGCATTCAACATTCACTTGTACAAGATTTTGAATTCCCAAATTTTCTCCCTCTTCCCCCAAGAGGGCATGCAATCTGATATGGGCTATACATGAACAATCATATTAAACATATGTCCACATTAGTTGTGCTGTGGAAGAAGAATAAGAACAAAAGGGAAAAGCTGCAAGAAAGAAAGAAACCAAAAAAGAAATAAAATAGTATGCTTCGATATGCATTCAGACTCCATAGTTCTTTCTCCGGATGTGAATAGCATTTTCCATCTTGAGTCTTTTGGAATTGTCTTAGATCATTAAGCATGCATTTTTTGGGGGAAACTTTTTATTTTTTTCCAATTACACATAAAAACAATTTTTAACATTCATCTTTTTAAAATATGAGTTCCAAATTCTTTCCCTCCTCCCTCCCCACTCCTTGAGAAAGCAAGCAATTTGATACAGATTGTACATGTGTAGTCATGCAAAACATATTTCCACATTAGCCATGTTATGAAAGAAAACACAGATGAAAAAAAACCACAAGAAAAATAAAGCAAAAAAATTGCTTCCATCTGCAAACTCTATCATTTCTTTCTGTGGGGATGGATAGCATTTTTCATCATAAGTCTTTCAGAATTGTCTTGGATCGTTGTATTGCTGAGAACAGCTAAGTCATTCACAGTTGATCATTGCACAATATTGCTGTTACTGTGTAGAATGTTCTCCTGGTTTTGCTCAATTCACTTTGCATCAGTTCATTTAAATCTTTTGAGATTTTTCTGAAAGCATCCTGCTCATCATTTCTTGTAGCACAATAGTATTCCATAACAATCAAATACCACAACTTGTTCAGCCATTTGCCAATTTATGGACATCCTTTCATTTTCCAATTCTTTGTCACAACAAAAAGAGCTTAAACATGCATTTTTAAAAATTTAATTTAATTTATTTTTACACACATATATGTGTGTATGTGTATATGTATATACATATACATATATATGTTAAAACCATACTATTCATACTTCTATTTGTCAGTTCTTTCTTTGGAGGTGGATAGCATCTTCCATCATAGGTCCTTTGAAGTTCATTTGAGTATTTATAATACTCAGAAAACTTAGTGTTTCATGGTTCTCTTGGTTCTACTCATTTCATTCCTTATTTCAAAGCATGCATTCTTTAAAAGTGGAATTATTAAAACTAATGTGAATTGATTAAACCAGTCTTAATAAGTAGAAAGAAATTAAAATCAATGGAAAATGGAAAAGTCACCTTTTGATCTCCTCTCCAGGCTCGGTTACCTGTGAAATGGATGGCTCCTGAAAGCCTATTTGAAGGCATATACACAATTAAGAGTGATGTCTGGTCCTTTGGAATATTGCTCTGGGAAATATTTTCTCTTGGTATGTTTTAATCCATGCAAAAAAGTGTGCCAGGCACAGGTCAAAGTACGGGCTACCCAAAGACTAAAATAAAAATGCTTTTGAGAGGTACTATGGGAAAAAAATTATGCATCTGTAGTTAAAAGAGCAGAATTCAGATCCTGACTCTGCCACTTACCACCTTGGGTGTAACCTTGGGTAGTGTTCTCTCTTGATCTCATTTTCTTTATCTATAAAATAAGGAGGTTGACTATAGGTGGCACTATCAGTGGTATTGCATTCAAATAGAAAAGATTACTGCAGACTGCAAGTTGACTTAAAGAACCACAAACCAACATTATCTAGGTTACCTTGTGGAGCAGCTAGGGGATGCAATGGATAGAGTGCCCAGTCTAGTATCAAGAACACTCATGTTTTTGAGTTCAAATCTGGCCTCAGACACTGACTAGCTGTGTGGCCCTGGACAAGTCACTTTACCCTGTTTGCCCCAGTTTTCTCATCTGTAAAATGAACTGGAGAAGGAAATGACAAACCATTCCAATGTCTTTGCTAAGAAACTCCAAATGGGGGGCAGCTAGGTGGTGCTGAGTTCAAATTTGACTTCAGACACTTACTAGCTGTGTGACCTTGGGCAAGTCACTTAACTCCAATTGCCTCACCTCTCCCTTCCAAAAAAAAAAAAAAAGAAACTATAAATGAGGTCACAAAGAGTCAGATGCAACCAAAATGACTGATCAACAACAAAATGTTGCATTGTATTTTTATTTATTTTGTTAAACATTTCCCAATTATATTTTAATCTGGTTGGGTCCCAGTGAGTTTGATACCTCTGTGTTGACTTCTGAGGTCCTTGGCTCTGGATCAGAGGACCTTGGTTCAGAACCCCATTTTTGATTCTTATTACCTTTGTGACCTTAGACAAATCACTTAACCTGCCTGTAAAGTCAAGGGGTTGGTCCAAAAGGCATTTGAGGTTCCTTCCTGTTCTAGATCCTATGATCCCTCTGTGGTAGGGGGCTTGTCTCCCTGCATTCTGGCTCTAGATTTTTTGTCTCTTGTATCCTTCCCCCTTAAGGAGCCCATTCAAATAAAGAGCCTGAAAGCAGGGGCTTGTTTGATGCTGATTATATTCCATTTGGATACTGATTTTATTTCCCTGATGTTTTTTCTCAGGTGTGAATCCTTACCCTGGCATTCCGGTTGACAATAATTTCTACAAACTCATTCAAAGTGGATTTAAAATGGATCAGCCATTTTATGCTACAGAAGAAATGTAAGTAGAAACTTAAATTAAGATTTAAAGCACATTGCATCCCATTTCAAACAAGCATTAGTTTCTCCCCAGAGACCCAGGGAAAGTAAAATACTGAGAAAATACAACAGACAAAAAATAATTTCTCATGAAAAAGAAAAATCTCCATTTTCACTTGGGTTTCCTAGAAAACTTATTTCAGCATAAAATTATTTCAGCATAGCCTATAATCTTGCACTAGGTGGTGCAATGGTTAGAGCACAGGACTTTGCATCAGGAAGACTTGAGTTAAAATACAACCTCAGACACTTCCTAGCTGTGTGACCCTGGGCATGTCACTTAACCCTATTTGCCTCTGTTTCTCCATCAGTAAAATGAGCTGTAGAAGGAAATGGTAGACCACTCCAGTATCTTTGTCAAGAAAGCCCCCAATGGAGTCATGAAGAGTCAGACAAAGCTGGAACAACATAAATCTATTTTGCTGTGAGGTCCTGGTATATAGGAAGGAAAATTGGCTGTAGATTTAGAGTATCTGAGTTCAAATCCTGTGGTTGCTGCTTAGTATCTGTGTGACCATGAATGAATCATTTAACTTCTCTGGGCCTGTTCATTCCCCTATAAAATTAGGGGGTTGTACTAGAGGGCTTCTGAGGGCTCTCCCATTTCTAAGTCTGATCCTTTTCCTGTAGGAGGGCCCTCTCTCTTGATCTCTTTTATCCTCAGCCTGCAGGACCCAAATGACTCGATAGTCCTGGACAACTTAAATTATAATTGGGCTCACTTCCTTAAGGGTCATCAAACTTAATGCCAGTAAATGTTCAAGACCTCTGCACCTGCACCAGGCAACCATGTATCTTTCCTTTAAATCTATCTCCACCTTTTCCCCAAGTCTCTTTTTGTCTTCCCTGTTAGAATTGTAAGTGTTCATCACAGAATTTAGCCTGAAATTAGCTCTCCATGTAGCCAAAATGACACTTCATGAGATGGAAATTAATGATTTCACTTCATACTGGTTTACTCATCTTGGTGCTTTTCTTTATTCCATTACTCCTGCAGCTACTTTATAATGCAATCCTGCTGGTCTTTTGACTCCAGAAAAAGGCCATCTTTCCCACATCTGACTTCTTTTCTGGGGTGTCAACTGGCAGATGCAGAAGTTGCGGTATGTAGTGCAAAGGGAATCCTGTCTAACTTGAGAGTTTTGTCTTTTTTTGGTTTAGGTGGGAAGAGAAGGAAATTTACTGTCACCAGGGACATCTCTGAACAGAAGTGATCCATTCCCTTCATCTCTAGGATTTTTTATTTGTTTATTTCAGTGTTTCTGAGGGTACACAATGTCTAGTCATGGATACTTTCATGAAAATAGTAGTTTTTCCTGAAGACTTAGCTGATAATTTCAGCAGTAAATATCTAGAAGGGAGTCATGTCAAACAAACTAAAATTCAGTTCTTATCGACTGAAAAATCAGCTACTTTTTAGCTGTTTTTCTTAGTCTTTTATTCCAATGCCTCATGGTGTAATAGATAGAAAACTGACTTTGGGGCCAGGAAGACCTGAGTCTGAGTCATACTTATGATACTTACTGGTTGTGTGACTCTTGGCAAGTTATTTAGTGCTCAAGGCAACTCTCTTGAACTACAAATTTAAGAGAAGGTACCAACCTACATTTGAGGAAGAGATTTCCTTATTCAGAATTTCCACGTACAATGATCCACAGGTCCAGATGGTGATAGAACCCAATCCTATCCTTATCCCTTTATTCTAATATAGTTGGACTAACCCATTATGACATTATGACAAAAGTTAGATCTTTAAGATTTGAAGCCATCCAGGCTCTGCCCCATCCCCTGATGATAGAAGAAAATTTTCCTTCCAATGATGTTTCTGTTGTCCCTTCAAATAAAATGCTGTCTAGCAGCTCCTGCACACTGGAAATCAAGTTTCTGTTTGGATTTCTGCCTTCTTTTCACCAAGTTGTAGTTGAAGAATAGCCTTTTTCCCTGTGTTGACAGACTTTGGCACATATTGAAACTAAGAATCATTGCCGGTGATTTAGATCAAAAAGATTGAAGAAATGGAGCATTTTTTAAAGTATAGAAGTCTCTTGTTCTCTTTCTTACTTTTATCTGCTTTAGCATAAAATTGTTAATGAATTATCAATCCCAGGTAGCCATAGACAAGTGATCTGAGAGGAGGAACTCTGAATCTGTCCCAGGCAAGACTATATTAAGAACCATGGCATGTGTTTAACCATGCCAGTGATAATATGGCTGAGAATGACTGGAAACATTTCATCTACACCTCCATGCTTTAGTCCCATGCTCTTCTTTCCTTCCAGACACTTGTAAAATGCTTAGTACAGTGCCTGACACATAGATGGTACTTAATAAATGTTTATTCCCTCTCCCCCCTTTCTCACCTCCATGCCTTGAAATTTAGGTTCCCACACCAGTGCCACCTTCTTCTCCCTAGCTGTTAATGCTTTCCCTTTTTACCTCAAATTGTATATTTTGCATTTTCCTCTCCATGTACACGTCCCATCTTCCCTCACCTGTTTCCTCCTCAGCCGAATGTAAGTTCCATGAAATAAGGGACTGTGTCATTTTCCTCTTTCTATTCCTGGAACCTAACATGGTACCTGGCTTGTAGAACTAAATTAAATTTAACATTAGGGCAAGTTTTATTTCCATTTTAAAGAAGGAAAAATGGAGATTCAGGGATTTTCCCAAGACTACCCAGAAACTTGTTAAGTAGAGCCAGAATAATTTCTGGGTCACGTAGAAAATTTTCAGAAAAGTCCTCTCCCTTCCATCTCTTTACTCCTGTTAATTATGAAATAAACAAATCACCAATAGAGAAGAGCCACCTCCATTTTTGGCCATCCTGACCCTCTGGCACTGCAAAGGTTTATTGTTATTTAAACTATTGGTAGAACCAAATTTGGAATAAAGGATTTAACCCTGACTCAGTTTCTTCACGGATAGTGGTCGGACTAAAATTACTTGCCATGTAATATAACATGCTACACATTTTAAGAAAGGCCATGAGACACAGTGGATAGAGGGCCAGCTTTGGAATCAGGAACATCTGAGTTCTGGTCCTGATTCTAACACATACTAACTTTGTGTCCTGGAAGCAAATCGCTTGACCTTTCAATGTCCAGCCAACTCTCAAAGACTGTAATCACAAATGCCCATCTGCTTAGTAAAGGAAGGAGGGAGTTTCCACACACTAAAAGTTCCCCATCCTAGCAAAGAAGTCACAGGTCCGGACAAAAACAAAACAAAAGTGACTGATGTGTTTTAAGATCTTTGGATGAAAAGCAAGCAATGTGGAATCTTATCTAGTAAAAGCTATAGTCACCTTCTTCACGTATTGGTCCAAGTCATAATGTTCTTCCTCTTTCTCATATTTAGATGTATCAAAACATTGATGATGGAATCTCTAAACCTATGTCCAGTTACCAAAACAGGTCATCTGGCAGCAGTCAGATCAGTCCAGGCCAACCCTCTCCTCAGACCCAGGATAAAGATTCCTAGAAAATCAACTGAGTCTTCTTGACTTCGATCTCAAATCTTTATGCGTGCTTCATGTTGCCAAAAGGACACTGGTGGAATCACCAAAGTGAAATGAATCATCAGCTGCCACCATGTTGGGATGTTCTCTAGATGGTCAGACAGGGTTTGTTCTTATTTTAAAGGGAAATTTTGTTTAGAAAAAAAACAAAAAGGAGAAAAGAAAGTCAAGGAAAACTGATTAATTATAACCTGGTTTGTATAAGTCCTTGCAGCCAAAGGCCTTCCCATGATGCCTACATGGAAATTACATACTTGAATTATATTGTGTTTTTGTAAATATCTAAAAACATTTTATTAAGTGCTTAATATGACTTTTTAAACCCAACTTTGAAAATTACATGTATGTACTTTAAAGTTATCTTTTTTTAGGTATTCTGTGGGGGTACTTTTATGGGACAGAAATAAACTTTCTACTTTTATAATGTTTCTTACTGAATTTTTCCAAGTGACAGCTTTAGAGTGTCTAATTTTCATTTAATTTGAGCATTCCTATTGACTTATATTTGATGAGCTCCTTCCAAGCTTGTCTCCTATTAAAACTCCGCAGGGCAGAGTGATACATTTCCCCACTCTCCCCTCCTCTCTCTCATATCATTATGGCTCAAAAATTTAAAGTCTTCCCTCACTCCTCTTTTTCATTTCTCCCACATATTCCCTAAGTCCTGTCATTTTTTCTTTCTAATGTGCTCTCAAACTTAACTCTCAGTTTCATCAGCTTTACTTTTGGAACAACACAAACTCTCTACTCTGACCAAACTGGTCTACTCCTTGTTCCCCGGTCACATCAAGAACATTTCCGCCTCCCTTACCCACCTACCCAATGGCCCTTCCACTCCTGGCCACTTGTATAAATCTCACTTTCAAGACCAAAGTAAGAGTTCCCTGCCCTCTGGGAGGCTTTCTTCCACTGCCCCAAATCCCAGTAGTCTCCCTCTTTTGAGCTCCTATAGGATGTACCGCCTGGATGGTTCATTTGGCCCTGAGCTTAAACTTCCCTGCATTTATCCTTTTATGCCCATGTCCTGTCTCCTCGACTCTATTAGGAGACCCTTGCACAGAGAGACCATGTCTTATACTGGCCCCCTGGTCTAGCAGTTGAGAGGGGGAGTGCTTTGCTGTCAGCAGGGTTCTCAGCCTGTCAATAGCACTTACTTGCCTCCAGCCTTGCATGGGTCAAGGCTCTTTCCAAACAGTCACCCAACCTTTCCCTTCTGGCATGACTTTCTCTCCAGTGTCTTGCTTAGTGGTTTTCCTTTCAAACCAGTCCTGTAAGCAACAAAGGGCTCCAATACCAGCCCAGTGGGCCGCCAACCCCTCTACCAGTCAGGTGACTGACTCATTACCCCAAGAGAACTACATAATATATTCCTTCTCTCTTGGGAAATTATTTTTTTTAAATCAATGATTCTCTTTTCTTTAGATCCAAGCCCCCAGAAAAGGAACTACTCTAGCAAAATAACATTCTCTCTCTCTCTCTCTCTCTCTCTCTCTCTCTCTCTCTCTCTCTCTCTCTCTCCCCTCCTTTCTATATCTTTCCATCTCTCTCTCACCTTCTCTCCCTTCTTTATCTCTGGATCTTTCTGTCTTTTTTATGTCTCTCTTAATTGAAGGACAAAGACAACAAAGATAAGTATGGGGAAACAGGCACATGCCTTCTCATGAGAAAGGGAAGAAAAGAGAATAAGGAAAAACCAGAGTAATCAGTCTTGTAGGGTGTGTGTGTGTGTGTGTGTGTGTGTGTGTGTGTGTGTGTGGTAGGGAGAGGAGCAGAGCAGTGGAGAGGTGTTAGCAGCACTGCATCATTCCAATATACTTCCTGTACAATCTTCTCCCATTGCTTTGGGCCTGGGGCCTGGAGCCTGGGACCAAAGAGCTCACAGCTGTAGTTTCCTTCCTCAAAAGCTTCTGCTCTGTCTTTAGCTCCCCAGCTTACACCGGAGGTTCCCACCCTTCTCTCCGGTTCGTTGCTGCCACTCTGCTGCTGGATTGTGCACGCTCTCTCTCGCATGGCTTAGGGTGGGAAGTCACATCCATCTCCCCCAATTATGCCACACACTCTGAGGGGGATATGAAAAAAGGACAGAATGATCGGAGACTCTGCCCCTAAATCAGGAATCCATCTGCAGCATCCTAGTCTCCTTGGCAAAACTAAGGCAGCTACATCTGCAAATAACACAAAACTGCCAGGTACTTATTGTGAGCATATTGTTAGATGATGGTGGTGATAGGCAAGAAACCATTTGTTAAATAAAAATTAAAAGTAGTATCTTTATATTCATAAAAGTCATCCTATCTCTCTGCCAAGTTTCCTCTCTTCCAAGTGGAAGGCCTCACACAATATAATAGTAAGGAATGGTCTCTAGGTAGTCTATGAGTAACAGAATTCTGCAAGTAATTTCATCCTGGTTAGCTACCAATAGAGAAATCCCTTTAATGAAAATGGCCCATGTAATGGACTGGATATGCACCCTCATCCCCCGCCCCCCATCCCACCCCCTTTCCCATACCCTCCACTACTGCTTTTCAGCTTCCTTTTGTGTTTTCTTCCCCCATTAGTTGATAAGCTCCTTGAGACTGTGTTTCTTCCTTGTATTGCATTCCTAGCACTTAGCACAGTGTCTGGGCACAAAGTAGGCACTCAATAAATGATTATTAACTGACTAGCTTGGATCACAGTGTTTTTACCTTGGTTCTTGAAAAACTTATTTATGGAATGAAGGCATTAAAATATTAGCACCTAAGATTAGACCCTGGATAATACAATCAAGTTTTATTGGTTCAGTAATTGGGTAGATCCAAATAGAATAAAGGTCAGATTATGGCCTCTGAAATATAACTTCTGTCCCTTAATATGACTACATATAGTAAAAGCCAAATATAGCACAGTCTCCAAGCAGTGTAATAGAGATCAATTTGGTGGGATGAGCTCTGAATTTAGAGTCAGAGAACCTGATCTCAAATATCAGCTCTATTACTACCTACATGACTGTAGCCAAGGTGCTTAAAATGCTCTAGGGCCTCAGTTTCTTTATCTGTAAAATGGAGAGACCAAACTAAATTGCATCTGAAGTGTCTCCCAGCTCTAAATCTACGACCTTATCATCCAAAGCATGGGTACTGAGGCAACTCAGTGGATAGAGCACTGGGCCTGGAGTCAGAAAGAATCATCTTCCTGAGTCCAAATCCGGCCTCAGACACTTACTAGCTATGGAACTCTGGGTAAGTCGCTTAATCCTGTTTGCCTCAGTTTCCTCCTCTGTAAAATGAGCTGGATAAGGAAATGGCAAAACACTCCAGTATCTTCACCAAGAAAACCCCAAATGGGGTCACAAAGAGTTGGACACGAATGATAGAAGACTAAAAATGATCCACCATAGATAGCATCAGCGATATCCCCATGTCTAATGAAGGGCTTTTCATGAATGTGACCAGTAGGTGGAGCCCCAGGATTGCCGTTTGCAGGACTAGTCAGTCTCTCTCCAGGGGTCAGTTCATTACTTACTGATAAGGAAAATAAAACTCATCCAACTGACTGAAATGACATTTTACAAATAATCTTCTTGAATACAGGAACTGACTTGATTTTCTCTCTTTATTCCCAATGCTTACTTAGCACAATGCTTGGCACTAAGTGCTTAATAAATGCTTTTTTCATCCATTCATTCCATTTTTTCACTTAAAATGATTCAATTTCGTCTCCACTAACTAAAAAGGTAAATGGTTTAAAGTACAAGGAAGTGTTATAACTATAAAATAAACCTGTTTTTTGCTTAGGGTTCAATAATGTTTTTTCTTGGCTGCTGCTAGTAAAACCTCTTGCTTTGAAGAAAGTTTTTGTAAAACTCAAGTATTATGATTTTTTTTTATTGAGCATACCCCAAATCAGTATATATGTGAGTGTGAACCCTAAGGATGCTGCTGCATACAAAGCTGCTCCAATGAGTAGGTGAAAATTGCCTTGTTTTCCGACAAATTTACATTTCTCAGATTGATTTAATCAATGCAAACAGGGCTGTTTCTAGACAGAATATTGAGTTTTATTGCTCACACAATTTTTGCCAGCACTTGATCACTTCTTTTCATTCTGTAATAATCCTGAAATCATAAGAACATAGACATACAGTTGGAAGAGACCTTGTAGACAACCTAGTCCAATTCCCTCATTTTATGCAATGCACATGTGGAAACTGAAGCTCCAGAGAAATGAAATTGTTCACCCTGGATCACACAGATAGTGTTTCACTTATTTTACTAAGTGCTATACAGATTTACAGATACAAGAAGTCCTCATAAATCACAAGACGGTGTAAATTTCCTAAAAGCTATTTGGAAAGGTCTTTATTTTTCTCTGTTTAATATTTCTCATTTAATAAAATAAAACTAAGAAGTCAAAATAAATAAATCACAAGTTGCTTGTGAGTAGATTCCTGAGACAGATCACAAAAGTCTACTGAAATTATAACATATTTAAAGTATACTACCATACTAATTAATAATACTATAGAATCTCATCACTATTTATCATTATGTGTCAATAAGAAACCGTGTCCAGAGGTCAAATTTTGAGTTGCCAGAAGCATCTTTCCTCCTCCTGAATTTTTGGCACGGGGAACGTAAACCTCCAGGCAATAACCGCTGACTGTCATTGAGTCATAGGGACATGTACATTCAGAGGAAATATATCTAGGAGACCCAGAGCAGCATCTGGCCTTAAACACTTAAATTACTGTTCAAGAAGATTCTTCTGTTTTCTCTCTTAATGCCAACAGCCTACTCCTTAATCCCTCAAGGACACCTGATCATTCCCCCAAGGTTCATTGAGCCCAGAGTTTACCAACCTCTTTTTGTTTATTAATTCTCAGATGAGATCAGGTTTAAAAGCTGAAGAATCAAAGCAAAACAAGATGCTAAGACATTTTGTGGCATTACAAATGCATGGAAATGTTTTCCTTGAGGCACCATACAAGAAGGTCAGTAGGTTCTTAAAAGATTAAAAAATATATTTATGTTGAATTAAATTGTCTCCTTATGTTCTCACCAGATGATTCACTTTCTGTTTCAAATCAATTTAATTGTAATAAGACAGGTCGTTTTTATTACCAATAACAGAGAGAGGGGAGTCTTAGTTTGGGATTTTCTCACCATTTGCCTTTTGAAGCTGGCCTTCTGTTGTGGGAGTGTGATAGCTCTAGGACAGCTAACAAAGAGCCAAGATGAGACCTTGACAAAGAGACTTTCCATCTCTCTGTCTCCCTCCAGTTCTTTGTTGCCTCTCCCCCATTTTAACACAGTAAATCCTAGAACAGAGCAATTTTTAGCTGGGGTGAAAAACTAGGACTGGGTCGGGGTATGGGATTGTGGTTAATACTGGCACTGGAAGTCAGAAGAGGAAGCAGCTCTGGATGGATTTCAAAGTCTGAAGTATTGAGGTAGGGACTAGTACAAGAAAGAGGAGAAGAAACAATGTGCAAACAGATAATGATATATGCAATAATTTTGAGAAGTGAGTACCAACAACTAAAAAGATCAAGAAAGGCGCTATGTAGGAGATGGTATATGAACTGAACCTTGAAGTTATCTAGAGAGTCTAACAAGCAGAAGGGAGAAGTGTAGTGCAAAGACACAAAAAGGAGAAAAGGACTGATGAGTTCAAGAAACAGCAAGTAGGCCAGTTTGTCTAAACTGAAAATAGAATGCAAGAATAGGAGCAATGTATAATAAGGCTGAAGAGATAGAATAAAAGCCATTTCCCAGCTGATAAACGGTTAAAGGACACAAACAGGTTGTTTTCAAGGGAAGAAATCCAAGCTATTAACAGTCATAGAAAAATGATGCAAATCACTAGTAGTCAGAGAAGGGTAAATTAAAACAACTCTGATGTTCTATCAGATTGGCAAGTTAACAAAAATGGAAAATGATAAATGTTGGAAAGGCTATGGGAAAACAAGTACATTAATGCACTATTGGTGGAGCTATGAACCAGCCCAGTCATTCTGGAAAGCAAGTTGGAACTATGCCCTAAAAGTTATTAAATTGTGTATATCTTTTACCTAATGACACATTACTAGATCTATACCCCAAAGAGATCAAAGAAGAAAATAGTAATAATAACTAGCATTTACACAATGCTTTAAAGTTTATAGAGTGCTTTATAAATATTATTTTATTTTCCTTCACAACAGTCCTGTGAGGTAGGTGCTGTTATTATCCTCATTTTACAGATGAGAAAACTGAGGAAGACAGATGTTAAGTGACATGCCCAAATTCGTACAGCTAGTGAGTGCCTGAGGCTGGACTTGAACTCAGTTATTCCTGACTCCAGGTACAGTGCTCTGTGCTACGTAGGAAAAGGGCACATGTGCACACAGGCGCATGTGTACACACACACACACACATACACACACACACATTCTTTGCAGTGGCAAAGAATTGGAAAGTGAGAGGGCATCAATCAACTGGGAAATGGCCAATTTATGGTATATAATTGAATATAAGCATGCCATAGGAAAATATGAAGGCGATGATTTCAGAGAATCTTGGGAAGATTTGTATGAATCTATGCATAGAGAAATGAGCAGAACCATTAGAACAAGTTACCCAACAAAAATGGTATTGCAAAGACAAACAACTATGAAAGACTTAAGGACTCTTATCTGTGGAATGATCTATCACGATTCCAGGATTCCAGAGATAACTGACTCGTGATGAAATATGGTATCAGCCTCCTGACAGACAGTACTCAGTATAGATTGAGGCATATTTCTTTTGGACTTGGACAATGTAGAAATTTGTTTTATTTGACTATACACATTTATAACATGAATTTTGTTTTTCTGGTGAAAGGAGAGGGAAAGGGAAAGGAAGCAGATTTTCATTGATTGAAAAACTAAGATTTGTTTTTAAAATGCATCTGAAGAGGTAGGCTGGAGCCAGATGATGTAGGGAGTTAAATGCTAAGCTGAGGAGTTTGTTTTATTCTAGAGGCAACTGAGCATGGGAGTAACAGAATTAAGCTTGTTCTTTTGGCAGATGTGAGGACAATCAATTGTCGAGGGGAAATCAGGAGTCCAGTTAAGCTGTCTCAACAGTTAGACAAGAGGAGAGAGAGGTCTGAATGACCATGGCAATAGCCATGTGAGTGGAAAAATGGGACTGATGTGGGAGATATTGTGGATGCAGAATCTACAAGACTTGGCAATTGCCATACAGGATTTATTTATTAATCCAATGCTAATTCTTTCCTCTTATTTTTGAAATTTGATTGTGGAGTAGCAGTGCAGAAGAGAAGCTTGATTTTTTTCGCTTTTGATGTTCAGTACTAAAAGGGAAATTTCAATTTTTTTTCTAGGTCAAAAGTCATCTTGCTTCTTTCTCTTCTCTTCATCCCTTTTATTTGCATGTGAAAAATGAGGGGTCATGGTCTTTAATGGCTAATACCAATTCTTTTATATGTAATATTATGTAATGTGTATTATCATAGATAAATATCATATTTGTGTATGTGTACATGCATATATACACATTGGGGGTGGAAGGCAGAATAAGATCTGTGATTTCATTGGTATAGGGAACTGCTGAGGAGGAAATTTCCTCTACAAATTCAGATCTGCTATTGCTGTGCATCTTGGAGCTTCAGAGGATTACTTGGAGCATTGAGAAGTTAAGTGACTTGCCCAGGGTCACACAGCCAGTACGTGTCAGAGGTGGGAGTTGAACCCAAGTTTTCTGACTCTGAGACCAGTTCTCCGTCCTGCTACACTAAGCTTCCTCATACATACACATACATACACATAAACTCATACACACCAAAAGAACTGACTGAACAACTGATTAAAAATAGAATTTTTCCTTAAAAAACAAACAAGCAAACAAATGGTATTTGGATGATATAGAAAGTGCCCGTCTCGAAATCAGGAAGGCCTGTACTCAAGTCCAACTTCTAGCAGTACTAGTCGTAGGCAAATCATTTAACCCTGGACAAAGGACTTGAACCTAACTAAGTCTTGCTTCCATGGAGTTCAAGTTGCTTCTTCACAGATAGAGAAATGGATATGGAGATGGATATCTATATAGATCTATGAATTGTGTGTAGGAGCCCATAGCAGGCAGATATCAAGAGTAATAGCCTCTATTGGATCATATACCAAGCTCACTGCCATAAATTACTCTTCTTTCATTCCTAAGAGAAAAATGATATACAGTATGATGATATAAAACTATTAATGGCACCAATGATGGATATAATTCAAATGCTTTGAATGACAGAGCTCAAAGATTACAAACAGTCTTGTTCTTCTCTCTCCCAACCCCATCCCAAACGAGCTCTTATTACGTCAACAGGTTGGCAATGTTTAGCTACACATATCTCCTCTGCTTGACTTTACCTCTCTTGCTGGTATTTGTTCATTACACAATATTTCCTGTTCACCTTCACCTAAGGGCATTTAAAACATTCCAAGTTGGTAGTGCATGCAAACAAGTTTTTTACCTGCATATTCAGCAAATAAAACCAAGTTAACTCTGTGAATGATACTCATTCTTTCTCAGGCTCCCTGGTGGGACTTCGCTGTTTTTCCTGCAGAAAGTGAGGCATGGATATCCAGATGGTCAATTCCATGGACTTTGGGGAGTTTGTTGATGTTTTGGGGAACATTATAGAGAAATGTCCCCTGATTGCAGCAGCCATCTGGTCCAAGCGCCCATTCACAGACTTAGCCGATTTAGAGACGCATGTATTTGATTTCATTGAAACCCTTCCACAATCAGGTAAGTTTCTGTTAGACTGAGACATTAGTCAGTTTGGCTTAAAACATTTTTATCCTTTTTTTAAAATTAAAATGTATTTGTCTTAAGGTTGAATAAATTTCTGTTGAGGCTTAGGAATATACAAAGTGTCATAGAGAGTGTGGAATTACATATAGTTTACAGTCTGAGGTCAAGTAGCTCTCAGATATTTGAGATAAGCATTTACAAGAACAGGGGAGCAGCAGCTGCCTTCCCTCTACGACTGCATGGACTAAAGGCTGCTGTCTGGTTCCATCATTCTATTCTAAGGTTAAAAGTCAAGCTCAAGTACTTCATTCCCTCTTCCACAAAATGATCTTACTGGGAAAGTCTTGAGAGCAAGAGAGGAGCCAGCTCAGGATGAGATTCTCTCAAGAGCTCACAGGAAAAGAACACAACTGATCTTTTCTTTGAGCTGGGCTAGGCTGAGCAGGGCAATGAGAGAGAGTTAATTTTGATCCACTCTCCTCATCAGAAGGCTGGGTGAAACGAGATGAAGATTTTACGGGACCTCGTGGAGGATAGGGAAAATTAAGCGCACTTTTGAGGGGGAAGAGGGAGACCTGAGTCCTAGAGACTCAGAGATGACAAAGGCACCTAGTCCATGCTGTGGAGCCAAGTCCCTACTCTTTATTCAATCCTTTTTCTTTCTTTAGGAGAGGCTGAAATAACGAGGTTATTGGAGAAAGGGAAAGTCTAACCCTAACCACAGAGGATTCTAAGTGATTATCTCAGGTTAGAGAAGAGTCTTCCTTTTTCTCATAGGGCAAAGCATATATATATACATCAATTATTCCCAAGTCTTCATTTTTGGCGGCTAAGGGTAGCTCTGTTAAATTATAACTCCAGGATTAATTTAATGGGACAGCTATGTGGCACAATGCATCCGATAGAGCACAGGGCTTGGAACGAGGAAAACTCATCTTCATGAGTTCATGACTGGCCTTGGACACCTACTAGCTATATGATCCTGGGCAAGTCACTTAACCCTATCTGCCTCAGTTTCCTCATCTGTAAAATGAGTTGGTGAATGAAAAGGCAAACCACTCCAATCTCTTTGCCAATAAAACCCCCAAAATGGTCACAAAGAGTAGGACATGAGTGAAAAAATGGCTAAATAACAAGAATTTAATAGCGCTTTAAGGTTTACAGAGTACTTTGTTAATAACCACTTTATGAGGGAAATTCAAGATAGAGAGTAGGGAGCCAATGATTTCATTAATATGGGGAACTCTGGAAAGAAACTCACCCCAACCAATGGAAGTTAGCACTTTTTCTGTAACTTTTGTAGTCATATACTTATAAATCTTAGTGATTAGCCCTGATCAGAGAGGTTAAATGATTTTCCCAGGGTCATGCAGTCTTTATATGCCAAAGGTAGGACATAAACCCAGATCTTTCTGTCTCAATGATAAGCTCCCTCCTCACTAGAACATATGGCTTCTCAGATGTAAGAGCAATCTGGCTAATCAGTCACCCAATCGATAACCAGGGTTGATTTGGCTGATCTAGCTAGCTAGGTCAGTGTTCTCTTAGTCTGTCTGCACCCTGTTTGATGTAAAAGGTGTCCATGTAAAAATACAACCTTTGCTGAAGACTGTCCTTCAGTCAAGGATATGTGAATAGCTGTGCTCTCCTGCCAAAGCCAGCTCCAAGGTCGAAGAGGGAGATGGTACCAATATCCCTATTTTACAGACAAGGAAGCCGTGGCTCAGAGATATTTAGCTATTTATCCATCACACTCGTAAGTGTCAAAGCTATGTTTTGAATCCAGGTCACCTGATTCCAAGTCCAATGTTCTTTTGCTTATAGTGGGCTAACTCTGGATTTGGAGTCAGAAAACCTGGGTTCAGATCCTGCTTCTGCTACTTGCTACCTAGGACCTTTGGCAAAACATGTCACCTCTCTGGGCTTTAGTTTACAGGTCAATCCCCTACTCAACAAACTGCAATGGCTCCATGTTACCTTCAAGATGAAATTTAAAAAGCTCTTTGGCATTCAAAGCTTTTAATAAACTAGCTCTCTCTCCCTGCCCCTGCCCCCATCTTTCTAGTCTTCTTATACCTTACTCCCTGACATCCAGTAACACTGGCTTTCTACCTGCTGCATGAACAAGATACATTATGTCTCAGCTCTGGGATTTTTCTCTGGCTGTCTTCTATGCCTGGAATTCTCTCTCTCCTCCATTCCAACTATTGATCTCCTTGGTTTCCTTTAAGTCCCAACCACCTCCTACAGGAAGCCTTCCCCAACTCTTCTTAATTCCAGTGCTTTCCCTCTGTTAATTATCTTCTATTTATACTGTACATAGCTTGCCTTGTATATATTTGTTTACATGTTGTCTCTTCCATAGTAAGTACTTACTAAATGTTTCTTGAATTGAATTGAATCTGTAAAATGAAGGGATGGACTAAATTGTTCTAATGTGTCTTCCAGCTTTAAATCTTTGTATGATTCCTGCTGTCAAAGGGTATTATGAAATTGGGGCAGGGCTAGGCAAACAATTAATGTTAGTTCATTGCATAAAGACAAAAATCAAAGGTTGACAGAGCTGGGAAATTTCAGAAATCAACAAGTCCAGTGTTGTCAACTCAAATAGAAACAACCATTCATACCATAAGGATCCTTGTAGGCCACATATTTGACTTAGAAAACCATGGATTAACATTATCTATGTTCCATTGTATTTTGAAATTTTTGTTAAATATTTCCCAATAACCATATGTTTAACACCTCCGATCTGGTCCAAATCCTTCATCTGACAAATTGAGAAACAGGTCCTGAGAAGTAAGAAAGACTTACTGAGGTCAAATGGCAAATTAATGGCAAAAGCAGTACTAAAATCAAGGACTCCCAATTCTGGTTCCAGTAATCTTTCCACTTTATCATTTTGTCTTTCTTTGCCGTGGTCTAATGGAAAGAACAATGGCCTCAAACTCAGGCTACTTGGGTTCTAATTCTAGTCTTCATGTAGTAACTTGCTTTAATACTTTAAAATTTAATACTTTACATTATATTCATTTCCAAATATTTTCCACCTTTCTCCTAATCAGACAGTAATACCTTTGAACAATAAACAAATAACAATAAAAAATAAATAGATAAAATGCAAGGAATTCAGCAAAAATCAACCACTACATCAACAGAGTCTGACAGATAGATGAGGATGTCCTTCATCTATAGTCCCCTACTTCTGCAAAGAAGGGTTGGTGATCATTATAATTATGCAGCATTCAGTTTCATTTTTTGTTCTTACAATTTATATTGTTGTAATCATTGTGTATATTGTTTTTTCTAGTTCTGCTTACTTCACTTTGTATCAGTTCATGTAAGCTTTCTCACACTTCTCCGTATTCTTGATTGCATTGTTTCTTTGGCTATGGTAATATTCCACTATATTCATAGCTCACAATGGTTTTTTTAGCCATTCCCCACTCCACAAACATATCCTTTGTTTCCAGTTCTTTGTTCTTACAAGAAGTGTTGTGTTGTGTGTGTATATATAATACACATTTATACACATGTATGCATGTATATTTACATATATATCTGCATCTATCAGCAACCTATCTTTCTAGCTTTAACTTCCTTGTATTATGCCTACCAGTGGGCAAAGGGTCTAGGCATTTTAGTCACTTTCTTAGTATAATTCAAATTGCTTTCTGGAATGATTAAATTTACAATTCCACCAACAGCATACTGGTGTGTGTGTGTGCTTTTTACAATCCCTCTAGCATACACTATCCCCCTCTTTTGTCAGTTTGCCAGTTTGCAGAGTATGAAGTGAAACCTCAGAGTAGTTTTGATTTGTATTCTCTTATTATAACATCAAACAATGAAAAGGAGTCTCAACCTTGGTAAAGTTGAGGATTTATTTGTTCTTTCAATGAAAATTTAGTGAGCACTGATTGTATATAGCACCATATTAGAAGCTGAGGGGAAGCAGAGATTGGGATCATAAAATTATGAAATTGAGAGCTAGAAGTGACTTTGTGGAACATCTGTTCCAAGTTCTTCTTTTATCAGATGTGAACAGCCCTTTCCCTCAACGAATTTACAATCCTATGGTGGGAAATAAGATATGTACACCAATTACTCTAATAAGATGGGATGTGAGAAGTGCCCTAAGAGCAGTGCCAATAAAGTGCCATAGGAATTCAAGGGAGGAGGGAAGCTCCTGGTTGGGTGATCAAAGAAGACTGGGACTTGAAAGGTACATAGAGTTCTGAGAGTGGGGGAGGGGATTTCAGGCACAGGACTGACAAAGGACAAGGCATTTTCAGACAGTAATGAGTTTCCAGGTTAGCTGGGACCTAGAGAGCCTTGCATGTCAGGCTAAGGAATTTGGATTGATTTTGATAGACAATAAATATCTTTGTTTGGATTTTTCGTAAAAATTCATTTTATAATAACTAAAGCTGTCTCTGTGTGAATATGTCCACATTATGTGTATGTGTTATATGTACATGTACATATGCATACCTGAATATATGTAAACAGGCACATAAACACATATATTACCAGAGCAACTTTAAATATGTGAATTTTTCATGCATTTGACTGAAAAGTCCTGGAAAGCAAGGGAGGAAAAAAACCCTCCATAATTGTTTGACTGGAAACTGGAGGTGAAGACTAAAAATCCAGTTTCTAAGGGAAATCAAGACTGGCTAAGTTTGGTCAATCTATATTGAGCACTAGCCAGTAGGTGGCAGGCCAGGATCAGTATTGGTCTCTGGCTTTGCTAGTGGCTTCACCACAAGCTCTTTAAATCCTTAAGCTCAGAACCTAACTGGCCCATAACTTGACAACAACAATAATAACTAAGATTTAAATAGCACTTACTATGTACCAGGTGCTGTGCTAATAAAAGGTTAAAGTTATATAGGGCTCCATAAATGTGCAAAGCATTTTAGGCACCTTATCTTTTTTGATACTTGAAGCAAGGCTATTTAAATATTATTATCCTCATTTTATTTATAGAAACACACACACACTCACACACACACATACAGATGAACAAGTACCAGTACCTGCCCTCAATGAACTTATAGCAGTCCAAAGAGTTATATAAGTTCAAGGGGAGGGAGAATATATTTGTCTGGCAGAGGATCAGAGAAGGCTTCCTGGAAAAGAGAATCTAGATGAGGTTAACTAGAACAGTGAAGGGTATGGAAGCATCATGACAAAATGAAAATAGTTTTGCACTTGGACTCAGAAAAGCTTGGGTTCAAATCCTACCTCAGAAGTCTACTAATTATATAACCCTAGCTAAGTCACTTACCCTATCTGAGCACCAGTTTCCTCATCTGGAAAATGAAGTGATTGGACAGGATGACCTCCAAAGTCCCTTCCAGCTCTGGAACTATGACTCTACGATGTGAGGATTAGTGGAAAGAAATAGCTATGTTAAGCCTGGAGAAGAGAAAAATTTGGAGGGGAAACACACACTCATACATATATACATATGTGTATGTGTTATGTATGTATGTATGTGTGATAGCAATTTCAAGTGTTTGAAGAGGTGTCAGATGGAAGAGGGATCTGCTTGGCTCCAAAGGGCAGAAGCAAGAACAAAGGGTCTATAGAACTAGCAAAGACTTCATTTTAAGCATGATATTAGGAAAAACTTCCAAACAATTACAGCTGCCGGAAAGTAGAATAGAGACTGTCTCAAGAGCTGGTGGGTTCTCCCTCCTTGGAAGTCTTTAAGCAGAGGCTGGATGACCATTAATTGAAAGCTATCATAAGGGTTCCTTTCATGTATGGATTGGACTAGTTGTCCAATTGAGGCCCCTTGCAGTTCTAAATTCTGTGATTTTGTGAAGAAATGGCATTTAAGTTAGTCCTTGAAGGATGGGTAAGTATTTGATAGGTGGAAATGAAGATGGAATCAGTACATTCCAAGAGGGAAGGGAAGGAATGAATAAAGGAAGAGAAGCCAAGATGCTCTAGGTAAGGAGTTATAACCCTGGGTCACACCAACTTACCCCAAACCTCTTTTTAGTTCTCTTGGCCCTGTTTGGATTTATTGCCACTTCCTCTGTTAGCATTGCCATTAGGACTCAGGGCTTTCCAGGACTTAAGGGTGAGATGTGGGTAATGGTGAGGTGTCTGAAGAAGTTCATGAAGATCTAGACATTTACAGAAATAAGAATGTATTCTTATGTTATCTTGCGGAATGTCTCGCTTCACTGGTATCCGCAAAAGAGGACCAGATCTAAAGTAAAGTCTTCAGTAGGGTGGGTAGATGCCTGTGGCAGATTTATAAGAGGACATTAACAAGAGACATAGAAGAAGTAAGTTTGGATGGGTTGAGATCTGTGTCTTTGGAAGGAGTATCCACTTAATGAAACTTCCTATCCATGTAGTAAGTATAGCAAAATGATTTATGGAAGGTGCTAGGTCTATCTTCTCCTCAAGGAGTTGGGGTTGAACTAATACATGTTTGCCACAATTTTCTCATGGGCCCCTATACTGCCAGGGTCCTTCTTTATCCCACTCTCATCCTGCACTCATATCTCTTCTGTGCCCTTCCCAATCTTCTTTTCTTGGTCATAAGAGTAATTCTATAGTTTCTATCTCTTCACCTACCTTCACCTGCCTTCTTATTTGAAAAGTTCTCTTCCTTCCTTCCATCCTCCTCCTCTTCCTCCTCCTCCCCCTTATTTTGCTCCCCTCTCACTGCTCTGTGATATCTCCCTTTTCTCTTCACATCTTCTTTGCTCCCCTTTCAGAGATTTCCCTCGCTGCTGTCCTACCTAGTCCTTACATGAACCCTCTCTTTTATTCAAGCAACTTAAATGGGTTATGGTTTCCTAGCTCTGATAATAATTGTGTGTGACCTTGGGCAAGACATTCCCTGTGGACCCCAGTTTCCCCATCCATAAAATAAAGGAATTGAGTGAAATAATCTCTAAGTTCTCTTTTCCAACCTTAACTTAGTGATTCTATGATCCTTTGACTGAGTTGATCTAAATTCTAGTCTTACTTTTACCCATAACTTTGGAAACAGAGTACAGTGGAAAAGAGCATTGATTTTAGAATTAAAGGACCTGTGTTTAAATCCCTGGTCTCAATTTCCCCATGCATAAAATAAGGCTATGCTAAATAATTTCTAAGCACTCTTTAAATTCTAGTACCCTATGATTTAGCAACACTACCCCTCAAGATCTCTTTTGCCTCAAGAAATTCAGTAACAGGTGACTGGCTCCCTTCTCCACTCTAGCCCCCAGGCATTGCTGCTGCCAGATGTTTGGCAGCAGGACAGGCTAAAGTGGTGAGTGCCATCTGTTTGGGTGTGTGACGGTCAACTGGAACTAGGGAATGAAAGTGGAGTTAAGCACCAAAAGAAAAGGTTTAAAAGGATACACATACATATCCTTTCATATGTGCATATGCGTATAGATATATGTGTGTGTATGTATGTATGTATGCATGTATCAGATGAACGCATTTTTAACCCTTGATAAATATTAACATGGAAATATGTTAACTAGTACAAGAGAGAATCAACAAAAGAAAGGAAGTATATGAAGGAATGGAGGAAGCAAAACCAAAGTAAGATTTGAGAAAAAGGGAAGTGGAACCCCAAAATATGGGAATTTCCACCACTGACACTCTCAAAGACCAATGGTCCATTCTGACACTTGAAGGGGCAAGAAATAAGAAGGGAGGGGAAACGGAAGAAAGGAAGGACATTTATTCTGTTTACTTATTGTATTCTACCTTGATACAGAGAGAGGAAAGTGGGGCTTCTCAAGAGTCCTATTATCTAGAGGTAGCTATGACTAGAGTCCTTCTGAGACAGGCAGCTTCAAAACAGTTTCAAGTTTTCCATTTCTTGCCTTCTCAGTGGGTGAAGGAGCAGCTGGAGGGAAGGAGATGATTTGAAGCTGAAAATAAAAATAAAATTGTAAAAAAGAAAAAAGTTCCCAAATCTTTTTGAGGCCAAATCCCTCCCACCAAACCAAAATATGCTCAGCCATCAACCAGAGTAAACTAGATTCAGAAAGGGCTGGCTCTTCCACTCCACAGCAGCTCTGCATCACCATCGAGTGCTCAGTTCAGATATGTTGCTTCATCTAGCCCACACATTCAAGGACAGCAAATCTGGTACTTCACACAGTGATTGATAGCTCATGCTACCTATACTTTTTGTATTCCCACTTTGTGCCAGATGGGACAGAGAACACCAAATGATGGGGACAAACCTTCTATTCAATACAGACTTATCTTGCTTTCTTAGTAACATGTTCTTGATCAGGTTGTCTATAAATAGTGGAAGGGATAGGGATAAGAAAGGCAGCCAGTCATCTAAAGGGAAACACGTGTAAGGAAGCGTGCTCAAGGAAGGACATTTTTATTATTAAGTGTTATAAATACACATATTTTAATGCCCCCAAATTCAGCTTTCCCTGGCAGGTAAGTACTCATTTTAAGTTCTCTGTAGTCACAATGGAATTTCAGAACTTGGGAGGGGGAATGGGGTGTGTGCAGTTTTCAAATCCTGCCTGAGTAAAATGCATCAGCCTGTAAATAAAAGTTTGTAAATAGAACCTTATTTTTAAATGCAGGAATGAAGCCATCTATTTAAAGAGATCCTATGGTTATTTCTTTTAAGTGAATAATCCTCTTGCAATCACTCCAAATTTTCCCTTTTTGTTAACTTTTCTTTGTTAAGCTGTTCCACTCCCCCCACCTTCCATCCCATTTTGCATAAATAAGGCGGCCAGTATTAACAACAATAATGGAGTTGTTGATGATCTTTCGTCTTAACGGTTCCTCATTTTCTTCCCCACTTCCTTCTCTACAGATTTTTTATTTGAGATCAGAGAAAATGCCAGGGCTTTTGTGCTGCTGTTCTAGCTGAAGGACACCCCAGGTTCCCTAAACTTAAAGAAGATGAGGAAATAAATAGGGCTATTTTGTTCTCTGTTCTGTCGGCACATTGTGTCCTAACAACCAATCTAAGCCCACTTTCCTAGTCAGTCCCTTCTTATATTCTTTTTCCAGGAGCTGCAAACTGGGTCTCAGAGCCACGAAAACACCAAGACAGGCCAGTTGCCTCAGGGCAAACACATGAAAAATTCCTGCTTTTTCACTTCTATTGATTCTAACCCTTAAAAGATCGGGGGCAATTTGCTCCCAGTGAAGCTTGAGTCTGGGAAGTCTTTGGAAAGGGCGGGCATGGCCAAGGGACTAGGGCGCAGCTCTTCTGGGAGGAGGGAAGCGGACTTTAGTTCAAAGGGCCAGGGAATTAAAGCTGGAAATAGGTTTCGTTGCAGTTAATCATCTGCATTGCCCTTTGGCTGTCTGATTCTAGAAACAGAGAACTGCCACTTGGGATCACAGGTTCCTGGGGTGTTTATTTGCTAAGGGGAATAGAGGCCCCATGTTTGATCAGATACCTCAAGATGGTACGTCGAGGTCAGGCTTTATTCCAGGCCCTATACCTCTTGGAGCAGAGTTAAATCCAATCTGATTCTGGAGCATGGGCTCTTCTGTCCCGAGATCAAAGCCCCCCCCCCCACCTTGGTCCCCAACCTTCCCCCCCGCCCATCGCCCCCTATGAAGCGGCTTTGAAAAGGTCTAACATGTTCAGAGTTTCTTATCTAGTCTCTGCTCCGAGGCAAGCCATAAATTCCGGGTCCTCTCTCCCTGGCTGTTCCGCCTGAAGGTCTCTGAGGACTCTAGCACAGCCCTGCCCCCCTTCCCCCCATGCACTATAGCAGACGCCCCCCTCCCCCTGGAGCGAACTGAAACTACTGGAGGAAGGAAGGAGAGATCCGGCACATTTTAAGAGATAGGCGCATCCGTTACCTGAAGTGTTCCCTCTTCGCAATCCCAGAACACCCTTCCCTCTATTCAGCCCCTTGTCTTCCCGACCCCACCCCCACCCCTTCCCTTAGCTCCATCCCTTCCTTCCCTCCAGTTTCAGTCAACTCTTCTCTGATCGATGCCCCCGAGAATCAGATTAAAGCCAGCCTGGGTGGGGAGCTGTGCGCTGGGAGGCGGGCGGCGCAGCTGACTTGGGGCCTATGTATCTTTCAGGGAAAGAAGGGATCCTGAGGTGCCACCCAGACTTAGCGGGCCGGGAGCTGCAGCAGGGAACGCTGACTCCGGAGTCCCAAAGGGAGCAGAGGGGCGCGGGCCTTAGCAACTTGGGCCCGGAAGAGAGAGGCCGGCTGGACCAGCTCAACTGCGAGTACAAAGCGCGCTTTGGCTTCCCCTTCGTGATTGCTGCGCGACTCAGCGACAAGGCCACTATCATGAGGGAGCTGGAGCGCCGACTGCGCAATCAGCCTGCCCAGGAGTTGCGCGCAGCCCTGGGTGAGGTGCGTAAGATCTGCCACCTCCGCCTGGAGGACATCCTGCGGTCCCGGGAGGATCCGGCCAAACTGTAGAACTCTAGCGGGGAGGCAGTGAAGGGGGAGGGAGGGGGGCGGTGACAATGGGAGGCGAGCAACGGAGGAGCCTAACTTCAACTTAGAAAATAAGAACCTTCATCATCAGAAGAGCGTGCTTTGCCCAGGTGCCTATCCCAAAACAGGATGCGAACTCACAGGTGAAGGAAGTGTGCGCAAGCATGAACTGAATCGAGCAACCGAGGCAACTGGCCAGACACGTCAAGCTCTCCAATTCAATGGGTCACAGTAGCTTGAAATTTAGGTGGGCTTTGCAAGGAATTAGCCAGTTTATTAATAATTCGTGGTGATGAGAAGGATCATGATATGGTAGAGAACTGGCCTCAGCGTCAAGAAGACCTCAGCTGAAGTCTCAAACACTTCTATCTAATATACATTCCCGACTGTCTGACCCTGGGCAAGTCACCTAACCTCTCTATAAGACTATAAATCGCAGAGTAATTGCTGATCGCATTGATAGGCAGTTCCATCACTGGGAGTTCTCTATATTAATGAAATTAAAAGTCTGGACAAGGTTTTAAAATGCCAGAAATAGTTATATAATTCCTGTAATAAAAAGCACTTTCCTTAAGGGAAAAAAAACATGCAAGGTAGGCAGTAGACATCTGCTACTTTTTTTTTAACAGATGAGCAAGCTGAAGTTTGAGTTTGAGTGACCCAGTTAAGTGGGGAGAGGGGCAACGAGGCGGATGAAGTCTCAATTCCCCTTCACTTTGAGCTTGTTGACACAAGACCTCATGGATGCTTAAGCTTTTACTTCACTACGTATTTTCCTACCTGCTCCCAGTAGTCCTGGAGCAAAAGTGAGGCATGAAAGGGGAGCGGGGGGGGGGTGTCTTTTTTCACACTCTTGTTCATTTGTTTTTTCTTCTCTTCTCAGACTTGCAATACGCTAGATGTTTGCGTTTGAGGGGAAATGTTGCTCTCCCCTTAGGCGTCCAACAGCACCTGCTTTAACAGAAGAGTGGCTATTTTAGAGGATGGAGGAATGATGGTGAGAGAGAACTGGGCTAGAAAGAATAGCTCCCCGAAGACGGAGGGGCGGGGGTGACTCCTGGGAGAATTACAGAAAACCTTAGTAGCTTAGGGCTTAGTAGCTTTAGAGAAGCTTCTCTTCAAGAATGGCTGCTAGTTCAAGAGCTTGGTGGATCTTGGATACCTAAGTTGTGTGGTTTCACCACATATGAATAAGGAACCAACTGCTTCTAAGCCGTTGTTCAAAGATAGGGTAATACAGGACTGGCCACACAGCCACACTATTGAACCTTTCCTCTGCTGTGGCGAAATGAAATCAATCGTTCAATGATTTTTGTTGAGTTTACTCTACAAAATAGTGAGCTGGGCTTTGTTGAGATATATTTTTTAAAATCTGCCCGAAGTCACACAACTAAATCCTCAAGGATGTTGCAATTTAGGTAATATAAAGAAATCGCTCTCCAGAAAAGTATTTATTGGCAGATCAAGTGACACTCCAGCAGCCCCTAAATTAACCATTTTTCAGACACTGATTACTATCTGGGGATTTGCTGGACCTAGAACTAGAATAAAAAGGGAACTCATCAAACATTATGAACAATTAATGTGTTCCCCACTAGGTGTTTTATTCTTCCTGTTCTTCCATCAGTCACTGACTAAGTATTTATTAAGTACCTAATAGTTGTCTAGCACTGTGCTAACATGCTCGGCAAAGACAATGCCTTCCTCAGCATTGAGGAGAGACAAACTCCAATGTGGCCAATGTGGCTGACATTCATGCCTGGGGTGGGCTTTGTTAGAAAGGGACCAGAAACCTGAAGAAAGGCAAGGCAAGGCAAGGCAGAGTTTACTCCCACCATAGGCCTAGGAGGTGAAAGACATTTAATGGGTCGAAAAGTCATTGGACATCTTAACCTATTCTTTGACTACTCCCCAAATAACAATATCCCATAAATCACATTTGTTTCTGATATAATTAGTTGATTCCTAATTCGGGAATTTGATTTTACTTGATTAAGCACATTTTTACAGGGGTTTTTACTTTCTTTTTCAACCTGAGGGAGGAAGAGTTGAGAGTGAGAGAAAATCGATTTTTGTTAGTTGGAAAAAGTAAAATTATGTCTCATTTAATCTTCAAAATCTTGTGAGAGAGTAAGGTCAACTATTATTTTCTCATTTTTGGCCCAGTTCAGGTTCAGTGGGTTGTCTAAAATCACACAGCTAGTACGTGACAGCTAGGGCTTAAATCAAAGAAAATCCAGTTCAGTACTCTTTCCATAATATCATACTTGTAGATAGGTGAGTTGGAAGGTTGTCTTCCTTTCCAAGCTCTCTGCAAATTGGCTCAGCTGTGGTTCCAAGACATAGATCCCTGTTCATGACTTTCTGAATACACTGGAGCCCCATCATAGAGCTATATGACTAGGCAGTGAGACTGATTAGTTCCAGCTATGTCATGTATGGGCCTGAGCTTCAGAGGGATGGGCATTCCTGAGGCCAGGGCTTTAGAGGGGCTTTCTTCAAGACAACCTGACAGGTGAACAGCTGCCTCCAAAGCCTGAAAGGGAATTCAATTGACCAATTTTAAATTGGGGAGTTTGGGAGTTTGAAAACCATTGCCCCTTGTTGTATAAGGAAATTGATTCATAACTAATAATATGTGAAAGCCTAGCCACTATATGGAAAGTTTTCTATTTTCCTTTTTTTGGCTTTCAAAATAAGATGCAAATGACATGATTCAAGCCAAAACTTCTGCATCCCTCCCCTTTCCCTTTTGAAAGCATGGCTATAGAACGGATCTGAATCCCTCAGGGCTCCGACCCTAGGTTTCCAATGACGTTCGTGAGTTCAAAGCCCGTCCAGAGGACATTGTTTATTCATGTTGACCCTCTAGTAGAACAGACGCTGAATCCATTCCTCTCCGAGGAACTAAGAAACTCGGAGAACAATAATGCCTATCCTTGTCCCAGGGATTCAGATCTTCTCCTCCTAGAGGTTACCCACCCGGGAGGTAACCCGGACAGGGCGAAGCCAGGTGAGGGAGGCCGCCAGAATATGCACTTAAACCCTATTCCTGGGCGTCTCTCTCCTGGTTGCAACACAACGGCTTCGGCTTAAAGAATCCCAGGGAAGTTTATCCGTGAAAAGCATAAAAACTAGACAGATTCTCTCATTACTTTACCTCCTCATCCCTCCCTACCCCCAACCCCCTCCATCTCTTAGAAGAAATTGAGACTATTTCTCTCTTGTTCTCGCTGGAGGCGCCAAACCCTAAAAATAGTCCCTGATGACTAAGGCCATATTCCTATAAAACATTTTCTTGCTCAGATCCCAAAGGCACCCCGGTACAGTCCCATCATGTGTCTTCTGCTCGTGTCTAATTTTATGATGCTTTACCTTATCTCCGTTTTTGTGTATGTAGTGTATACAAGGACTAGCACACCAAGCGCTAAATAAATGAAAATCAATTAAACAAAACAATCAAGAGAGGAACAGCGGCAAGCGCAATGTCTTTCTCTGTCACCTAGCTAAGAGAATCTTACCTGAGCGTATGGGACTACAATTATTTGATTCATGCCCCTAGCATTAAAAATCATTTATAGGAAAATCATCTATGGGGATGGGGGTGGGAATTGATAATGCTGTGTGGGACTTCGGCAGTAGGGAGTGGGGAAGAAGAGCTGGTTTTATTTTTCCTTTCCATTTTGTTACCTGGCAAAGCCCTCTCACTCTCCCAAAGCCTGGACTTCCTGGTGCTCTAACCTCAAGAGGGATCAGAACTGATCAAGATAGAGATTGATGGTCAGCGCTGTTCCGAAATCAAACAATTAATAAAAAGGGGCTATGTCTAGATAATCCTTAAGGCACCTTCCAGGTTTGGTCCTATGACTTTATAATCCTAATCAGTGCACTAAGGAGACCAAGTAAAGGGAGCTCAGAATAGGGGAAAAAAATCAGTTTGGGGGTTTCGAAAGCAAAATATTGCCCTTATATACTGGAAGGCAACAAGCAAAGTAATAGACCAGATAGCTTTGGAGTTGCCCTCAGCTCCCTCTCCTCCCATATAATTTCATTTGTATACTTCGGACTTAGTTTCCAAAAGCACTAGAATATCATCTTCACATGATACAAATTAATGAGTTCTTTTGAAAGATGGACCATTGTTCAGCCGCAAATTAGAAGCGTGCTTCCTGGGTAGGTGAGACATTACAGAAGGACTGAAGGCAAACCTAAATGCCCACTTGCTCTAGATTTAGCTTTCTTCCCTAAACTCTAGTTAACTACAGTTAGACTGTAGCTCTGAGAATCTATGAGAAAGCATTAGCAAGTTTGGAGAAGACAATAGTACCCAAGACATAGCTGCTGCTTTCTAAGAGCAAACCTTGACTGTATTGGCAAAAGGTTTCAGTGAAGGTTCTATGTACTTCATGTAGTCTCTTTTCGTTTTGGTAAAGAAGGGTTCTCAATAGATGGGATTTTTTTTTTGAGACCTCTTAGTGTAGGGAAGGGAAAGGGAATAAGCATTTATGTAGCACCAAGTATGTGCCAGGTGCTGTGCTAAGTGCTTCTTGCAAATATTATCTCATTTGATCCTCACAACAGCTCTTTGAAGGAGGTCCTACTATTATTTCCATTTTATATTTGTTGAAACCGAGGCGAGCGCAGCACTCTAGCCATTGCATCATCAGCTGCATCTAATCAGAAAATAATTAATCAAAAAGTGTAGCAGAAAGAATATTGAAAGTAAGAATAAAAGAAGAATAACACTTTCAGACCTCAAACTATATTATAAAGCAGTTAAAATGGTACTAGTTGAAAAAAGTGGAAAAATGGATGAATGTAATAGATCAAACATTAGAAATAATCAGGAAAAAAATCAGAAATAATTTGCCTCAATAGCTTTGTGTGCTGTAAATCCCAAAACATAAATTGCCTAGGAAAGAATTCCTTAATTGATCAGAATTTTTAAAAGAATTGGAACACAGTCTGTCAGAAATTAAGTTTAGACTAACATCTTACACCACATATCACAATAAACTAAAATAGATATGTAACCTTAATATTAAAGGTTATCCCATTTTTAAAAAATTAGGAAAAAACCAAACCAGGTATCATTCACTCATTCAGCTCTGGTTTAAAGGTTTATTCTTAACCAAACAAGGGATAGTGTTGATTATAATAGATAAAACAGATGATTTAAATTACATGAAACTGAAAACTTTTGAGCAAAACAAAATTATTGCGACTAGGATAAAAAGGAAGGCTGTGAATTTAGGAAAAATCTTTATATCTAATATCTCTGATAAAGGTCTTATATCCAAGATATATAGAGTTAACTAGAAGAAGTATATAAGAATAAAAACTATTTCTCAATAGATTGGTGACCACAGGATACGAATAAACAAAATAATTATAAACCATTAATAACCATATGAACTCCAAGAAATTAATTATCCCATACTCATCAAATTGATGGCTATCTTAGCCATTTGGTAGTAAAACTGAATCCACAGAATGCTTCATCTTTAAATGTGGATGTTCCCCTCACCAGCACCCTATCACAGGTAGAGAAGACAGATTGTAGAGGCGAGGCAGTTGGTGGTGTAGTAGATAGAGTACTGGGCTGGGGGTCAAATAGACCAGAGTTCATATCCAGCCTCAGACACTTGCTAGCTGTGTGACCCTAGGCAAGTCATTCAATCTCTTTGTCTCAGTTTCCTCAACTGTAAAATGGTGCTAATAATTACACGTACTTTACAAGGTTGTTGTGAGGATCAAATGGGTTTGTAAAGGCATTTAGCTCGGTGCCTGACACATAGTAGGTGCTCTATAAATGCTTATTCCCTTCCCCATTTGCTTGGGGGAGGTAGAGGAACATTTTTCATTCTTGGTAGATAGTCTGATCCCCTGTAAATCAAATAAGGGCAGATGTGTGCAGTTGGGGCTCTTTCGTATTGTTCCTGGATGACACCAAATCTGTTTCCCTTGAAGCCTAATGCATGTGGGCAGGTGGTGGGCTTAGGAGAGACAGCATTGAGAAAGAACAGTTATATTGATTCTGTTAATGTACATTGTTAAACAGATCTGGGTTCTCCTGGTGAATGGGGGGGTTGAGTTTTTGTTGTTGTCAGATGATAGATTATTGCTACTTAATAGACCTATGCTAATTTTGATTGAGGGAGCTTCCCAACCCTGAGCAGTGCTTGGAAACTAATCTCAGAGTGAATTGAAAGACTTCACAATTATTTTTTAATACCCTCAAGGCTAATATGGATAATTTAGAGAACCTTCTCCTCTCCTTTCCCTTTTCCTTAATTTTCTGGGCCATTTAAGAAAACGAAGATCATGGGTTGCCTTGATGGACATGGAGGTAGAGACTAAATTATATGGAAAGTTAATTGCGCTTATCTAACTTTAGGCTTAAAAAGTATTTCAAACTTAAGCTCTAATCTAAAAATAGGTGACAGAGACATCACACTCTCCCTCCCTGTGCTTGGGGAGCTATAACTGCTATGAGAATCAGGGATCTGGGAGAGCAGGCACAAACATTATAGACCTTTGGAGCTGTGGAGGCCCAGGTGAGTCAATGATCTGTGGATTCAAGGAGTGTCTCATCTCCCTTCTGGACACACAACCTCCCCATTCTCTTTCCTCCCCCTTCTACCGTGTGCCCGCCTCAATACCTCCAGCCTATGCTTTGAAGAACCAGAGCCTCAAAAGTGCATAACTCTCATGACTAAAAGTCTTTTGGGCACTCGAAATATTAGGACCTTGCAGATGTCATTTTTTTAAAAAACTGAACTCTTCAGTAGCACGCGTCAATCATTAACATTTTATCTGGATCCCCCTCCCTACCACCTCTGTTAGGAATGAGAACTGTACCCCCATTTCTCTCCACCCTGAATCCCTCTGCCATCTCCACTATTACTAATGCCTCCTCTTAGTCTGTCCCCTAGAGATTTCTGTAAATTAGTATGGTCCCAACTTAACTTTGTCTCTTTTTCCTTTGGGATTAAGTTGTTTGGGGGTGTCACCTCCCATTCAAATTCTTAATTATACAATGGGGGAAAGAATTAGAGTTCTGTTGATTGAATTATTATGAGACATCATTTCCCAGATTGTATTGGGCAAGCCCTGTAATATTTTCCCCTCGAAAAATAACACATTGAAATTATGTATATATCAAGGATGCTTACTCTGCAAACCCATGGAACATACAGTCCATGGGGTTTCTTGGCAAAGATGCTACAGTGGTTTGCCATTTCTTTTTTTAGTGGATTAAGGCAAAAGGGGGCTGTGACTTGCCCAGGGTCACAGAGCTAGTGTCTGAGGCCATGTCTTTGAGACTTCAGGCCCAGTGCTCTATCTACTGAGCCACCTAACTGCCTAAGGTTGCTTATTTTCTGAAGCATTTTTCAACATGAAAAAAGATTTAATTCCCTTTGTTTTGCACCAAAATTTCATTACCAGTATGTCTCTTGGAACTGCCCCACCCATTCCCTACTTTGCTCCCTTTCCCTTCCTACCCTCCCTTCCCCCAACATTAATGGCATCCACCTATGTACTACAAAGCTAAAAGTGTTTCAGGGCCAAATTCGTTTGTTGAACATTGGGCTAAATGGAGCAGGAAATTTAAAGATCTAAAATACATCAGAGAAAGCCAGGTCACTCCTCTCAATTTAAGCATAAACTAATGGACCCAGGGATAAGAAGCTTCAGATTTTGGAGGTCCCCAGGGATTATCTTGGAAGCTTTAGATTGCAGCATCCATCAGGATCAGAGAAGTCACGATTCTGGAAAAATAGCTTTTCCTATTGATACACAACCAATCAGTGGTTTTTCCTGCCTCTTCTGGGTCCTTGCACCTAAGAGGTGAGTTCGGGTTTGGTATATTGTTGCCTCCTCCATTGTGTCTACCAAAACACCTGCTGATAAGGAAAAGCCAGGGGAGGGAAGGCGGTGTAAGGCAGGAAAACCCAAAATATGAAGGATCCAGGAAAGAGAACCAATCTCCAACCTTTTGTTGGAGTCGGGAATATCAGGATTCGCTTGAAAAACAAAACCAAAAAATTTCACCTTCCCTGCCCAGTTACCCTTCTACTTCTTCTCTACCTTCATCCCTGCCTGTCTTTTGGGTCTTAGAGACTGAGGACTCTAAAATTGTCTTTGGAGACCCAGTTCGTTGTCGGAGAAACAGTTTTCCAGAAAATTTTTGGAATGGGGACAAGAAAGACATTTCTTAGCTTCTGAGACCGGACTCAATTGAAAAAGGACACTAGATTGTTTAGAGATTATTGACTTCCTCCAGCACCCTTCTCTTCCCACCTCCCCTTTCAGCACCTGACCCTTAGGTCTTGAGCTGTCAGAGAGACATTCCCTTCATGCCAAGGGGGTTACTTGAAATGGACATAAGTTCCAGATCAGCAGGACAATGTATAGTTTCTGAAAAGGTTCGTTTTGCTTAAGGATGCACTTCTGTGGAGTGACTGACTTTGCCCCACATCCCCGCCGCAGCTGTATAGTGCTAGGTTCCCTGCCCCCATCCTCCCCACTCTTTTCGTTCTTCGTGTCGGATGGAGTGAAGGAAGCCCTCTTTCCGGAATGGAGAGCCCCCAGCCTCCTGAGCTCCGACTGAGAAGCCCCAGCAATTAGACTGCGGCCTGCCGAAGGGGCCATAAAAACGCAGGAAGCGACTACTCCGGGGTGAAGGGAATGGCTTTCCCCAATAAACCCGATTGTTTTCAAAGAATGTCCTGGATTCCAAAGAAGAGCCCTCCGCCCTCTGCCCCGGCCCTGGGTGGAAAGCGAGGATGAGTAGGGGGCTCAAACAACAGAAAGATAGATTGTGTCCAGAAAAAAAAAAAGAAAGGTGTTTGCTAGATCAAAAGTCTGCAAAATACACCAACTTCTTCTCTCCCCATCTCAGCCAGGAGCAATACCCTTTACATTCTAGTCTTCCCTTCACTCCATTACCTCTCATTCTGACTAGTATTTAGAATCGGTTGGAACACTTGGTACAAAGATTCCTTTTCAATGACTTCGGTTGTAAGGGAAGACGAAAATGCAGCGTAATACTATTTTCTGACCGCATTTTTCTCTGCACATTTACCAGGGAATGAGTTGGGATAGTCTGGATCATGGACAACCAGCTCATTACCCCTAGGTGGTAGCCCGGACTTATTGGGACAAAATTTTTGAGAGGGGTGAGCTTTCTACGGGAGAAGGGTTCTTAATACTTTTGGAATACTATTTCTTTCCTTCTGGGTGGAAAAGAGAGGTGAGATGAGAGCTAGGAGCGCTGATGTTAAACCAAGAGGTGCAGTAGCTAGGATCCTGGGCGAGGAAATAGAGGACCCGGGTTCCAGTCCCGGCTCCACCATGAAACCCCCTACATGAGGCTGAACTAGAAGTTTTGCGCCTCAGTTACCTGGTCTGTAAAATATGTGACGACTGATGTCTTCCTATATCGCAGGATAGTTCGAAGAGGCTCAAAACGAGATAAAGTATGGGTCGGGGTTTTAGAAAGCAAAGACTAAGGCTCTTAAAATGATTATCTGAGATGATCTAATAAAGAAGAATGTACAAATGCTTCGGGGCACGAACTCTCTGCTTCAGAGAGAGGAAAAGTTCTAGTGAAATCAGTAAATAAACAGGCCAGACCTAGCTCCATCATCCATTCTCTCCTCTTCAGAGTGGTTTGGAAACTAGGTGACTGCAATAAGATTCTCTTTAACGCTGTCCGAGGATTTTCTAATAGGAGTCAGCGCCCATCAATCGAAATCATCTCCAACGAATACGAATTGCTAGCCGAGATGCATGCGGTTTTCGTCCCCATTGGGTTGTTTTCAGAACCAGCCAATGACACTAGCTAACCAGTTCAGGACTCCAGGCAACAGCAGGAGGTCCAAGAAGGATCATCTCCGTTTCAATTTTCAGTTCTCCATCGCTCGGAGATTTCTCCAATTAAGGGCTGAGAGTGGAGAGGTGGAGGGGAGAGGGTCCCTTGCGGAAATTGTTTATTTTGCTTCAGGGAAGGTTTTTGAACACTTAAAAAGTCAATTCTGATAAGAAGGTAGTTGCCTTTTTTTTTTTTTTTTTAAATAACAGAAACCACACTCTCTTGGGATTTTGTAGCAATATAAAAATCCCAAACCGGAAATCTGAATGATCCAAAGAATAAAATCATTTCAGTCTAGGAAACCTTACACATACGAGCTTGACTGGGAGAGGAGACATAGCCCAGAGCCAGCACCATGATTTATCTCGTGCCACCAGCCAGTCATTTCCTTGAGCTGGAAAATAAATAATTTAGTAGTGACAGGTTTCTGCGGGCGTGCGTCGCCTTTGCTAGAAGCACAGGCTGGCTCCAAAGAAAAGATTCTCCCTTGGTATGTCACCTTTAGTTACTCAGAGTACCTCGGCCACCAGCAGAAGAGAATAAGAAAGGAATCATCAAAGAAATACTCCCACCCCCCTCACCCCCATTTTTTTTTAAGGGCAGAAAGAGTTTATTCGCCACCCTTGGTGCATAAACAGGAACGCTTTAGCCTCCGAGCCTGGATCCCAGACTCCCACCAAGATATTTCCCTCTCTCCCTCCCTCTCTTTTGCAACCCTCTTGATTTAATTCTTTGAACCTGTGATTGGAGGTTAAAGTGCACCAGGTTGGAAGGAGGAAGCTCTTAAACAATAAAGGTTTGAATATTTAGCTGTGATCTGGTCACTGCCCTCTCCCTAGCTCCCTCCTTATCTTTTCAAATGCAAATTTTGTTTAGGGGGGTAGAATGCTATATGCTCCCTGCGCCTCGACGTCTCCTGCCATTGGTGTCTGTGCCATTACTAATAGAGTCTTGTAAACACTCGTTAATCACGTAAGTGCTTCTGCCCGGGAACTCAACTTGCTAGTCGCAGGAACTTCTCCGCCTCGGCAGCCAAGTTTCTCCTACTTCACAGGGGAGAAACTCAAGGAGGAGCTGAGGGTGGCTCAGGCACGACCAACCACCCCCCCCTACTCCACCCTTTCCCTTCCCCACTCCCTTTTCCCTTCCCTTCCCTCCCCATTCCCAACCTCCAGCATCCCCACCCAGGCAGCATGGTGAGATCTGCTCTGGAGTTCCTGCCACCATGTACGTGAGCTACCTATTGGATAAGGACATGAGCATGTACCCCAGCTCCGTGCGCCATTCTGGCGGGCTCAATTTGGCGCCGCAGAACTTCGTCAGCCCCCCGCAGTACCCGGACTACGGAGGTTACCACGT
>CM053622.1:662559412-662573332 GCA_028646595.1 Phalanger gymnotis
TATCATCCCCATTGTAACACCCACCTGTCTGTCCTCCCAGGTGAAAAAGGGACCCAGAATAAGTGGGCTGGGGAATCCCATAGAAGTTAGCCTCTGATATCTGACTTTTCATGACTCCTTCCATTCTGAGGAAGCAAATGCTGGGCACCAGGACTCCATGGTGTTGGCAAAGCAAAATAGATGTTGCTTTTGGCCTTTTCTCTCTGCTCCTTAGCACCTTCAGCTTCCAAATTCTAAAGGCTTCACCCCCAACAGGAAGCTGAGCAGATCCAGTGGACAGAAAGTGTTGGGTGCCATTCGTGACTTCTCTCACTCCCTCCAAGGACAAGGAGGCCCATTTGTCTTGGATCAGAAGATTTGGACTCAGAAGCCAAAGCAGAGAAAGACAGAAAACTGTACCTTAGAGGCAGCCGAACCCAAAGTGATTGGAATCTTTTCTTCTCATTCTCCCTAAACCAAAACAGGGAGGGGAGAGTTGTCGGGAGGTATTCTGGGCTCCAGACATTAGGAGAAACACAGCCTGGAGAACTGGGCATTGTTTAGAAAGCCTGTCACCCTAGCCTCTCCAGGCTGAATGTATGTTTGGTGTCATAAATGCCAGAGCCAACGTGGGTTTCCTGTCGTTTTCACAAACTTGAGGCTGGCCTAGAGATTTCTTTGTTATTACTCTTTCACACATGGGAGCCCTACCACAATATTCTAAAGTTATTCTGGATTGAGGAGGGGGAAGAGAAGTGAAAAGGCAGAAAGGAATAGGAGAACGGGTGGGGGAGTGGAGAAAGGGAAAGAACACTGAAATACATTTGAATATTTTCTAAAAAAAGAAAAAAGAGAGATAAATGAGCTTGCCAGACTTCAGACTCCTATTTATCTGCCTGAGATTTTATCTGGAGTTATCTTTAAAAAAAAAAATTAAACATCTTCACTCCAGTCATGAGCTAAAGCTGGAAGAATCGGGGGGATTAAAGGACTGGTCTCACACTATCCTGGAGGGTCAGCTTTAGGGAGCAAATCTTGTGCCCTCACTGCCATGCAGAACCTTCTTAGCCCCCCTCCCCCATGGAATTTGTTTCTAACCTGAGTCTTGGGGCAAAATGCATTTGAATTATCAGCTGCTCTGTCCCAGATCAGCGGAGCTATCTGGGGCCACCCCTGCCCGAGGAAAGAGACCCAACCTGGGCCGACCTCAAGCTTAGCCAACTGCCCAGTACACTCGGCAGGTCCTTTTATCGGCGACCACCCGTGTCCCTTCCCAGCAGGTCTCTCACAAGCCAGTTATCTGAAAGAAAAACATCGACTGAAATGCAAATTTTTCACCTTTATTCTGCTAAGTACGTAAAGTTTCCCACAAATCGTCGTCACCAGTCTTACTGGCTGTTTCAAGGCTCTAAAGCTTTTCCTCTTTTCCATCTCGTCCCTTTTGTGTTCCTTTCCTCCCTCTCTTCGATAAATTAAAAAGTATGCATCGGAAAGGCTTTCCCCAAGCCCAGCCTATTTTCTGGGCTCTCCCTTCCGCGGCCGGAGAAGTTGGGTCCTTTTGCTCAGACAGGAGCCAGATTTGGGTGAAGGGCCGTCAGAGGGTCCCTGCAGCGGCCGGTAGCAACTACCCAGCACTTCACCTCCAGGGCGGGGAGATTGGGAACCGCATTCCCGCCTGGATGAATTTCAAGCCCCTAATCTGCAATCTGTGCTGCATATTCTGATAGTCCCTGGGGCAGAAGGAGGGAGCGCCTGGCTTGTTAGAGTATCTGCAGTTTGTCCGGCGAGGGGGAAGCGCACCTAAATCCTTTCTTGGTCGCAGTCTGCCTCCTGGACTGCAATCTGTTGTAGACCCAGGGAACGGTTGGCATCCTTCACCTTTTTGCAGGACGGATTCGAAGAAATACAAAAGCAAAACAAAACAAAAGCTTGAAATGTCTCAGCAGTTTCTGGGATAGAGTAGATTCTTGTTTCTTTGCCAATTTCGAAGGAAAGGTTGCCTGTGCGCGCCTGGAACCAGCGGGGTTTATGGTGTAGCAAGGATTGAATGAAACACTTGGAATGAGATAGCCCTTGTTTCGAATCCTGTCACAGACCCTTAGTAGCTGTGTGACACTAGGCAAATCACTTAACCTCTCTGGGGCCTCAGTTTTCTCATCTGTAAAATAAGGTAGTTAGACTGAGTGGTCTCTACAAATCTTGGGTAAGATTACGAGGTGCAAGATTATGATACGCTGGCTCAAACAGGCTTTTGTCTCGGAGATGGTCAGTTACTTCATGGGCCCCTTCTGTTGAAAATGAGTTTTGGTTTTTTTTTAGCAGTCTAGATGCAGTGTTGGTTGAACTTATTGTAAAGCGATACTCCCTTTTAAAAAGTAATTTTTTTCAACTACATATAAAAACTTTTAAATATTCTATTTTTTAAAATTCTGAGCTCCAAATTCTCTTTCTTCCTTCCCCCCTCCCTGAAACGGCAAGCATTTTGATATAGGTTATACGTGTACATTTATGCAAAATATTGAAGAAATACTCTGGAGGAAAGAAGTATCCACTTTTTAATTATGTTACCTCGCCCAGTCCTAGGCCACGTGTGTTAGGGAAGAAAGCGCGATAGAAAGGAAAGACACTGCCCAAAGACCCCAGTCTGGCACTCCTGGGCTGGCAGCGCAAGGCCAGAGGGCCATATAGCCCAACCTGCCAGTCCCTGGGGCGCCAGGCTGTGGTGAGGACCTCCCCAGGCTGGGCCCCGCCCATGCCGTTGATCCCGGGGCAGGGCGACAGGGGTTCGCTGCGGCTCTGGCCGCAGCCGTTGCTATGCGTTGCTGTGAAACGCCTGTCAATAAATCCTGTTTGGATAGTGGAGCAAGAGCACAAGGTTTGTTTGCTTAGTGGTTAGAGGTTCAAAAGTCGGCATTGTCCCACTGCAAGCGATTACAAGTTCCCCTTCCTTAGTACCACCTCCTCCCTCCCTCCGTCCACCCCTGTCCCGGGCTCTCCAGGTTACCCCAGGGGAGTAGAGCTCGGGGACCAAGCTCTGTGAAATGCAAAAATCCTTGGCTACCGCTGAGCTCAGGCAGCAAACTTCCCAGGCCACAGGAAATGCAAAGAAGTTGTGGCCCCCAGGGCAAGGTAAACTGCCCCACGTTTCCGACACGGGGCCGTAAACTCTTCCCCCTTGGAATAGAAGGAGGCCACCCGCACCGAGGGCAACCCTCGCGATCTGGAGCGAGTAATGAAGCTGCCACCTGGAGGCTGCTTTAGAGAGGATGAAACGCCGAGGTGGTCAAGTTTATTTTTCAATAGAATGATGCAACTTTTGAAACGCCTCCGCTCCCGCTCCCAGTCCCCGCACATTTTCTGCTCCCAAGAGGAGCAGCTCGCGAGCTTTTTTCAGCCGTCTCTTTAGGAGGCGCGCGCTCTGGGAGAAGGGCAGGGGGTGGTGGGGAGGGGAGGTTGGGGCTTTGGGCACATGCGCAGACCCGCCAGGTGCGGAGCTTGAGGACTGCTCTTTGATTTCAAGGTAGGTTGCGAAAAGCCCCCGGCTGCGTTTTGGGCAGCTTTGAGCTCCTCCCCTCTAACTCCTGGGACTCAGAGACGTCTTTTCACTGGAGAACAGGCCACATTTAGGTCTCTCTCTTGATAAGTTTTGTCTTCAAATTCAGTAGGGCTAGAGTTGCCCCATTAGAGCAATTTGCTACGTGGAATATTTAAGTGAAGCTGGGCTTAGAAATGTTGCCTTGAAAAAAAGAAAACTACCTTTTAAATTAATCGCAGCCTTAACTGGCTACGGAGGCAGCGTGGCATAGTCGATAGCCTGAAAAAGTTACGAAGCCGTGGGTTCAAGTCCTACTTCTTAACCCGAATCAGCTGTGTGACCCTAGACAAATCACTTGACCTTTTGGTGCCCCAGGCAAGTTCTAAGGCTATAAATTTCAGAACGGTTACTGATCTGTTTGAGTGGGCCGTGGGGCCTCGTTGGATGATTTTACATCGACCGGGTGAAATCACAGTTCTGGACCAGGGGGGAAAAACCGGGGAGGAGGGTGGAGTGTGGGGGGAACGGAGATGTAAATACTGAGTGCTGCTTATAGGGGATAGAGTACCGGAGTCGGAAAGAACAGTTTGAATGATACCTCAAACATTTATTAGGTAGGTATTATTTTGGGCAAGTCATACAACCTCTCAGAACCTCAGTTTCCTCATCTCTAAATCGGGGATAACAATAGCACCTACCTCCGAGATCTGGCGATCACAGATTTAAAGCTGAAAGAGATCTATACTAGCAAATATTCCAGGTTTACAGATGGGCAGTGTGAGGCCTAGAGATGTGATGCAGCTTTTCCAAGGACTGCTACCTGCAGGTATAAATAGCAGGTTATCTACCACTCTGTGAAAATTCTCCATTCTATGGATGTTAAAATCTAGTATTTGTACCTAAATGGTTCTTAATTTTTAAAGTATTCATTTTACGTGCTTTTATTACATCTTCCACTGACCCTTCCCAATTAAACAATGAAAAAAAAATGAAACTTCTGGTAACTAATATTTATGTGTAGCTGATCATATTCCCACAACGGCCATGTAAAAACTTGTCTCATTCTTCCTTTTAAGGCCATCACATCTCTGGCAGGATGTGAGTATCATATTTCATCTTCTGCCTTCTAGTCTAGTGCTTTTTCAGTGCATTCATCAGAATTCTAAAATCTCTCAAAGTCATTTTTTTTTCTACAAAGTGCCATCATATAAATTGTCCTTTTTCTGCTGATTTCATTTTGCATCAATTCATGGAGGTCTTCCCAGTTTTCTCTGAAACTATCCACCTCAGCATTTTTTTGTGGCACAGTATTTTGCACAATTTTGTGGCCATTCCTTGACAGGAAGATACCCCCTTAATTTCCAGGTTTTTTCTACTAGGAAAAAAGTTACTCTGTTTTTGTCATTTATAAGCTCCATTCCTTTTTCTTTGATTTCCTTAGGGTACAGGCCCACTAGCCTGATTTTTTCCAAACAGTAATATAATATTGTGAAACACGAACAGTACCACCTACAATTTTTAAACATGAAGAAAATGAAATGTAAATGATATGTACAAAAGCACACTGAGAAAGGAACATTGACAGAGAGGGGAGTACTAAGTCAGGACGTTGGTTCTTTGCTTTTGTAGTTATACTTCATACTGTTTATATTAGAAAGGTAGCAGAAAGAGCTTGAATTAAGCAGAAGATGTATATGGGTTCTAGTTTAGGCTCTTCCCTATTGTGCCTAGGGCTACTTAATTTCTGTGACTCATTGTCCTCATCTCTAAAATGGAGATAATCCCTGTTTGTCCCTGGGCAGCTAAACCTCTTAGTGAATAGAGTGTCAGGCATGGAATCAGGAGGATTCTTCCTGAGTTCAAATCTGGCCTCAGACACTTACTAGCTGTGTGACCCTGGCCAAGTCACTTAACAGTTTTTGCCTCAATTCCTCATCTGTAGCTCAGAGAAGTAAATGGCAAACCACTGCAGTATCTTTTAAACAAAACTCCAATAGGGTCTTGAAGAGTCAGAAATAACTGAACAACACTTATGAGAATCTGATGAGGTAATAAAGGCTTTGCAAATTTTTAAATATTTCAAGGATCCCTAATTTCATGGATGTGGGGTTTTTTTTTTCACCTGAAAGAAAGATTGAAGAACTTTCCAGTCTTGGGTAGCCTACTTCATGAGTTTGATTCAACAAGCGTACATCAAGCATGTAACATGTTCTAGTCACTGGGCACACAAAGACAGAAACAGAACAGTTCCTCAGTACTCAACAGTACACTCAAGGAGCTTCTATTCCACTGGAGCTGAGGGCAAAAACAAAATGAAATGCCTGGTGACCTACAAATCATTAGATCCTACCTAATAATAATATTAACTTCTGCTCCTTTAATTTCGATTCTACACAAATCTACAAAAAGCTCTAGGCATTCTGTCATTTTTATAGCACCATGCACTTTTGGTTACAGATGCACATAGTAGTTGCTTAATAAACGTTTATTGAATTGAATTACATTGTCTTATTTGATCCTCACTATACCCTGGTGAGGTAGACAAGGATTATTATCCCACTTCTGCAGATGAATAAACAAAACATTTTCTGCATGAACAGTATGGTGTAATGGGTAGTTTGCTGGAATTTGAGGAAGAAGGACCTGAGGTCACATTCTGCTTCAGAGGAGTTATCTGACTCTGGACAAATCACTATGGACCTCAGTTTCATCATCTACAAAATTTGTATAATAATAGCACCTACCTCGCAGGGTTGTTTTAAGGATTGAATGAAATAATAGATACTTTGCAAACTTTGCAGAGCTACATAAATATTATTCATTACTACTGATATGATTAGTACAGAGAGCCCTAGAATGATAAGACCTGAGTTTGATTCCTGTCTTTGCCACTTGCTACTTATATGATCTTGGACAAGTTATTCACCTCTCTGTACCTCAATTTCTTTATCTGTAAATGAGGAGCTAACTAGATAAAGGACTTCCTCCAGCTCTAAAATCTTGTGACTCTTCCAACATTTAATTAAATTCAAGAAATTTTTTCTTTTAAATAGTATTTTTCAGTTACATGTAAAGACAACTTTTAATATTTTTAAACAAAATTTTGAGTTCCAAATTTTCTCCCTCCCTTCCTCCTCCCTAAGATGGTAAGCAATTTATTATAGGTTACATATATGCAATAGTGGAAAAGATTTCCATGTTAGTCATGTTGTGAAGAAGAATCAGAACAAAAGAGGAAAAACACAAAAAAAAATAAGGTGAAAATAGTGTAATTTGATCTGCATTCAGATTCCATAAGCTGTTTTTCTGGATATGGATAGTATTTTCCATCATGAGTCTTTTGGAACTGGCTTTTGGAACCATTATATTGCTGACAAGAGCTAAGTCAAACATAGTCCATCATTGCACAATGTTGCTGTTACTGTATACAGTGATCTCCTTGTTCTGCTCACTTCACTTTTGATCAGTTCATGTAAGTAAGTCTTTCTAGGTTTTTCTGAAATCTGCCTGCTCATCATTTCTTATGAGCACAGTAGTATTCTTATTACATTGATATACCACAACTTCTTCAGCCATTCCCCAACTGATGGATATCCCCTCAATTTCCTATTCTTTGCCACCACAGAAAGAAGTGCTATAAATATTTTTGTACATGTACATCTTTTCCCCTTTTTTTATGATCTTTTTAGGATATGGACCTAGTAGTGGTATTGCTGGATCAAAGGGTATGCACAGTTTGATTGCTCTTTGCGCATGCTTTCAAATTGCTCTCCAAAATGGTTGGATCAATTCATAACTCCACCAACAGTCAACACATTTTTATTAAGAGTCTCATATGTGAAAGGTACTGTGCTAAGAACTGGAGCTAAAGACAAAAATGAGATAATCCCTGCCCTGGAAGAGCTTCTTCTCTAGGGGAGGGAGTAACACATATTCAGATAAATAGAAAGAACGCTAATCACTTGAAAGAGATTAAGAAAGCCTCTCTTGGGAGAGGCTTCTATGCCTTCAAACAATAGAGGAACTCTAAGAGGCAGAGGGGAAACAGGAGTGCATTTTAAATCTGGGGAATAGCTTGGGCAAAGTTGTGGAAATGAGAGGTAGCATATTGAATTTATGGAAAAGCTAGTAGATTGTTTGGCTAAAGTTAGCACTGATTATTACATATTTCAAGCTGGATGTCCCATAAGCATCTCAGACTCAGCATTTTCAAAACAACCCATTATCTATCCCCACACTAAACATTCCCATTTTTGAACTTATCTAATTCTGTCAAGAGGACTTTCCAGGCTTCTAAATTTGAAACCTTGGTGTTTTCCTTCTCATTCTTTCTCACCCCTCACATCCAATCAGTTGCCAAATCTTGTCACTTCTACCTCTACAACATCTCTCCAATCTGACCCCCCTTACCACACACATAGCCACCATAGTAGCTCAGACTCTCATACCTCTCTCCTAGAACTATTTTGGTGGTCTCCTAATGGGTCTCCCTGCCTCAGAATCTAACCTTTCCAACTCACCCTCCAAATGACTACCAAAGTCATTTTCTTTAAACACACATATGACCTTTTCTTGCTCCTGCTTGAAAAACTATAGTGATTTCCTGTTGCTTGAAGAATCAAATACAAACACCCCTGTTTGCTTTTAGAGCTTTTCACAATCTACTACCAACTTACTTCTCTAGCTTCATTAAATATGACTCCCTTTCCTGCACTCTACGATCCAGCTACATTGGCCTTCTTGCTCTTCTTTACATAGGACACCTCATTTCCCAACTATTTGCCTTTGCAAAGGCCATTCCCATGCCTAGAATGCATCCTCTCCTTACATCCTCCTCTTAGAATTCAATTCCTAGCTCATTTCATGGCTCAACTCAAGTATCACCTTTTTACTTAAAAAAAAAAAAAAGCCTTTATTATCTCTCACTTCCACTGTCCCAATTAAATGATTAAAAAAAAACCAACCCTTTGTGACAAATATCCACAATTCAGCCAAAAAAAAAAAAAACTCCTGCATTGGTCAAAAGTGTCTGTCTCATGCTTCATTTTACCTTTAGCAGGATGGCACAGTGTGTCTCACCTCCAGTCCTCTGCACTCAATGGTTTATCATTTCATTGTCAAGAGGATTAAAGTCCTTTAGAGTTATTTTTCCTCATAAGCATTACCTTCTAAATAGGATCTTTCTTGATCCTGATGGTAGCTAGGGAACTTCCTTCTCAAACTGCCTTGTATTTATTTTGCATGTGTTCTTTATATATTTTTGCCTATAAATTCTTTATGTGTTTACATGTATACATGTTACTTCCCTTCCCCTCCTCCCCACCTCCTGTACCAGGGGTGGGGAACCTTCGGCCTTGAGGCCACATGTGGCCCTCTAGCCCCTCAAATGTGGCCCTTTGACTGTGGCCTCAAGGCCACAGGTTCCCCACTCTTGGCCTACACCAATGAAATAGAAAAGAATAGGTCGTCAAAGAGACTTCCCTCAATCTACCACAATACCTCTAAGTCTGATTAGAGAACGGAAGAAAAGTCTCTAACCACAATAAATAGTTATTGTTGTTTAAGATCTTCATTTTGAAGGAAGATACATGTCAAATTCTCACTTTCCCTTATACATTTTACCTGAAGCCATCCCAGTAGGCTGCTGTGGCAACGACTTTTTAAGGCTGCCATTAAACTAGGCCAAAAGTTCATTTGGGCCACTTGGCCCAAATCATTATCTCAACTCTCAAAGATTTTTCCTTAGTATGAGAAATACTATTGGTCCTACTTGTATTAAACAACTTTTGCTTTGTTCAGTGGGAGGAAAGGAGGAAAGGATATGTGTCCAAGTCTCTTGTAGATCATTTGAATTAGCCTTAGCTAGCTTTTAGGTGATTCTCCTTAATGGCCATTCATTCTGCATAATCTATATCCCACAGCTCTCAGTCTCAGGGAGCATGATTTGCCCTCCTTTTCCTTTTCTTGCTCCTCCTCTTTTTTTGTTTTAAATCAGAAGAGTTATATAATTGAGAAGGCTTTGGGTCATTTCCATAGCTAGCTGTGTTTTTGGGGGGACAAAACCACCCTAATGACTCCCCTACAAATTGTTAATATCAAATATCTTCCATAGATGATTTGCAGATACTGAAATTAAGCCTGGAAAGGAATCTCAGGCTCCTACAAAGAAAATAATATCGACATGAAGTCCAGATCTTATTATGACAGTCGCGTACATGAGGTTAACTTTCTTACTGGATTACTAGGTCAAGAAGTGATGGATTAGTTTACAGAGGAAGGAATGCAGGTGACCTTTTGGCACATATATTCCTGGAAGCAGCAGATATAAATTTGGGATTCCTTTGTGCAAAATGAAATTTTTGTCATTAACCAGCAATGGATAAAGATCATATTAACTGGGTACAGTTTTTTTCTGCCACAAAATTCTTCCCTCACAAATCTTGTCTTCAAATTTCATTCAATTTTATCACAAAACTGAGCTTTCCCTATTGAGAAATGATTGCTAAACCTTACGTTGACAACCCACATGACAACACACACATAATCATTATAAAGAAAAAGAATTCAGGTCATGCCTAGTTTTCTCAGGACTGCCAAGCAATAAGATTATCTTTACATAGATGTTAGGTCATATCTCTTCAGCGACTTCTTGGTAATGAGGAAATCTAGGCATTTTGTGCATGGATGGGGGCGGGGGTAGGATTGCTGCTAAAGCATCCAGTCCTTGGCTTAGTTTTCCCTCTTAGAAAAAGAGTTTTTTTTCGCCTAATTATTCACTTGTTATCTCAGAACCTTCAGCATCACCAGCCTGCTATCTTAACACTTTGTGTCTGAAGTATAACAATAATAGGTTTTATGCAAGTGATAGTTGATAAATTCTCTTCCAACTCAACTAAAGCAAACAATGAGAAACAATGTAGGAGCCACCACTACTGTTGTGCAAACATACAATCTCTTGTTGTGGGGCACTTAAATAATTTCAATTTATTGATGATTAGTGGAATCAGTGACAAGTATTAAGTGTCTAAGCAACAGATTAGGAGCTATTTAAAATCTAGGACTACAGTCACTTACACGTCTGCTATGACACTTAGAGTGTTATTCCACATTGTGGTAATCTGTATCATCTGTGAGGAAAAAAAAAATAAAAACTTGTAAAGGATAAGAGCTCTGTTCCTTTGCTATGACTGGGAATTCCCTTGGTAGAGCCAGGATAGGGCGTGTTCACAGCATTGAAAATGAAAAGAAGCAAAGGATACAGATGAAAACCAGGGAATATTTTACAAGAGAAACAGCAATAGTGATACAAATGCTTGTAGGAGCAAAGAAGAGAAAGATGAGTTATCTGGATTCCACAAAAATCAAGGTGATAAATATTTCCCAAACCATTTTAGTAAATAGAAAAGAGCTATAACTTTTTGGGGTGTTGGTAGCAGGGCTTTTACTAGGCATTAGACATGCATAATTCCATGAACTAAAAGGAGATTACAATGATCTCCTGGAAACTAAAGGATGAAAATAAAAGACGGGGAAAAGAAAAATTGTTTATTCTTACCTATCTTCAGATGCTTCAAATAGGGTCTAAATTCCATTAATTGTCTAAAATCCAATAATGCCTATACATCTTAAGTATGTTATTTTTACTATTTCAAAATATATTGAACTAAATTATAGTAGGATGGTCTCTCCATCATGAAAAGCAATTTGGAATTATACCCACAAAGTCACTAAACTATTCAAACCTTTTGACCCACTAATACCATGAATAGGTTTACTCCATCTCCCTAAAGAAATCAAAGCCTAAGTAAGGGAAAGGACCCATATGTACAAAAAGACATATAACACCACTCTTTTGTATCAAAAAACTGGAAACAATATGGGTGCTTATCAGTTGGATGATTAGTAAACAAATTTTGTCATGTAAGCACAATAGCATACAATTACACTTAAGAAATGACAAAAGGATTCAGAGAAACTAAGTAAGACTTGTATGAGCTGATGGAGGGTGAAAAAAAAACCAGCAGGAGAACTTATAACTTGTAGTATTATATATTTATATATGAAACTTACATATGGATTAAAATATTGTAAAGGACAATATCTTTGAAAGACCAAAGAATCGATCAAGGCATAATTCCAACTCCAGGAAACATGAGGAAGCATGTTTCTCATCTCCTGGTCAAGAGGTAATTAGACTGTAGGTACAGAATGAAATATACATTTCCAGAGACAACCAGTGAAACCAATTTATTTTGCTTGACTCTATTTGTTACAAGGGAGGGCTCTTATTTGGGGAAGAAAATATTGTACATTAGTAAAACTGATGCAAAAAAGAGAAAAAAATCAACAAAACACTTAAAAATACATAAAAGAGAACTAAAAGAGAACAAGAGCAAGAAGAAAAGTGTTGGTACTACATGTTCAATTTGATATATATTTTTAAAAAAACACGATGTATGTGATATATTCATGGTTTCATATGCAATCCTCTTTTCGTCCTTTGTTTATGGGAGTGTTCATGTTTATCGATGACTGTCAAATTCATAATAAGAATATTTAATTGAAATGAAATATCTGATATTTCATTTTTTGGTAGGAGAAGGTATATTCCTTGGGCAGAATTTTGAATAACATTCCTGTTTAAAACAAACACACACAAACATTCGTAAGAAGAAACATAGTGCTTAGGCAGCACCCTAGACTTGCATTCAAGTCCCATTGTCATCTGTGTAACTGCGTATGATGGTCAATTTCCATTGAAACTGTTTCTTTTTCTGCAAAATGAGACTAAAATGCTGGTGGTAGACCCCTCAGAGGATTGGTGGGTTGTTGTGAGGGAATATTTGAAGGCATTTAAATATGAGTTATCATGATTTATTTTTGCAGAGTTGGTTGTCTGACTATTTGTGACCCCATTTGGGGGTTTCTTGGCAAAAATACTGGAGTGGTTTGCCATTTCCTTCTCCAGCTCATTTTACAGATGAGACAAACAGGGTTAAGTGAGTTGCCCAGGGACACACAGCTAGGAAGTGTCTGAGGCCAGATAGGTCCTCCTCACTCCAGGCCTGCTACTCTATCTACTGCTCTACCTAGCTGCCATATACATACATACATGCATACATACTTTTTGGTGTGTGTACACACACATACCTGCATGCGGAAAGCAAACAGTTAAATCATCACAGTACAAATGCATTTACTGAGGATGTCTATGATCCTGTGGCAATTTACAAATAAAATATTAGCTCTGTTTGGTAACTGCTTCTTCAGCCTCAAATATACTACAAACAGAGCATTCTTCTTTTTCAAATTTTTGCTTCATTTGATTTGCAGGCCAGCCAAGTAGTAATATGCCTATACCTTTCCTTAGTTAAGCATACCATCTGACTTCCTTGAACTACTCTCATTTAGCAATCTACTCAAAAGGGCTAGAGGTCTTACTTTTTCTCCACAGGGTTTGTAGGCATGACCATGCTTCCTGAGCATTTGAAATATGGAAGTGGAAGATACCAAGTTCTCAGCTAAGCCTCTATAAAGTGACTCACTTGGAAAGTAAATGTCAGGTTCGGGGAGGCTGAAATATTCCTTGGGGTGACCATTCATGAACCTTGAGCCTAGTGTAGAGAAGTGCATGAGGGTCAGGGCTGAAGACCTGGTTGGTGTAGGGTGAACTGGACTGGCCCTGTCCTCTGCCCATTATGGCTTTTGTTGGTTCATAGCAACAGTCTATTATTTTTTTTTTTGAGGGGGAAAGGCAGGGCAATTGGGGTTAAGTGACTTGCCCAATGTCATCCAGCTAGTAAGTGTGTCAACTGTCTGAGGCTGGATTTGAACTCAGGTCCTCTGGACTCCAGGGTGGGCACTCTACTCACTGAGCCACCTAGCTGCCCCTCTAACAACAGTCTAACTCCCTAAATAGCACTCCCTAAATAGCAGTTCCACACATTCCACTCTCCTGAGTTCTGGCCCCCTGTGGATCTATTCAGGAAAGTCTTTATCTGCCCAGTTTGTTGGCATTTTAAATGCTGTGATTTATTCTTCTTTTCCTAAGGAGATCCAGAATTCTCTTTTCTTTTGTCAAGGAGCCCTATAGAAGATCCCAGAGTGGTTTCTAGACCCTTGGCTCCAACCGCTTCTCTATCTCTTCTTCCCTCAACTCTTGGTAGTGCCATATCTCTCTAACTATTCTCTGACTCAGGTGGTGACTGAGACCTCATTGTTTTCCCGGTGTTCATCAAGATTCTGGGAATTTTCACAGCAGCCACAGGACATCTAAACATGTAATGACTTTGGGCAAGTCACTTACAGTTCTCCCAAAGAATCTGCAAAATGGGAAGATTAAAATAGATTGTCAAGAAGATGATCCAGAAGAGCTGGAAGATCTAGCAAGGAACATCAGATGATTT
>CM053622.1:662573432-662584180 GCA_028646595.1 Phalanger gymnotis
TCAGCTGCCTCCATTTCCCATTCTCCAGGTAAGCGCCGGGGGCGGGGGGTGGGAAGAAAGGACAAGACTGAGGATCGGGGACATTCCCAGCAGGTGGCAGTGTAATCCCAGGCTTTTTGGTAGGTGCTAGGCTCTAGTCAGCCTAACCCTCTGTAGAGTCAATTAAACACTTCTCCCTCCACCTGTAGTCACACGTTATAATATAAAAACACGATGGATGGGTTGTTATTGATATATTTTTTTTAATTTAATGCGGAAGAGGGAGGAGTAAGGGCTGAGAGTGGAGGATGGTGAGGGGGAAGCCCGAGGTGACGTTCACAGCTTGATTTGCCAGCCTAGAAGGTAAAAAGAGAAGCTGGAGCTTTTCTATCCGGCTTTAGCTTTACCTCTTCCTCGCCGCCCTCAGGGGGCGCTGCGGGGCTTGAGGTTGTGGGTAGATCGGAGTTTCGGAGGAATCCACGGAGCGTTCAGCTCCAAGGTGTTGAGACTTGACGAGGAAGCTTGTTTGCCGGAGGTTTTCTGAGATCCCTACTAGACTTTCTGGTAGAAGAACTACCTTTCCAGCAGTTATTTTCCCAACTCATAAGGGAAGAAGTTTTTAAATTTTGTTTTGTTTTGTTTTGTTTTTTTTTTTGAGGAAAGACAGGGAATGAGAAGACGACGGTGGGAGTTCTTAAGTTTTTTGTTTGTTTCATGGACCCCTTTGGGCAGTCAAGCGAAGTTTATGGACCCCTTCTCAGTATAGTTTCTAAATGCATAAAATAAAATAACATACATAGGATTACCAAAAGAAGCCAGTTATGTTGAAATACACATTTTAAAAAAAACCTTTTTTTAAAAGTCCATGGGATCTGCATGTTAAGAGTCGTATTTTAAAAGGAACAACCTCTTGGTCAAATTTTAGAGCCTCAAAAAAAAAAAAAAAGGTGCAATTTTTCAGCTGTAGAGGGACTTACTAGCCTGCATTTCCCAGCCTCCGTTGGGCATGGCCCATTGACCATCAGAAAGTACCAGGGTAAGGATCTTTTGATATTCTTTTTCTGCAGTGTTAAGCCAGTGATTTCAAGGGGGAAAGCAGGGGTCCGAGGTTGGCGCCCAGCAGGCTAGCTTCTTATCTTGGCTAGAGAGCCTCACCCCAGTGTGCCACTAGCTGGGATTGCATGATTTCCTTTGGTTTTCATGGGTTCCAGGAAACTCCCCCTTCTTCACTCTTCTTTCTATGCTTTCAAATTAAGATTGTGGAGATCTGGGAGCTGATACTAGAGTTCTGAGAGAAAACTGGCTGTGACATCTCCCCAAGTGGTGAGGAGAAAATTCTTAACCCCAAGTGTATTAAAACTCAGTTCATTAGTATTAGTATTTGGTTAGTTTTCCTTGCACTCCCCATCACTCTTGACCATGCTTTATGAATCTTGGTGTTACTCCATAAAGGCCAATTATTAAAGTTAATAATCATAATGTGAAAGGATTTCAACTACCCACCAGCAGTTCTTTTGATGTTTCAGTGTTGTTTTTTTAAGTCTTCTTTCACTTTGAAGGGCATTCTAAATGACCAGTTGATAAGGAAATGAATATAGAAACACTAGGGTTGAGTCTCCCACAGCAAGGAAAGTTGCAAAGGTCAAAAGAAGCAAGCATGCACCTAGTAGCCAGGCAGCCTCACTGGAGCAGTGCCTTCTTCGACCTTGCTGGTAAAAGCATAAAGGTACAAGAGATAAGGCATTTGGGAGTCATCACATTTGAAAGCAAAGATTCCTGGATAAAGAGAACTACATAGTGCCTCATTCATATAAAAAACAACTGTGCAGGGTGTCCTAGGTTTGTTGTGATTAGCAGACTCCTCACCACTGTGTTCAGAATCTTGGAGTCTTAAGGTTACTTTATATCCTCTTCCTTTCCTTGTGCATAGTCTTAAACATTAAAAGCTATTTTTAAAAAATTTTATTGTTTTGTTTTTATATCACTTTCATTTTCAAATATATTTCTGGCCTGCCCCTACCCAGAGAGCTTTTCCTTTTAAGAAAGAGTAAAAAGAAAAGTAGTTAATCAAAAAAAAAAAAATCACACACTTGAATCTGACAATACAGTCAGTGTTTTACATGAATAGTCCTCCATCTTTGGCAAAGAAGAGATGGATATACATTTCCTCTTCCCTTCTTATGAGCCGAACTTGGTCATCATAGTTATAAAGCTGTTCAGTTTTATTTTTTCCCCCTCTCTTCATGTATATTGTTGTTGGCATTATTCATGGTTCTGCTCACTTTTCTTTGCATCAGTTCATATCAAAGATTGTTTTGAAAAGTCTTTTTTTTCCACAATGTATTTTGATGGGAATTTAAGTATTCTTTTATAGACCATAGCTTTTTTTTTTTACAAAAAGTTTGAATTTGAAAGCTAATTAAGTGTTCACATAAACATAAATTCAGAGTTTTTTTTTTTTGTAATTACAATTGTTGTTCTTGCTCAGCCTTCAGTTCTCAAGTAGGACCGACTTGAGTGAATTGGATTTAAGTGAGGTATATATGAGAATAAAGAATCCATAGAATGATTACACATTAGGATATCAGGGAGTTTTGTTTGTTTAAATTTTAAATTAAATTATTATTTTTTTGTTTTTAAATCAGGTTATAGTGGCATTGCCCTTTAATAACTCTGCTGCCATGAATAATTTGGTAGAGGGTAGAGTGACTCTTTCCTTCCTCTTCCTTAAAAAAAAAATCATTTGAGAGAGTGCTGTGATTTTTCTCCCATGACAAGAAAAAACAAAAAAGCAGATAACCAATGCCGTCACAATGATGGGCACAGGGCCATGCAGAGCATCCCTTCCAAGGATCTCCTGCTGAAGAACCATAAGAATTTCCCAAGAGAGAAGGGAGAGGCTGGAGGCTGAGAGTGCAGTACAACTTGAGATTTCCTACTTACTCTGGCATAGTAATGCATAGAACTTGTGTTCTTAATGGTGTGTGTGTGGGGGAGTGGTGTCTGTGAACACGTTTTAAAAATCATTTGATAACTATATTTCATCATAATTGGTTTATTTTGTAATCCCATGTATTTTTTTTTTGTATTTAAAAACATTCTGAGAAGGGATCCACAGACTTCACCAGACTGGCATGGACCTATAACCATGGCATAAAAGGGATTAAAGAACCCCTGCCTGAGGGTGTGCTTGAAGTAGGAGTTGTCTAGAGATAAGTGGAAATAGTAGGAGCCCCTGTTGTTGGTATAAAGAAATAAAAAATAAGACTTAGAGAGTAGTTAAAATTGAGAAATAATTAATTGGCACTGAACTCTTACGGCTTTTTACATACCTTTCTGGGCATTAATTTACATCAGTATTTAGTTTTGTAACCTGGAATAGGAGACGCAGTATGACACAAAAGTAAAAGACCAATCTCAGAACTGGGAAGACCAAGTCTTACCTTTGATACATGTCATGACTATGACACACATGGCTGTATGACTATGGACAAGTCATTTTATTTGATCTAGTGACCCAAGAAATTCTCTAAGACTATGAATCAAAGGCCATTTTCTAGGTCTCATTAGTGGAGGGAGTTTCCACACCAGAACTTCCCTACACTGACCAAATTGCTGTTCGAGACAAAAACATTGTGAACATCTGGAGCTACTGCTAGTGCCTACCTCACAGGGTTACTATGAAGATCAAATGAGAAAACAGGTAAAGGGCTTATAAACTTTAAAGCTCTGTATAAATGCTATTATTATTACAAATATTAATCCAACAAGCATTTATTAAATGCAAGGCACTATGTTTGGCACTGGAGGATTCAAAGATTAATTCAGTCAATAAACATTTATTAAGTGCCCATTATGTGCATGCTCTGGTCTAATTGGTGAAGATACAAAAAAGGCAAAAGAATCTCCTAATCTCAATGAACTCTAACGAGGGCAACATGCAAACAACTATGTATGAACAAGGTATGTGCAGGATAAATTGTAGATATTCCACAGAGGGAGGGTGCCAGCATTAAAAGGGATTAGGAAAGGCTTCTTGTAAAAGGTGAGATTTTTGCTGGGGCTTGAAGGAAGCCAGGGAAGCCAGGAGGCAGAGATGAAGAGGGAGAAAGAATTACAGGCATGGAGGACAATGCCTGGAATCTGGAAATGGAGTCCCTTGTGTGAGAAACAGCCAGGGGGCCAGTGTCATTGAATCAGAGTACCTGGTTGTCATTGTTTGTCCTTCCTCTTTGAAGAGGACCAATGACATCAGAGAGTGACGCCTTGACTAGTCTGTGTATTAGATTTAAGTGAGGCAAAGTTGCACAAAGCCATCAATCAATCTCTCTCTTCCATCATCATCAAAGTCTATTGGCAAAACAAAAGTCAGAACAACTGGTAGATGGCCCAGGATGCAGTAGATGACCTTGGAGTCGACCATGTCTGACCAAGCTCTAAGAGATCCACAGCACCTGCTTCAGCCACCTTCATGGCCATTGAAACAAATTGTTCTCATCCACCCATTCTGCTGGGGGAGATCTTTACATGCTTGGGGTAAACATCCCCCCACCCCATCCCAATTCACCAACAAGTTTGAGTAAGATGTAGGAAGACTGGAAAGGCAGAAGGGGTCAGGTTATGAAGGACTTTGAATGCCAAACAGAGGATTGAATATTTGATCCTAGAGGTGATAGAAAGTCCCTGGAGTTTACTGAATGGTTGGGGGATGACATGGTCAGACCTGCACTTTAGGAAAATCAGTTTGACAGCTAAGTGGAGGATGAACTGGAGTGGAGAGATTTGAGGTGGAGACTCAAACTAGCAGACTATTGCAATAGTCCAGCCTTGAGGTAATGATGGCCTACACCATGGTGATGGCAGCATCAGAGGAGAGGAGGCATATATGAGAGAGGTAACAAAGATTGAAATGATAGAACTTGGCAACAGATTAGGTATAGAGAAAGAGAAAGAGAAAGAGAGAGAGAGAGAGAAAGAGAGAGAGAGAGAGAGAGAGAGAGAGAGAGAGAGAGAAGTGTCCAGGGTAATGCCAAGGTTTCCAGCTTGAGTGACTGGGAGGATGATGGTGCCCTCAATAGTAAGAGGGAAGTTGGGAAGATGGGAGGATTTGGGAAAAAGATAATGGGTTCAGTTTTGAACATACTGAGTTTAAGATGTCTATGGGACATTTAGTTCAAGAAGAAGATGTAGGCCTACAGGTCAGGAGACAGGTTAAGACTAGCTAAGTAGATTTTAAAATCATTAGCATAAAGATGATAATTGAATCCATAGGAGTTAATGAGATAACTGAGGGAAATAGTATAGAAGGAGAGAGCTCAGGACAGAGTTCACAGTTAGTGAAGATCCAGAAAAGGACATGGAGGAGTGGTAATATAGAGAACAGAAGAACCAGGATAGGGTCCTCTCATGGAAACTTGGAGAGAAAATAGTGTCAAAGGGCAATACGAAAAGCATGGAATGGGATGATCCAGCACCAAAAGACTTCAGAAAAGTCAAGAGGGATGAAGATTGAGAAAAAAGCCATTAGATTTGGCAACTAAGAGATCATTGGCAATTTGGGAGAGAGCAGTTTCAGATGAATGATGACGTCAGAAGCTAGATTGCAGAGAGATAAGAAGTGAGAAGGGAGTCAATGCTTCTCAATGGGTTTAACTACAGAGGGAAAGAGAAACCTGGATTTGGGGATGGATGTATTAAGTGAAGGTTTTTCTTTGTCCAGTGGCTGCACCACCCAAATAAATCAGGTAAGAAATAGCAGGTATAGAGTTGGAGTGCTATGGGCAAAAGGTTATTTTATGACATAAAATTTATGTAGTCAGCTTACTTTTCCCCATTTGTTTAGTGTTGCTTATCTTTCCAACCAGTTTGCCATATGACTGTCTTTGGAGAAGATTTTATGAACTTACATGGTCTTGAAAAAAGTTTAGAAGAAGTGTCCAAAAACAAAGATCTTGGTTCACTATACCCTAGGAGTAAGGGTTAAACTCCAGATAAATTAGGATTTCAAAGCTTTGGAAGCCAGATTAATGCATCCCACTATAAAAACAACTTTTAAATGAAATGACTGTCAAAGACTATTTAGGGAAATTCACCTATTTTGGCCTGCATTAGAGTCATGGTAACACTGATGAAACTCTTCATAGTAGGGCATTGCTCTGGGCAACCAGCTCAGCCCTATTGCTGGCTGCCCAGACCAGACTGGGATCTCCAAAGTCTAGGGGCATTGTTGATAAATTGCCCTACCTTCAAATGGAAGGAAGTCATTGTCCTCTTCCTACTGGCCTCCCAAGTCTGGCTTTGACCTTCCAGGTCTGCAGCCATCTCATCTCAATCTTTCCTAGTATTCTCACTTTGAGTTCACTTCCAGCAGTTCCTGGAGCCTTAAGTCTCTGCACAGGTAAGCAGGTGATTAATCGTTGTTTTTTTAAGTTTTACAGCCCACTAGAAACAATGATAACCTTTCCTGAGCTCTACAGCTTCCTGTAACTTGGAACAGTTCTAAAGAAAAGGGCAATAGGAAAAGCATTTAAATAAACATACAATTTAGGCAACTCTTTCCTGCTCAAAAGACAGCCAAACAGTGCTGAAAACTGGTTACTAAAAAGACATTTATTATAACTCATCCAGCAATAATTCAGAAATCAACACCAGTGATCAGGGAGCTCATCATCTTTAGGGATGGGGATTGGGCCTGTGATTTTATTAGTATAGGGAACTCCCTAGTAAGCTAACTTCCAGTGCCAATCTATGTCTCCCTTTTAACAGTCTTTTTTTCTTTTTAAAAATTTTCCCTTCTTAATAGTATTTTTTTTAGATTACATGTAAAGACAATTATTAAACAATTCATTTAAAAAAATTTGAGTTCCAGATTTTCTCCATCCCTCCCTCACCACCCTCTCCATAAGACAGTAAGCACTTTGATATAGATTATGTATCAACAAAAAATCTTACAGAGTTACACAGAGCACTGTCAATGTCGAGAATTGGAACAGCAGATTGGTTGAGAAATATGATTTGAACCAACTAGGGTTTATTGAGTTGGCCAGCAGGGGAGTCTCGCCAGAAGAGGCAAAGACTCCCCAAATGACATAGCAGGTTTTAGGGAATGAGGAACAGGATAGGGGGAACAGGCCAAGAGTTGATTGGTCAAGGTTCCTGTTCCCAGGGCTGGAAGCTGATCTGGTGAAATAACCCTTTTCCTATTGAAACCCAGTTTCAGGGCAGTCATTCTGTAACAGGATGGGCAGGGGCCAGGATTTTCCTCAGAACAAGTGGCATAACAGGATCCCATGGCCCATCATATTTTGGGGGTGCTTGCATTGTAAACACTAATGGGAGAGTCCAGACATATATGTGTGAACGAAATGGAGTAGCTCTGGATTCAAAGCACTGAGTACTTGAGTGGCTTGCCCTGTGTCACACAGTTGATATTCATTGAAGGTATAGTCAGTCAGTGCATAAGAGTGATGAAAATGGCCTTCCAATAAGCACACTACAGAATTACTTGTTGGCATATATCAATAATTTCGTCTTACAGGTGGGGAAAAAGAACAGGTGACACAAAGGAAAATTAAGTTTTTATCTGTTGACCTATTAATGAATGACTCATCTGAGCAAAGATGGATGCCTTAGGTGGAGCCTCTGTCTTGTCTTTAGATTTTCTCTTCCAATGTTCCTGCTGGAATAAATGAACCTTAAGCAATACCATAGGTGGTATTGATATTTCAGTATTTCAAGATATGTGAGTTCATCAGTGCAAGTCCTTCCTTGAGCTATTTAGATTGCAACTCCTCCAAGAGCATGTTCATGAAAAGTCTTAGATAAAACAATTTATCACTTTCGATCAATGTTTGGTAGGTGAGCCACCTATGACAGCATGAATGAATAAAAACTACTTCATGGGTTGAAAATCATCAAATTTACTTGAAATGGAATGGAAAAGCTATGTGCTAAACACTGCCCCAAGTATTGGAAATATAAAAAGAAAGATCAGTCCCATCTTTCAAAGAACTTGAATAATTGGAGGAGAGAGCACGTATTGGAGAATTCAGCTGCAGAGCAAATGGCAAGGTCCAGTGGTCCTTAGGTGAAGTAGCAGGGATGATGGGAAAGTTCAAAGGTCTATATGATGCATCATTGATGAGTTATTCCACTAGCCTCTGGACAGGTGGGGTTTAGGATGGGGTACTTGTGGGGATAAAGGAGTCCAACGCTAATCTAATGGGCTTGCCATACAACACCCCATGGAAGTATCTGAGTGGTCAGCGTTTGGCTGGAGTTTTTACAAAACTGTAGCTGTGACTATTTTTGCAGTGCTTGGTTTGTGACTATCTGGCTTCTTTTTCTGAAACACACTTTACTTAGGCTATTTTGGGGGACCAAGTCCAAAATAAGCTGTTCCCTTTTCACTTCAGCAAAGTAGAATTCTGATCAGGAGAATCCCTGATTTGCAAATCTGTTCCTTATAATGAAACTAATTAATTAAACAGCTACCTGACTGCTGGCACTTTGTCTCTGGCCTGCTATTTAGTCATTCTCAGGTTAGAGACTTGCTCAATAAAATCCTGTTAATGGAGTTCTGGTCTCGGAAGAGCCTTATTTCCAAAAAACTGATGGAAAACTTATCTTTGTAGCTATAACCTCTTGGAGCTCCAGTTTCTTTACTTATAAAATCAGAATAAAAAAATCTCTCCCTTACTTTTCCTGCCTTTCTCCTAGAATTCTCATGAGGATCAAATCAGATAATGTGTGTAAAAGTGCTCTGTGAGCTATGACATATTATATAGATGTGTGATATGAGAACCTTGCTTATGTTTGTTAGATGAAGTGTCAAAGGGCTGCCTTATTTATCTGATTAAGGTCATCAAAGAATCATAGAATTTGGTGACTGCAAAGCAGAGACTTAACAAATGAGGGAAGCTACCTCCCAACAGGATTTCCTAGGACACTTCAAGGTTAAGTGACTCCATTACAGCTGTACAGTTAGTATGTCAGAGACAGGCCTGGAACCCAGTTCTTTCAAATTCCAAGGTGATCTCTCTCTCGCAAGATACAGATAAAAACTTTACCAGATAAACCAAGCTAAGACCTTCTAAAAGAGCATCCTATTGATTTGAAAAGAAAAAAACCTATAGATGTGAAAGCACAAATTCTTTGAATTATTTAGGATTTCAAGTAGTTCTTATAATAAAAATAACATTTACATTTAAGGTTTCCAATGCACTTTACAAATATTATCTCATTTTATCCTCATAAAGATCCTGGGAAGTAGGTGTTATCTCCAACTTATAGACAAGGAAACTGAAACAAGTTAAATGACTTGTCCAGGGTCTTATAGGTAGTATATGCCTGAAGCAGAATTTGAACTTTAGTCTTCCTTACTGCTAGGTAGTGAAGTAGATAGAGCAGCAGGCCTGGAGTCAGGAAGACTCCTCTACCTAAATTCGAATCCAGTCTTAGATACTTCCTAGCTGTGTGACCCTGGCAAATCACTTCACTCTGCTTGCCTTGGTTCCTCATCTATAAAATGAGCCAGAGAGGGAAATGGCAAACCATTCCAATGTCTTTGTGAAGAAAATCCCATATGGGGTCACAGAGTTGGACATGACTAAAAATGACTGAACAACAAATCCCTGACTCTTGGTCCACAGGATTCTATCTTTTGTGTTACCCAGCTGTGCTTGAAAGTAAGCATTAATCTTCTATTCTTTGAGGAAGGGGGTGTTGGGGAAGGTAATTGGGGTTAAATGACTTATCCAGAGTCACATTGCTAGTAAATGTTGGAGACTGAATTTGAACTCAGGTCCTGTACTCTAACCACTGCACCACCTAGGTGCCCCATTCATTTTATATTCTAAGACACAAAAGAAATAGAAAAGCAGACCAAAACTGAAAGTCTTTTAATTTTACTTCCTATTCCATTTTTTTTACTGCTCTCATGGAAAACCGTGTATGAGAGAAATTTGAAAGTACCTTATAGGCAATTTTTTTAAGTCTTAGAGATATAAAGAGTAATGATAGTGATGGAGAGAAGAAGAGAAATTAAGCTGATATTACTATGATGTGCTAAATTGATGGAAGTTGCTTAAATGATCTAGGGAATTACAGTTATTGTCATGACTCTGCTCTGAAAGTAAAGAGGTACTATGACTCTCTAGATGACCACACTGACACCACAGTTCAGATAACTGAATAGCAAATTCTATTTTTTTTTTGGGGGGGGGGTCCTTAGGAGATTCCCCAAGTCCAATGAGATTCCTACATCATTTCCAGAGTTACTAAGGGATCTTATTTAAAAGATGAATTTTTTTTCTTATTTCACATGTGTTAAGAGTGGCAGATGGATTACATTAAACTACAGTTATCTATGACTCTAGAGTTATGTGTGAATAGAAACTGTTTTCTCTTTTGTCCAGCAACCCTGAAAGTCTTCCCCTCTCAGTCTGATTTTTTTTTAATTAAAGGGACCATCCCTTGACTCACTTCTCAAGGAGGCCTATTTACTGAATGGGCATTACCTCACTGAAAGTGAGGTGAAAGTGAAAGTGAGAACCTGAAAAGGCCTTAGCCTAAAAAGGTCAGAGTCTCCCATTGCATCCTAGGCCATCTCCAGTCATCCTGATGAATATCAGGCCACTGGACCCAGATGGTTCTGGAGGAGAAAGTGAGGCTGGTGACCTTGCACAGCCCTCCCTCACTTGAATCAAAGTCAACTGCAAGACATGTCATCATTTCTCCATCTCCGACATGTCCTTCGAGAATGAATGACA
>CM053622.1:662584280-662605627 GCA_028646595.1 Phalanger gymnotis
TTGTGCTTTTTCAACATTCACTTTTGATGGATAAGGGGATTGTTCATTGTGTTTACACTGGAGTTTTGGTTTACATTGTTGCGGTCATTGTATGTACTGTTTTTTGTTTACTCTGCTCTCTTCAATTTGTATCCCCATTCATACAGATCTTTCCATGCTACTCTGTATATATCACACTTGTCTTTTCTTAGATCACAGTAATATTGTTGCATTCATGTATCATAATTGATTTAGCCATTCCCTGATCAGTGGAATCTACTTTGTTTCCAATTCTTTGTTATCACTTACACTGCTGCAACAAATATGTGTACTTTCTCCTTATCAAGACCTCCTCAGGGTATAAGCCTGATTAGTGGAATCCTTGTGTTAAAGGGTATGAACATTTTAGTCACTGTATTTACATCATTCCAAATTGCTTTCCAATGATTCTACAGATTCACAGCTCATGCATAACAATGCATTAATGTGCCTATCTTCCCACAACCCCTCCAACAGTGCCTATTCCCATCTTTTTTCCCTCTTGCTATTAGTGATTTGGAGTAGTCTCTGATCTTAAGGAGTTATTTGAGCAATCAAACAGAAAACATTTATTAATCACCACTGTGTGCCAGACACTATTCAAGGCATTAGGGATGAAGATACAAAAGCAATATAGTCCTTACCTTCAAGGAGCTTACATTTGGCAGAAGAAGCATTTATTAAGTGCCTACTATGTGTCAGGCACTGTGTTAAGAGCTTTACAAATTTAACCTTATTTGGTTCTCAAAACAACTCTTTGAGGAGTTGAGGGAGGCAGATAGAGTTAGATGACTTGCCTTGGGTCTCAGAGCTAGGAGGTATTTGAGGTCAAATTTGAACTCAGGTCTTCTGGACTCCACTTAACCTAGCTACTATAGAGAGGTTAAGTGACTTAACTGGTAAATGTAGAGATAAACTTAATAATCTTTCCACTACACTATGTGATTCTTCATCATTTGAAAATAATGGTTTCTCATAGGCAAGGCCAGGAGAGCACAAGGTGTGATAGATTTTCCCAAATTTGAGAGGTCCCAGTTATGGTCTTGATGATAGGCTGTGTCTTCTGTCTAAGAACTAGCATAAATATGGAGGAAGTCGCTGACAAGTTTACCACTGGCTGATAAATTCTTTGGTTACGGTCACCCATGAAACATGAAAAAGTAGTTATGTGCGTTTATTTAACAGTTCATCATTACAATGTGTTTTACATACATTATTTTATTTTTCTCCTCATAACAATCCTCTGGGGGGGGTACAAGTGTAATATCCCCCCATTTTACAGGAAAGTAAGCTGAGTTTCAGATGGTACCTTTGAGATCCAACAGCTATTAGAGCTTAGAATCAGCCTTTTGATTACAAATTTATTGTGCTTTAAAAAAATCTCAACTTCTTATTTCTAAGGTGGAGGGGGGAAAGGTTTTGGGAAAACTCTGAATGCAAAAAATATATGCACAATAATGGAATTTTAAAGAAATGTTGTCCACACTTTATATACCTATGTATGTAATTCAAACACATGTCATTTAGTCTTGAGGGATGATATTAGATGTATATAGATGAGGTTCAAATTTTGGAGGTACAACCCACTCTTTTTGTGCTTCAAACACATCATGATTTTCCTTTGGTTTGCAGTTGTGGCTATCTGCAGTATTTGAGGCCATTTTAAATCCCACCCACCTTGCTATCCAGTACCTTTGCTCAGAAGGTTTTGATAGCTAATGGACTGACTGTTCTGTTGCTGAGATTTTCTTGTAGCATCAGCTCAGTGATCCAAGAACTGCATCATTGAAAGCTGTAGTGAAGTGGACCCTCCCTGCTCTCAGTTGTCCAACTCAGCTTACAGCCAGAGAACTATTAATCTTTCCCCACTATCATGTCAAGCCTAGCAGGCATGTTAAGGTGAAACAACGAGAACTGAGATTTCAATAGAATGTAGAAGTTTACAAAGTCCTTACAACAACCCTGGGAGGTAAGTTACCTAAGTATCATTAGCATCATTATAAAGAGGAGTCAAGGTTCAGCCAGGGCCAGACAGCTAGTAAGTGTCCAAAGAGTCCAGGCCAGAACAAGTGAGGAGAAAGTCTTTTCAGTGCATTTCTTGGACTTATGTATGGATGATCCATTTTAGGTGAAATATGACTCCTAGAGGAGGTTGAAGAAACTATCATGTGTTACCTTTACACATAAAATTAAATTTTAATGTCCCTTTCAATAATTTCATTATTTCAAATTGGTCTCTGTATGTCCCCAGATGTCTTGTTTTAGTTTCCTTTCTCCCAGAAATCACATTTGCCAGACTGCAAAGGTCTTGTCTGCACAGACAAGGAAGTTCAGATAATGATTTAGAAATTTTTTTAATCACCATCATTGAAGAACTTTTATGAATCTCTTGTGTGCTGTGTGGTACTCTTGCTCACTGAGTATTTAACAATCTAAGAAAATCTTGCCTCCTGCAACACATATGCTGACAGTCAAGGATAGTATTTAGCCAATGCTTGGAAAGATAATGAAATAGTAGCTTCCTTTAAGTCCCAACTAAAATCTCTTCTCTTACTGGAAGCCTTTTCCAACCCCTCTTAAATCTAGTGCCTTCCCTTGCTCAATTACTTACTATTTATCCTGTACATAACTTGTTTTATATATATTTGTTTGCATTTTGTCTCCCCCATTAGATAGTAAGCTCCTTGAGGACAGGGACTGCCTTTTGCCTCTTTTTGTATCTCCAGCTTTTAACACAGTGCCTGGCATATACTAGATACTTAAAAATGCTTATTGATTGATAGTATATATGTCAAGTTAAAAGGGCATTTCAGAGATAGATAATAAAATAATGTATTACATTTATGCAATCCTTTATGCTAACAAAATGCTCTCACAGAAGCTAATTTATTCTTCAAAATAACTGTGTGAAGGAAGTAGGGCAGGGATTATTAAATCCATTTTACAAAAGAAGAAACTGAAATTGAGATAGGTTAAGTAATTTGCTCACAGTCACATTACTAAGTGGCAATGATGGACTTCAAACCTGGTAGACTAGTGACTAGAGTAAGCAGAACAATTTAAAAATTATAGACACCCTCTAGCCATCCCATCTTGGAGTATATACTCCACAGAGGTCAAGGGCAGAAAGAAAGGTTCCATATACATCTGAATATTCAAAGAAGTACCTTTTTGTAGGAGCAAAGAACTGGATACAAAATATATGCCAATGGATTGGGGGATGACCATAACAGGATACTAATTAATACTATGTAAGAAGTAAGAGCTATGAGGACTTCAGGAAAAGATGGAAAGACCTGAATAGACTGATTCAGAATAAAGTTAGTAAAACCAGGAGAATAGTACACACTTTGAATGAAATAATGTAGAAGAACACCATTGAATAGTAACCTAACTCTGATTAATTAAAATGACCATAACAGATGATGAAACACTTCTTTCCTTTTAATAGGGAAATGGGGGGTCTACTAGTATGCAATACTGCATACATACATTGCCAGACCAAGTTGTTGTGTTAGTTTTGCTTAGCTGTTCTTTCTGTGTTACCAGGGAGAATTGAGGGAAGAGTGATCAGGAAATGACTGGTGTGAAAAAAAAATAAAATAAAAGACAAGAATTCATCTTTAAAAATATCTAAGAAAGTGAACTCTGGACACCAGTCACCTGGTGCTTTATCTGGCACCACTAATACTGAAGTCAGATGCCTGTAAGAAAAGGCATTTTAATAAACCTCAAAATGCCAAGCCTCACGTTATTATTTTTTGTTAATTACCAGACAATTGCAGTGGTGTATTCTCTACATGACTAGCTAGCGGTATCAGTATAAAAATGGGGGGAGAAGGGAGGGAGAGAAGCAAAGGATATATGCAATTATGAATTTTCATGTGCAAAACCAACCTATAATGTCTCTGTTGCCTTCTAAGGGTAAAGACTTAACACCATACTTTCGGAAACATTGGGAAATATTGTTCCTGGAAGAAGATAACCCTCTGATAACTTGCCGGGCTCGTCTGTCTTTACCACACTAAATTTCTGAGATTGACCGTTGGCTGCTCGGCGAGATTTTGGGAAGGGGAGCAGAAAGTGATCAGGGAGGAGGATCCCCAACCCCATCCAAATCCCAGCCCTGTGGCTACAGTCACATTTTCCACCCCACAGTGCCCTCGATCCCACTTCATCTTTCACTCTCTGAGGATTTTCAGAGGCGCAGGAGGAAAAAGACGTTAAATTTTGGAGCTGAACGGATTCCCGCACCCCAGTCTGCATTACACTGACAATTAAGGGGTGCGGGAATATCTGCTCTTTATTGTCCTTTGTTGGCTAAAGCCCTTGGACCAGTAGCCAGCGCCCTCGGGGAATTTCTGGAGAATTCCGCAATCCTTTGGATTCTTTTTCTCCAGGATCAATAACAGCAGGAAATGGGGGGAGGGGAGGGCCACAGGGGCGGGGTTCGAGATTTCCCTCAAAGAATTTTGAATGAGGATGGGAACTGGTTTACAACGCTATTCTTTGAGCGCAAGCCGGGGTTTAGGTGTTGTGTAAAGAAGACGGGAGCCTTAGACCATGCACAGGAACCAGTTGCCTATGCTTGACCAAGCGCACATTTTCAGTCAAGAAAGGAGCAAATTTGTGAACTACCTGGCAACTCTCAAATCTTCATGAAGATCAGATTCTCGGAGCGGTGGCAGGGTGGGGGGACGTGGGTGGGGTGGGGTGGAGTTTTATTTAGGTAACTTTAGTAAATAGATTTTTTTCTTTTGATTTTTCTTTACTTGCAAGAACAAATGAAAGGCAATAAAGGTCCCAGGAGAACCGCCTTCCAGGGACCATGCTGATAAAAAAATGTCAGAAATATAACCCGAGGGGTGGCATATTGGAAACAAGGCAACAGGACAGATCGTAGAACCACGAGTAGAAGGAGCGCTAGAAGAGATTTCGGGATCTATCACCTCCAACTCCCTAATTCCCAGGATAAGGAAACTGAAGAACCCTAGAGAAAGGGATTCCAGTTTGCCCAAAAGAGTATCCACTGAAAGACGTTCAGGGTCAGGGTCTTCTGTTTGACTTTCTTCCGAAGCTGCACCGTCAGCCTCGGGAGAGAGTCACCGGCGCTGTTCCTTACTCATTTGCGACTCCGGGCCGAAAGCGTCTTGTGGATTGTCCTCCGACTGAGGAGAAAAATAATTCTAACATTTATATAGATTACAAGGTCAGGTTATTATTATTTTTGTTAATTACCAGACAATTGTAGTAGTGTGTTCTCTACATGACTAGCTAGAGGTATCAGCATAATAATGGGGCGGGGGAGAGGGAGAGAAGCAAAGAATATATGCAATTTGGCGATAATAATAAATGAATCGACCAATTCATGTTCGAGGAAGCAGATTAGCTGTTAATACTCAAAAGAGACATTGTATTATACATATATAATGTACATACACACATATCTTCCTTGTTTAGAGGTATGAAGGAATGGAACAATTAGAATTTGAATGGATGCTAGCAGGGTCTTGTACTCCACCTAATTTACTAAGAATTTAAAATATGTCATCTAATTTGTGCCTCACAACAGCCCTGTGAGGTAGGTAGTGAAAGTTATTAGTCCTATTTTACGGATGAGAAAATAGGCTTCAGAGAGGCTGACTAGTCAAGGTTGCACAACTCGAAATATTGATTCCGAATTATTCTACCAGAAATAGTGGATCCTTGCCGAGGGCAGGCAGGTGGCAGACCGACGTGACAGGAACCTCCCTGTTTCCTTTCCCTTTCTGGTTCTGTTTATTATTTTTTCTTTTCAAATCCTGAGATCACGCTTGAAACACCGAGAGTCCTCAGTTCTCAGCCAGTGAGAAATTGCTCCCTCCAACAGCGCTCCCTGACCTGAAGCCAACAGCCTTGAGTTTTTGAGCGTGAACCCAAAGATACTGGGCCACTCAACAACACCCCTTGTTTCCCCAAAGTTGAGTCCTAGTCCCCAGCCCAGGAACTTGGGCTCTCTCGACACCAGCCTCCTTTCTATGGTCCTAAGACACTCGTAGGAAGGATTCAAGGCTATGATGTTTGGCGAGAGAAGCAGCTAAAGTTCAAATCCCGCCTCTAACAATCACGCAAGACATTTAGACTGGTAATCGTCTTAAGTCAAGAAGCCAAAAGCCAAGTAACTTTCTGCTTCCTGGAAGGGATTTATTTTTGCTAAAGGGAAATCACATTGCCTTTCACACATTATGGTTATTAGAGTGGCTTTCTCCAGCCTCGGGTAGGAAAACTAGATGGGTTTGGGTCAGAGACTGCCAACAGTTGGAGCATATTTCTCCCCAGTCCACTTCCACTCCCTAAGGTTTTCATTGATTTAGGTGCCTTTTCTTGCTCCTAGGTTTCCGTCCCCTGCCCCCCCCCCCACTTGAATCTACCAGGGAAGTCTGACCTCAGGGTCCCACTGCGAAGGTCAGAAGTTCCTTTTTTTTTTTCCTGGAAAGACTTTGGGACGTTTTCGGGGTGACAAGATTCAAAATTCCTTTTAGATGCTCTAGGGAGGGAAGGGGTGCTGACCTAGCCAGCGTAGACCCCTCCATACTTCGCCTTCCCTCTGACTTCGTCACTCCTGCCCCGGGGCTCCTGTGTACGGCTTTGGTTCCTCTTCCGTGGAGAGTTCCTCTAGTTCGGTTCCTCTATTCAGTGGAGAGCTAAGGAATCAGGGCTCTACAGGACCTCCCTGGACCTAGACGTTATAGCTGCCTAATAACTCACAAGGATTTTGGCTTTCTCCGGTATCTGGCAGCCGGAGGTCCCTAAACCAGATCTGGGAGGTGGCAGGAGTTGGGAAAATTTTCCCCTGAATCTTCACCTCCCTCTCTTCTTCTTTCCAGGGCAAAAGCCTACTTAACGATCTAAGGGAAAGAGTTGGCCTCAGGTTACCGGGATTAACAGAGGGAAGCTAGAGAGGAAGATCTAATGCCCACGTCCAAGAGTCCTCGAGGCCAGCTCATTCCCTTGTAGGCTCTGGCATCCTTCAGCCAGCTCGGGTGCTGCTTTCGTCCAGCCGCAACTTGATTCTGTTTGCGCCATGCAACGAAACAATAGTACCGTTACACTGACTGGAGTCCAAGATTCCCCAAGGGAAGAGAAGGAGAGAGACCGGAGACTACTGTAGGGGACCACTACTGTGGGGGGAAAATACTGATAATTTAGAACTTTGGCCTCAAGATCTCCCTCGGACTGAAGAGCCCAGCACCACAGAGTCGCAGGTCCAAAAGAATGCCGCCAAGAACGTCAGAGGAGGAGAGCTACCCCGGGCCTTGGGGCCAGCTTCCTACCACTCGTCTTCACTGCTCTGGACTCACTTTCTCCTTCATATTGCCTCCTTGACCTCATAGGCAGGTAGTTAGAGACGCGCGCGGTGGAGGGGAGCAGAGAGGCTGGGAGATGCACAGCTAGCCCAGTCAGCCTATGAGCCCTAGGTCTGCAGTCTCTCTACAGCCCAAAAGTTCTTGGAGCTGTGAAAAGAGAATCGAAGGATCTGGATTTAAATTCCACCCACGATGTTTACTGTCAATGTGACCTTGGACCATTCACTTCGTCTCACTGGGCCTTAGTTTCCTCTTATGTAAAATTAGTTGATCGACTAAATGACCCCTGGGGTCTTTTCCAATTCTACATCTATGAGCCCTGATTTTACCTTTCTGAAGAGAGGAGAGGATAAAGATAGCGGATCCTAGAAGACTCCAAGTGCATTCTATTCCAAGTCTGTTGGCAATGAAATCAACCACCAGTCCCCAAGAGATAGATTGACACTTGGAATCTGGAGGCTTTCAGAATATTCATTTTGGGGGGGGGACCCTTAAAGAGAGTAACGGAATATTTTTCTTTGTTTTTATTGTTTAAAAACGGGCTTAGTAGGCTGGTTCATCTTAGAGGCTAGCCTCTGAAGTGAAAAGACAATTCTCTTCAGAGGTGGGTTTCAAAAACATGATTCTCAGCTAGCCTTCGGTGTGTCATTATATGCTTACCTCTTTGTCACCCATGCATGGATTATCTATTTTGTGAGTTAGCCAGTAGGCAATGTGAAATTCCATACCTATTATTTTCCCTCATTCCTCCTCCCACCCCCAAGCTCTTCCCTGACTATTCAGTGTTCCAGGGGACCAGTTTAGCCTAAGTAACCTGCAACTAATCCTCACCCTGCCAAAAAAAAAAAAAAAACAAACCAAAAAACCAAACCAAAACAACAACCAAAAAACACCATCAGAATGTATTACAAAAATCATATAAGTATTTTTTTAAATAGCTACTGGTTCTTATTAGCATGAGAATTCGACGTTATTTTTTTTTCTCAATAAAACCAAAATGTTGTTTAGGACTGCTTTGGTAAGCTGAATCTCTATGAGGATGAGGAGGGAGCTTAGTTTCATCACTACGTTTAAAAAAGTAGTTTATTGAATGTTTTCCAGAAACATCACTTGATGTCAAAGTGATGTCTGGTGTATCTGACACCAGAGAATGCACCCCAAAATATATAGAGCCTTTCATAAAGTACCACTGAGTTATTTCTTAAAATATTAAGAGGCAAAAGGACATAGCTGATAGAGACCTGGTCTAGGAGGCAGGAAGAGCCGGATTCAAGTCTAGCTTCTGACTCTTACTGACTGAGACTCTTGATTACTTGATTACTTTCCTTGCTACTGAGATTTTAAGGGGCCAAACAGGTACTGATCAGTGTTGATTGAGGGTGTTTCATAACCAGGGTTCTCTATGACAATGAAACACAGATGTGGTCCTGTTCTCCCTCTAATAAGATCGAGAAATCATCCTGCACAGAACTGAGACTCATTACTCATTTCCCTCATTCTTAAAGGTGCTGAAATCTTCTATTGGCACAAAACATATGCACATGTGAGTATACATGTATACATACACATGTATGCAAATACTGAGCTTCCACCTCCAGCAGACATTCAAAGCCCTCCTTAGTGACACAATTAAAATTCCTTATGAACTCCAGAAAAATCCAGGCTTTTCTTCACCATGAGTTCCTGCGATGCTCGGCTTTGGGGTATAAATACGAATCATAAACAGAAAGATTCAACTTAATCTTGTTCAGGACTGCTTGCTTAGCAGCCTCCTGCTGCCAGACATTTCTCCCAATTGTCCACTCGTGTCTTTCCCTCTGCCTGCGCGCTCTGTGTTTGAGAGCAGTAGGCAGGAGAGAATGCAGAACAAATACATAAGAACCTTCTGTCCACCTTCCCTCCTTTTACAGCACTTCCTCCCCCATATTCCGTCATTTCTACATCTTCAGGAAAAAGGACGATCTTTGGGTGACAATTTTTAAGACTGCTCGAATGAGTTTGTTTTAAACTTCAAATGCATCACTTTCTGTGCAACCTGATACACCAATTGCTTTAAAAAACGACTAGTCACAGCTTTACATTGGTGCTAAACCAGAAACAGACGTGTATGAAACGGTTCATTCTATATCTAAACAGTCATATTTTGGACAGCAAAGATTTTGAGATGAATAATATAGTTGTTTGGGAGGGGTGCCGATTCCCCGATTCCCTTACCTCCAGTTCCTGCAGCCCTCTGCGTGGGCAGCAGCAAACATCAGCCCACAAAGGTGGCAGAGCACAGTTTAATTTAATTTGTTTTTATTTCGAAGAGGCTGCTCTTGGGGATAAACTCTTAGCAGACTCTCCGGAGCTTGGCTCGGGGTAGCCTATTAAGGAGTTTCAGAGGTGCCTGCCAGGCTTGTGACTCAACACAAAACCACATTACTCCCGTCACCCCCAGGCAACATCAGAAAAAGAATCTAAAAATTTAAGAACAAGAACACAAAAACTGCAATTTGTTTCTCTCTCTCTCCTGATGTTGCGCGCCCAAAAGTTTGCGAGCACAAGGCTGTGCAATCTCTCTCCTCTCGGCTGACAATAGCTGAGTCCAGCAGTGGAGGGTGGCGGAGACACTACTTTCTGACTCCTGCCCCCAGCAGACAGACACCCGTGGCTCCCTAGTCCTGGTCTACTCCTTCCTACAGGTCTGGGAAGGACGCCCAACTCTCACCGAGATTCCTGCGGCCGTGAGGCCTGGGCGCTGGGGCGCTGGGGCTGAGGCGGGGGCTGGGGCTGGGGCTGGGGAGAGATGCTAAGACTGGAAGGCAGTCTCCCTTCCCGGGCAGAGGCGGCAGCAGGGACCGCAGACGGCACGGTCACCCCCGGAGGTTGCTGTAGCAGCTCTTCTTTGGCCCCCTCCCCAGAGGACACAACGCAGTCCTGCTCCGGCTCCTTGCCGCCAGCACCTGCTCCTGCTCCTGTCACCCCACCTCTCTTCTTGTCCTCTTCTTTCTTCCACTTCATCCGGCGGTTCTGGAACCAGATCTTGATGTGCCGTTCGGTCAGGTTCAGCATGACAGCCAGTTCCACCCGGCGAGGCCGAGAGATGTACTTGTTAAAGAGGAACTCCTTCTCAAGCTCTAGCAGCTGCGCCCTGGTATAGGCTGTCCGCGTGCGCTTGTTCTCCTCCGGCTCCACCACGTAGGAGCCGCCTGTCCGGGACCGAACGGACTTACGTTAGTGACATTGCTCTTTCTAGCCTTTACGGCCGACCCACACTACCAATGCAGATTAAACAACAACCACCTGGTATGCGGTGGTATTCGTTATTGTACTTACCTCTGGAATCATCACTAATTAAAGTTACTACTAAGTTACCACGTATAACTTTTAAGTGTGCAAAGAACTGTCCATACTATGCCGAACTTCACAAAATCATTGGGTGCTACAGGCATTACTAGTCCCACTTTATATAGGAGGAAACGGAGGCTATCCCTGCAATTTATTACATTCGGTTTTATATCTTTGATTTATTCATTTTTTTTGACAATGTGATTTCATTGGCCTAAAGAATTTCCGGTAAGGGAATACAGATCTGCAACTTTCAATTTATAGTTCCGAAAAGTTGGTTGCCTGGAGGAACCGAGAGGTTAAGTGATTTATTTCCCCAGAGTCACTCGGACCGACAGCACGTCAGGCTGGACTTGAACCCTAGGGGAGTACTAGTTCATCAATCCAGCCACCCAAATTTGAAACAACAGTACAACCAAGTGATTGACTACTCTCAAAGTTTTAGGGGCAAGCCCATTTGCTCCCTGTAGAATTGTGCAGCAGCGGAGGGCGTCCTATATAATAACAGCTTCCACCCCGAACCAAATTCAACTCCCTTGAACCCGGATTAAGAAACCGCGGCGGAGAAAGACTAGACGCTGAGAACTAGGCCTCCTCTCTTTCCGGGTTCCTCGGAGGCCAGGTGAAATGGAGGGAAGGTAAAGTGAAAGGACTACTGCCTGACTTGTATCTATATCAGATGCGTCCCAAAAGTGGTGACCACAGTAGGCCAAGAGTTACATCTGTCTTGTAGTTTAGGAAAACGGTGTCTCTGAGTAGCTCAGGTGGGATTTTTCTTACTCTATAGAATTAAATAACAAATTATTCTTTTAGCATGAGTGAGAAATGCCCTATTCAAACGTTCAAGAGGGGAAATGAGGCTTGGTCCTTGGAGATTTGGCCCACTTCCACTCAAGTTTCTTTCCTTTGAACTGAATGAAGTAGAAGGCCCTGAAAAACGTTCGGTGTGCTGGTATGCAAGTGAAGGAGTCAGTTCAATTTTACTAGTCAGAAAAAGCCCAATTAAACTCTCAAAAGTAAAAGAGAGTAGAGGGAAAGTTTTAAAAAAAAATCTAGAGAAAAACTAACACTTACCCTGGTCTTACATTCGGAAAGGAGCCGGCAAAAAAAAAAAAAATGGCAGGGATCTGGGGAAGTATGTTTGCTTTCAGTGGGATTCTATCTCCAAGGGTCTCCGAGCCTGAAAGCAGGTTCAGGCACAGAGCAGAAGTAGCGATATCTCTCCCCTTTACCACCAGCCCCGCCCCCTCCCCCAAAAAACACTTCTTTAGTGGAAGGCATAATTCAAATTAAATCCACATTGTTACTGTCACTAGAATCTAGAGATGCCAAGATCCCTCCTAAGACCATACACACACGTATATATGAGATCTGTTAGTCTGGGTGTGAGCATTCTCCTCCCCCCAAATGACACCCAATGCAGAAATACTTAGTTTGCTCTTAGAAGTTGCAGTATTTCTGTACCCCACTTGGAGGTCCTATCCCCTGTCATTCCAACCAAATTTTTCAAAGACCTCCTCACCCCACCCTTAACTTGATGTCTTTAGCAGGATTCTGAGTTCCACAGGCACAAAAAGGGTACTGTGGTTAATTTTGTTTTAAAGGCTCTATGAAAGTGACTCCCATTCTCCAGCTCCCACTTTGGCTGGGCTATTAATATTCTCCGTCTACAAAAACTCAGAGGCAGCAAGATTTCTGTTACCTTACTTTGTTGCTGGGGACCCAGAGCTTAGGAGATGCTGGAGTGAGAGATCTTAGGGGATATCAATGGTCAATGTAGTTTTTGGAGTGGGTATGGATAATCTAAAAAAAGGTCTTTATTTTCAATAATTTCTCCTCATCATGGCCATTTGGAGTGGTGAACATGGCTGATCTCTAAATTTCACAGCAGCTCTGTCTTATGAAACTTTAATATTAAAGCATGATAGGAATAGATGGGAGTCCAGTGCTGCCTAGAAGCCAGGAGACAATTTTTGACCACTATCCCCTGGTTACCCTCTACCTCTTTTGACCATCCTCTTCCATCACAGGCTAGCCATTTCATAAGCTCATAGATTTTTTGTTCCTCAGATATTTCAAGAGAACAAGGCCTAAAGATAACTCCCTGGATGTAACTTGAGAGAGAAAAGGAAAAGGGGCTTCTACTTGGGGAAGGGGGGAGGTTCTATTCTTCCTGTGACTCAGGTGCATCCCTCCCAGGGGAGATTTATTAATTTATTTTATCTTGAGCCAGATTTTGTGTGGAAGAGGCAAAATTAGTGGCAGGAAATAAGGTCAGAGAGGGAGCTCAAACAGAAGGACCAGATCCACTTCCTAGAGAAAGACAGACACTTGTTCCTTCTATCCAAATGGTTTCCCCTGGCTCCTTCATTGCTTCATAGTGCCCTTCATGCCCCAAGAGAAACTCTCCTCTAGGATCTTCACAAAGTCGTGTGGCCAGTTTGAACTCAATTCCCCCAGAGGGGTTGTTTTGTTGACCTTGACCTTGCCCCTGACTCAGAACTTCACTTCCCAATCACCTTTCCCTGGCTGTTTCTCTTCATGGGTGCGATGCCTAGCCCAGGACAATAACAAAGCAGGGCCACAGGGTCCTAAGTTTCTGGAAGTCATCACTTCAACTGGCCACCCTAAGCATATGTTGGGAAGTAGCAGAGAGACTAGGGGAGTGGGAATGGAAATGCAAAGTGGGTTTGAGGGAAGGTCCCTCTGAGAATTTAAATGTCCACAACTGGAGGAGAGGGCTTGGGACTCACTACCTCCTCCTATTCCCAAGAAAAACTTCCCATTTTCCAACCCACTGAGATCTGAGGCCTGGAGCCTTTCTGGGAAGTAAGAGCCCTTCCTACATCACTCCCAAGCAGCTGGGACATCTTTTCTTAGGGGGTTCCCACTATAATAAAATCTTGAACCTTCACCTCATCTTAAGCCAACCCCAGCTTAATTTCTTTGACTTTTTATCCTAGGCCCTACAGGAAAAATAAAAGGGAAAAAACCTAAATATTTAGCATTCAGAAGGCCGGTATCCTGTCTCTATTGAAATCTTAATTTTTCCACTCGGCCTTCCCAGTCTCAGGACAGCCAAGTGCAGGCCAAGCCCGGGTGAAAGGACCCAGTGATTTCTCTGTGAGCTCAGTAGACTGTCCCCCCTTCTCCCAACTGTCTATTTGAAAGAAAGGATTAATGAAATATTTGCAGTGCAGGTGTGACCAGAAGTGCACCAGTCCAGAGGCGATAACATTGTGCAGCTACTGAGACAGAGACTGGCTGAGCGGCAGCTGAACTCTCAACCTGGGCTTCTCAGGGGACGGGGGGAGGGGTGGAGTGGCTAAGAGTGAGGGGAGGAATGACCTGAGGCTCAGACAGCCCTGCCAAGGGTCTTGGACCCAGGGGGACAGCTAGAGTGCCTGCCACTCCACCACTGCTTCTTTCTTCATTTGCAATGAGGGAGATTTTGACCCTGGCACCAATATTGTTGGCCCCTGGAGCCTTGCAAAGGGTTGAGGGAGCACAGATTTCTTGACCCCTCCTCCTCCAGGGGTTGAACCTCACTGCTGTATCTCAATGAGCCTCTCAAATTGACTACTGAAGAACAAGTATGGGAAAGCTTAATTCACCTTAGGATCAGAAAAAAATCTCTCAGACCTAAATGATCTTCCAAGGTGCTTCCAGCACCATTCTCTGACTTTCCTGGAATAAGCCAAAATGCAGGGAGAAGAACACCTCTCCCAGTTCCCATTTCTTTTCCCTAACTCTGGGCCCACCTTTCCAGCTTCCTCCTTCTATCCTTTAAGGCTGTTTTTCTTTCTCTGATCCCAACTCTGGAATAATCTTAGGTCCTATGTAAAATTCTCCCTTTCCTGGAGAAACAGTTTTAGCCAGAAGACTCTAAAACAGGCAACATGGTGTAGGGCCTGAGGTGTCACCTACAATCAATAGGTGAGTGTGTTACTAATTATCATTGTGCATCTCAGCATTATCCTAGTTATCACCTATCTATGTTATTGTCTGCTACTGCAATCGTTTGCTTAGGACTGTGTGGGCCACAACTAGGTAGGGCCCTGCATTCTTGAAGAGCACCTGGCCTGTGGCTTTGGGTCTCTCTTCTCCAGAAGTGGGTAGGAGCGGCAGGGAATCACGCTGACAACTAAGTCCATCTCTGACATCTGCTTTTACAAGCCGCCATCTGGAGAAAAAAATCTGGTAGCAAATGAGGAGATCAGATGATGAACGACCGTGGGTTAGGTGGGTGTTTGTTTTTGTTTAGGAGTTACTGAGGTTTTTTTTTTTTTTTAATTTGCTTAAACAGGAAATGAGCAAAGGAATTTTCTTGGAAGGCCGGTCGTTGAGAAGGACAGAGCTCCCTCATGCAGGGGGATGCCAAAATCCAGGGGGGATGTCGTGCTGGAAAGAGGTGACGGTGTAGACCAAGAGGAAACTGACAAGGTTGTGAGGTGGTTGAACTGGTGGAAAGGAATCAAGTATAGTGAACAAGAAGAGGAGCATGAACCAAACAAACAAAAACAACCAAGCTTACCGGTCCATTGCCCCTTCCATGCATGAGACTTGGTCGATTTCATCCACGGGAAAGGCAGCTGAATTCTGCTGGGCTCCTCCAGAGTCCCGGACTCAATCCCATCTGTGAAGGGGATAGTTTGCTGGTGCGGGTGAGGAAGCTGAGAGGGATGGTGGAGATGGAGATGGGAGACCCCTGGATCTTCCGTGATAGGCGGCACCTCATAAGGAGAAATGTCCGGAGGGCTGCCCTGCTCCAGGGCGCTTAGGGCCCCCGGGTAAGGGGGTTGCGGCTGCTGCGGAGGCTGGCGCCCCATGTACAGACACGCTGGGGGGCTGGGACTGTAATCCTGCACCTGGCACCTCTGAAACACACAAGACTCCTTGTAGAGCTGAGTGGCAGCATAGTACTGCTCCTCGGCGTTCATGGCTGGCGAAGGACCCAGGCGATGCAAGGGAGTCGTCTGACGCGTGTCCGTCCCGCAGCTCCCCTACGTCCCTCAGCTGTCCCCGGCCCACAGCAGTCCCGCACCTCGCACTTGCCCTGCTCACTTTGACAGCTTCTTGCGGTTCTCACTAGAACCTGAAGGGGTGACCCAGACTGAATGGCTCAGCGACTAGCTGCATAGGCTCAGCAGCAACCCACGTGGCCCCGCCCAAGGTCCCCATTGGGTCAGCTAATCTCTTAAAGAGCATACTCCAGGTACCTGAAAGCCCTTGCCTCCTTGGGTTTGTTTCGTTTTCCACCTTCCTCCCACTGAATCTGTTTCCCAAACTTCTTAATTACAGGTGCCTTACCGGTATGCGCCGAGGCTGCCTCTTATTCCGCAGAGTTCTCTTGTCTGTGTAAAGCAGACCAAACAAGAACCCCGCACAGGTAGTGCATTGCGCATACACGTACTCCTAGAAGCAGCTTGGCCTGGAACACCAGTCTGAGAGTCAGGCGAGTTGGATTCCAGGACCAGCTTCGAAACTTACTAACAAGTCATTCCCCCTCTCTGAACCTCAGTTTCTTCATCTGTAAAAGAGGATGTCAATATTCACACCACCTACCACAGAATGAGCAAAGCCTTTTGCAAAAAGTCCTACAATGATTTGAGCGTTTAGTAAACTCCATGTAAGCATTACGACCTTCTTTCAGTAAAAGTTTTCGTTCCCAATTGCTGAAATAGGCAATCAATGACCCCAAATAGTTTTAGTCCATGTGAACAGTACCTCCTTCCTAGCTCGATGCTTTCTGAGGTCTCGCCAGCATGAAAAATGTCAGTTTCAGACATGTTGCATTTGTGGGAAACAATTCATTTTGTCTTTTTGGGAACTGAGCTGTCTTTTGGTCAGTTCACATTACTGTTTCCATCAAAGGAAAACTAGTGAAAAACAGAATAACACAAAACGTAGGTTAAAACTCATCTTCCTCGGACCCAAGTGGCGAGCAGGCAACGGATAAACTTCTACGTGTTTTCTCAGCGATGGACTACTTCTTTTGTTAGCACTTTGGGGGCAAATTCGCATGCAGGTTCATGAAAATGTCTAAGGTATGACAACTGACCAGAAAGCTTCAACTGTGCACATACTTAAACATGAAATTAATCTCCCAATCTGGGAGAAGGTGCAAAAAAAGAATACATAGTTCGGAAAACTAGCCCATAGAATCCTTTTCGAATTGATTATCGTCCAGACCACTTTTGTGGAACAAATTTTCACACGTACAACTGCCTAGTCGGGAAGTAGGAATTTATAGAGTCATCCCTAAGTAGTCGTTCAACGATGGTTGTATCCTACAAGACAGAATGAAAAGTAGGGTGTAGGTGGATGGGACCCTTCGGTTTCCTAAAGGCACTCTCTGGGTGCTTGTGTATTGAGTGCACAATGGAAATCTCTAAGCTTTCGGAAGTTTCTGTTTCTTCGAATCTCCAGGGCGTAGCTCAGTGCCTGACACATAGTAGGCTTGCTGAATGTTAGCTGACTGAATGACTAAGCATTAAAAAAAAAAAAACAACTCTGTAATAATGAACCAAATGAGAGGGAAAGAAACTTTACTGGGTGCTCCCGAATGTCATATGTTCTTCAGAAAAGTCCTTCAGAAAACTAACCCTTTTCAAATTTCTCCCTTTTGAGAAGCCTCAGGATTATCTATTATGTTTCATTTCAGTTTAGGGAAGGGCATACGAAAAGGCCTCAAAGTGTTTGAAAATTGCAGTCTCCATGTAAAATAGAATCCAACAAGGGTAGTGCTGAAAGAGATCTTAGGGACCATCTAACCCAAAGGTTCTGAAGTTGGGGTTTGTGAATGGATTTCAGGGGAATCCATGAACTTGAATGGGAAAAAAATCATACTTTATTTCAGCACAATTTGTTTCCTTTGTAATCTCATGCATTTTAAAGTGCTATTCCAAAATGGAGTCATAGGCTTCACCAGACTACTGGAGATCACACAAATGGAGAGAACACACATACAGGTTAAGAATACCTGCCCTAGTCCAACCCACCCACTACTCCCTACTCCAGTGGTAAAATCTGTAAAGTGAAGAAATTGAGGCCCAGAGGGTTGAAGTCATTTCCCAGTCACCCATGTAGTCACCCATGTAGGCAGAGAGCCACTGTTCTGAAGCGCTTTCCACCTGGCCAAAACCTGCAAAGGCATATAAATTAGGCAGACGTTAAGTGTGTATGTGTGTAACTTTCGATGTATTCCTCAGGGAAAAAGGCCATCTGTGGCAATCTCTGGCAGAGATAGTGAAAGGAGGTAAAGATTTGCCCCCTCCCACACTTTTAATCTCTCTTTCCCAGGGAGTCAATAAGGCCATTGTTTGGTATTAGCTGTAGAAGACCACAATGCTATCAATAGAGTGACCGGGAGTGACCACATTGATTATTGAAGGGGTAGTTTGGGAGACTTCTCAGCAGCTTGGCTGAAATGTATTGACCCTTGGAGATAATCTGCTCCAAGTTGGTGCTGGTTGACTTGGTGACGAGGCTATGGGGAGGCGGAGAGCTACTGAAAAGGACAAAGATCGTTTTCCTACCTGTGCTCATTCACTCACTCACTCAAGCCTCCCGATTACAGGCTCTCCCTCCCTCCCTTCCTCCCTTCCTGCCTACCTATCTCCCACCCTCCCTCCCTCAGTCTGTCTCCCTCTCTCTCTCTCTCTCTTTTCCTTACACACACTTCATATTTACTTTGCACTTCTCCTCTAATTACACATTTCTGTAAATTGGCCTCCATTTAAATGCTTCATTTACTCCCATTTAATATTTCTTGCTTGGCCCTCTGCATAAAGAAGGAACTCAGCAAAAACCAGCTCCAAGGCTGCTCTCTCCCAGTCAGAAACATGACACTTAGAGGTTGTGCAAACACCAGGGGTTAAAAAGCTGAAGGCATTTCAATTAAGGGCATGTTCTTCCTTTCCCACTGTTAAGATACTATAATACCAGCTAGGGAGAGGAGAGTTAGCCAAGGTGTGCGAAGAGTGTCCCAAAGAACACATTTTTATATCGGGAAGACATCAGACTCTCTTAACAAAGCTTTTCCATGTGCCAGACACCCAAGAACCAAGCTAGTAAACCACTGAACAGAAAATGTGTTTTTATGTTTCTTAAATGTATGTTTTCACGACATCATAAAATCTCCTGATCCATTATAGGTGAAATGGGTTTCCGCTAGGAGACGGGGAGTAGGTTCCCGCCCCCTCCCCCGGCCTCTCTCCCTTCGTAGGAAGGACGCTGAGCATTTGACTCAATACTGAGCCATTAGGCAATTCTCTTCTCAAGCCATTTAACAGCAGCTCTTATGGATAAATAAACAAAAAGGGCTGTAAACCAATTACAGTGTGGATAGTGAAAAAGTATTTTATTAGCAGGAATTACTGATAGACTTCACTGATTTTCAGCTCCTCACCTGTTCTCTCTCTCTTTCTTCCTTTGCCAAGAGATGAGATTTTAGAATAGGGAAATTTGGATGCCACTGAAGGATTCTGAGTGGAGCAGGACAAGACCAAGTCATTCATATTGCTTAGAGTGGTGCAGAAATGCTAAAGAAAGGATTTAACATGATTCATTAAAAAAATTCAAAAAATTACACTTGTTTCAAAGGTAGAAGAGCCGCACATGATTTTATTTAATGATAATGAGATTCACAATTTTTATAAGATTTAGAGGTGAAAGGGGCCTTAGAGATTCAATTTAGGTCAACAAAAACATATTAAGTAAGCCCTTTCTATGTGCCAGGCACTGTTAGAAACTGAGGAGTCAAAGACAAAAATTAAAAGCAGTCCCTACCCTGAAGGAATTTACATTCTATGATGGTGCTACAATTTGTAGACACATAAGTAGATCCCAGACAGAAAATGTTAAAAATGCAATTTTGGCCACCTACTTCAGTCCTCTTATTTTACAAATTTGGAAACTGAGGAAAAGGAGGGTAGAGAAATTTGCCTAAGGTTGAAAAAAATAGGACTTGTGTAATTTGCTTTCTGAGCTGCTCCACTCCTAGTTAGTTGCTGACATCATACCACTTCAAAAATGTAGGTCTATACCTTCCTTATTTCAGTGGAGATAGAGACTGGACCATGAACACAAGTCTTCCTGGTGCAGAGGCCAGTTCTTTATCCATTACACTATTTTGACTCTCATTTCTAGTTCCAAATATAGATAAAAACAGTTTGCTTTCCTTAGCAAAATCTCCTTTTTTGGAGGCCTTGACTCATTCTAGGTTCTGGTCTTCTTGACCTCACTTCTTACAGGTTTATGATACGCCTTTGTTGTTATTATACTTTTTTTATTGTTGATATATTTTGGAGGTGGGGTACAAGTCTTTATTTCGGGGGTGGGAAACGAGTCCTTATTAAATGACAGGCCTTCTAGACTTCATTGTGAATACCTGTTTGGATATTCTCACCCCCATGCCTAAGTAGGCAGGTCTTCTCATCTGGTGGTTAAAGAAGAATGACCTTTTGACCAACACTTTAGAGATGACTTCCAGCCTTAGCTATGTTGCTATCTGAATGACAGACATACACATAGTTTATTATTAGGCTATACCCAAGATCTTGTCAATTTAATAGGCTCTGCCAGGCTTTGCAGGTTGTTAGCACAGCCAGAGGCTCACTTTCAGATCATGATGATAAATCAGAGTAAAAACTTAGAGCCAATCCTTATGAATGGCTGTATATTAATGGAATTATTATAACCGTATTTTGCAAAACTCATTTTAAAGGCAATTGTAAGCTCAATATTTTTCACAAATTGGAGTCCTTTTGTAATGAGAGATTCTTTCCTAATTAATATATTCAGGATTTGATTTTGGATTCTCGTAATTCATCATTTTGCTAAGGAGGGAAAATCATAAACAAATTCATTTTGTTTTCCAGCCTGCTTCCTTCTTTCTACTTTGTGCATGAAAGTGTAGAGTCTGAGACTCAGCTGTGAAAGGGACACAGCTCTCAGTCAGGAGGGAGGACCTTGGAATTCTAATCTCACGTTTTCCACTGACTCACTGGGTTAGACAAAACTAGAAAATGAAATGAGAAATGGAGTCAGTTTTCCAGATTCAAACAACTAACTTCTAGGTGCTTCATAAGATTTAGAGCTGGGAAGAACATTCAAGATCATCTAGTCCACATCCTTCATTTTATAAATAAGGAAATTCTGGTCTCCCATATGGTGAATAGCAAAATCAAGATTCCCATGTAAAATTTTGATCCTCAAATCAGTATGTCTGCAACTACATCATGCACACATTTGCCTCAGTTTTCTGGATAATTTATCTGACCTTATTTTTTTCTTTTCTTTCCTTCCTTCCTCCTTTCTTTCTCTCCCTTCCTTCCTTTGTTTCTTTCTTTCTTTCTTTCTTTCTTTCTTTCTTTCTTTCTTTCTTTCTTTCTTTCTTTCTTCCTTCCTTCCTTCCTTCCTTCCTTCCTTCCTTTCTTTCTTTCTTCCTTCCTTCCTTCCTTTCTTTCTTTCTTTCTTTCTTTCTTTCTTTCTTTCTTTCTTTCTTTCTTTCTTTCTTTCTTTCTTTCTTTCCTTCTTTCTTCCTTCTTTCCTTTCTTTCTCTCTTTATTTCTCTTCCTTCCTTCCTTCTTTCTTTCCTTCCTTTCTTCCTCCCTCCCTCCCTTCTCCCTCCTCTCTCTCTCTCTCTCTCTC
>CM053622.1:662606127-662645159 GCA_028646595.1 Phalanger gymnotis
CTTTCCTTCTTTCTTCCTTCTTTCCTTTCTTTCTCTCTTTATTTTTCTTCCTTCCTTCCTTCTTTCTTTCCTTCCTTTCTTCCTCCCTCCCTCCCTTCTCCCTCCTCTCTCTCTCTCTCTCTCTCTCGCAAATAGATAGTAACTGAATTGCCCAGGGTCATGCAGCTAGTGAATGGCTGAGGCCAGATATGAACTCAGCTCCTCCTGATTCCAGGAGGTGTTCTATCCACTGCACCAAACTTATTTTTAAAATCAGAATTTTTCAGATAATTAGCTTAATCTTGTAGTAATCACTTTGGGTGATTTCTGGGTGACCTTGGTCAAGTCTTTTACTACCTCTATAGCTGTTATGGAATGAGATTCTGAGGTGGCAAAATGAGGGGATAGAAATCCGAGCTGAGGGGTGGGAAGAGGATGGAAGAAACTACTTATACTTCAGTTCATCCCTTCACCCCCAGGAAAACCTCAGCTTTTGCCATCGCTAGAGACTTGGGATTGGCTCTCTGGAATAATGACTCTGGAAGATAGCCCATCTTTTTTCTTATTCTTTAGAGGACCTAATAATACATGAAATGATTATATTTACTACTGAGAGGCAGGAGTAGTACTGAAGGGAAGCAAGAACTTGAAAAGTCCCAACTTTTGTTTAATATCCTTATCTTGTTTAAACTATATTGTTGTCCTGAAGTTTCTGACATTGCTGAGTTGGCCCATTCTTTTTCTAACACTAGACCAGTCTCTTAACGTATTCATCATAGCAGACCATTCTCAAGGATTTCCAAGTCATAGTCCATGGCATCTGGCACAGTGTGTGCCATTTCCCTTTTGACCTGAGGTCAAGCTAATTTGCTTTCTTTCTTCCATTCAAATTCATCACTTTCCCTCCTCTCACTCCCCAGCTGATATGTACCCTTTCCTTTGTTCTCCTCCTGCATCATTTCAACAAAGTATATGTCTTTCAGCAAGGGGCAAAAGCATATACTCATTGGTATATTGGGGGTCAGAGGAAGAGTTATGATCACACCCATTACATGTGTAATCTGTTGCTCAAGGGGATGATTGGTTTGAAGAAAAAGTACATGGATAATTGTAAATAGCCCCTAGATTTGGAGAGAGAAGCTCTGCATTTAGTAGTTCTATTGTGTCTGTGTCTGAGGGTTTCAGTTCTAGAGACTGGCAATGTCATATTTCCCCTATTTATAGAATGTGGATAATTGACCAAAATCACTATGGGACAGTAGGCGTGTGTTAGTTAATCATTTTGAATTCATTTGAATTCAGTTCTTTTCCATAAACAATTTTTAAGTGCCTACTATCTGCCAGATTCTGGACTAGCTGCTAGCAATTCTCTCACCTTCCAATGCTCCTGGTCTCAAGGAAACTTACATTCTACTGGAGTATATAATATGAACACAGACAAAAAATATAAAATATTTACAAAGTTATACAAAGCAATTTCAAAACAGAGAGAACCAACCAACATTTGGGTGGATGGGTGAGGGAAGGTGTACACCATACACTATACTACACCAGGAAATGTGTAGTATAGGAAATGTAATTCGTGTTGTTCTTTGAAGGAATCTCAGAATTCCAGGAGGCAGAGGTGAGAAGAGCATACACTCCAGACATGGGTAGGGAGTGCCACTTTGTAAAGGTACAAAAATACAAAAACACTAGAAAGAATATCACATATGGGGAAGGCTAGTCCTTCAGGGAGAGAGGAGGAGGAGAGGGGAGGGGAGGGAGGGAGGGAGAAAAAGAAAGGGGGGAGAGAAAGATGGAGGGAGGGGAAGGGAGAGGGGGGAGGAATGGAAGGAGGAGGAGGAGGAGGAGGAGGAGAGAGAGAGAGAGAGAGATGGGGGAGGGAGAGAGAGAGAACAGAGGAAGACAGAGAAGGTAAGTGGCAATCACATTATGGAGGATTTAAATCTTTTATCTTTCAGGCAACTTGGAGCCACTGAAGATTTCTGAGTAAAGGAGGGATGTGGTTAGATCTGGGTCTTAGAAATGTCAATTTGGCAGTTGTGTGAAGTATGATTGCAAAGGATAGAGACTGGAAGCAGGGAGCCCAAATAACAGGTTATAGCCATAGTCTGTGCAAGAGGTGATAAGGTGTGAACTAGAATTCATATGAATGAAGAAAAAGAGATGCATGGGAGGGGTGCTATGGAGAGAGAGTTGACAAGATTTAGGAGCTTACTCCTGCTGTCTTGCTTGAATTATTGCAGTAGCCTTCTCATTGATCTTCCTAAATCTTTCCTCACCTCACCTCCTGCCTGTCAAATCCATCTTCTGTACAGATGTCCAGGTGATGTTACTAATTACGGGTCTGACCATGTCACTTCCCTGTTCAACAAATTGCATTAGGATCAAATAGATATGTCTGTCTGACATTTAAAGCCATTTACGACCTGGCTTTGATCTGTCCTTCCAGTCTTATTATGTCTTACCCTAGACTTCCCAGTCCATCCAAACTAGTCTTCTTTGCTGTTCCTCACAGATGCCACTCCATTTTCTATCTTGGAGACTTTGCACAGGTTGTTCCCTATGCCAGTAATTACTTCCTCCTCATCCCTGCCTCTTAGGATCTCTAATTTCTTCCAATTCCACTTTCTATGTGAAATCTTTTCTGATTTCTTCCAGTTGCTAGTATGTCCTCTCTCAAATTGCCTGCCTGTATTTATTTTGTATATACTGCCCTATGTATAGACATACATTCATGTTATCGCCCCAATAGAATGTAAGTTCTTTGAGGACAAGGAGTGCTGCTTTTATCTCTGCATTCTCATTGCCTAGCATACAACAGTTACTTAATAAATGTTAATTGATTGATTGACTAAACATGTGGGTTGAAGGAGAGGGAAGCACTGAGGATGACTCCTAGGTTGAGAATCTGAGTTACCAGAAGGGATCTTCAATAGAAATAGGAAAATTGGGATGAAAGGTGGATTTTGGGAAAAACATGAGAGCTATCTGGGACATGATGAATTAGGAAACAGAAACTGGGGCTTGTTGAGAGAAGTATTTTCTGGTTTTAGGATGTGAAAGAGAGTTGCAAAAATTTTATTTAGTTAAAATGACTATTACTCATAGTAATTTGATAGTAACAGACCAGTTACTGGTCTCTGAATTTTGTTAGGAGATCTGAGTTTGAGTCCTGTTTCAGCTTCTTACTGATCATATGTCACTACCTGTCTGAGTTTTGTTCTTTATCTATAAATGGAACTGATCCTATTTGTTCTATGTTCCTTAGCAAGGTTGTTGTGAAGAAAGAACCTTAGAAACCAAAATATAGACTGCAAATGCTTGTTATTATCATAATCCTTTTGTGGGACATAAAAAATGTTTGCAAGCTAGTGAGATTGGGTTACACAGAATAGAGGAAATACAATTATCTGCATCATTGTATTGGGGGATTCACTTTGTGATTTTTAGCAAGCCCCTTTTGAGTTGGGCCTGCATGGATTACTATCCTACTTAATGAGCTCATGGGTCACTTCTTAAATCTTCGGCACCATTTAGTGCCAAGGAGATGCCAATTGAATAAAGTCAACAAACATTCATGCTCTGGATTCAGTACTAAGTGCTGTGAATACAAATACAACCAAAAGGAAAGATAGTCAGTTCTTGCCGTCAAGGAGTTCCTATTCTGATGGGAAAAAACAATACATAAAAGGCAACAGCAGGGAAGGGCACAGGAGGAAAAGTCTTCAGACTCAGGAGCAGAGTTAGGATGAAGGATGAAGGTGTGATTGTGGGATTAGCTTTGGCATTTCCTCAAAATGGGGAAGGGACCCACCTATTAGAGGAAGGGGATGCAGAGGTGAGAAGAGGTGAGAAGGATGAAGATGCTAGTTCTGAGTCCATAGTTGCACAATCCTGAAGGGTACTTGGAGGAAGTATTTGAGGTTCATACTTGCCCACAATTCTTTGGAGAGAGCTTGTTAGATTCCTACCACTCCTCATCTATGTAGAGTAGGGAAAGTTAACCACATTCTGCATTAGATCAACCATAAACCCACTGTAGAGGAGAATGGGGGTAGGTAGAGTGGGAATGAGAAGGGCTATCTCATCTTGACATTGTCTAAAATAGCACTTTATGGTCCCTCTCCAAGTTTGAATGGGGGAATGACATGAACCACTGTGACAACACAATAATATAGTGATCACAATTAAGTGGCACATAAACGTCTGCCAAAATATGGCCCCAACCTAATTTTCCAGCCTTATTTCAATGATGATAACTAATATTTATACAGTGCTTTAAGGTTTGCAAAGTGTTTTATGCGTATTATCTCATTTGATTTTCACAACAACTGACTGAGGCAACGCCCATTCAGTGATTAGGGCTGTTTAAGAAGTGAGTTGAGGGATGGCCCCCTTAGACTACAGGTATTTGAAGAGTAGTGGATAGATATAATTCTAGCCCAATACTTTATTGGCGGTAGACAAAGGAAGGAGCAAGTACCCAGCCATGGCCTTCTTCCTCCCCACAAAGGTGGAAATCCCAATCTTTTGGAGAAGACTAAGCCTGATCCCAGATCAGATACTATCCATGTCACACTCAAAGCTGAGCCACTTTTATATATTAGACAGCCACCCATATATATCCTACATTTCTGTCTCTGACATCTAATACAGCATCTTCCACATAGTAGGCATGTAATAAATGTTGTTACATTGAACTGGTTCCCTGACATTATGAAAGGTCAGGATCTATCAGAACAATGCCAAATGCCCAGAAGTGGCTGAATATAGTCTTGACTCACACCAATCTGGAGAACAGACAGTCATTATGAACTTGTTGACAGAAGCCCCATGAGGATTTATGGGGAAGTGATGAAGGAAATGAGTCTGATGTGGGTGGAGCAACAGCCACTCTGGCTTTTCACAGTAGCTGTGCAGGGAGTAGATTTTCTTTTAGGGGTCCAGAACCATGTTACTTCTTTTTTTGTGTGCTTCTCAAACAGTTTGGTGCAGTGAAAAGAGCCCTGCATTTGGGTTCAGAACTTCCAGTTCTGCTTCTTATGGGTTGTGTTACCTTGGGTCAGTTACTTCTTTCTGAAAATGGTTCTGCGCGTCTAGAGTGAGAATAATAAGAGGTGTATTAACTATTTCACAGGGTTGTTGAGAGATAATGTATGCAAAGTAAATTGTAAAGCATTATACAATTATGAGCTAATTAGTGAAAGAAATAAAAAAAACCAGGGGTGGCTAGGTGGCACAGTGAGTAGAGTACCAGCCCTGCAGTCAGGAGGACCTGAGTTCAAATCTGGCTTCAGACACTTGACACATTTACTAGCTGTGTGGCTTTGGGCAAGTCACTTAGCCCCAATTGCCCTGCCTTCCCCTCTCCAAAAATACTAAAAAAAAAAAAAAAAAAAAGAAATAAAAAACCACGTGGGGCCAGGATGAGGAATACACTATTTCTGTCGTCTTGTCCCACAGAAGCTTTTGGTGAGACTATATAAGATGACCTTATATTCTAATTTTATTCAATTACAAAAAAGCAGTAATTTTACATACCTGTACAATAGTCCGCACAAAATTAAATATAAATATATTTATAATAACAAGGTAGTAACTTTTCCCAGAATGATTTTAATCCAGATTCCATTGAAAAGGAAGTGAAGAATGAGACTAGCAATAATAATGATAATGAAGAATGAGTCAATAAATAAATTATTTTGAAACTGGAATAATTATCACAGTTAAACTATCATCCATAATCATTTAAACCTAACAGTGATCCACAAAAATTGAAGAGATGGCTTTAATAAATGTTGCTGTAACCGAGCACTCATAACCTCTAAAAATGTGGAATGAAAGGTTATAGAGGTTATATAAAGGTTGTAAAGGTTATAGAGACCTCATGGAAGAAACTAAAACAATGAGGAAGCAAAGAAAGTTCATATCAAGCTAACCGTTCTGTCTTTTCCTGTGTCCCAAAGATGTTCTCATTGAGCCTTCAGAAGATAAGTCTGTATCCCAATCCTTCCATTCAATTACACAGATCAGTCATCTGATCCATCTGTACAATGGTATACAAAAAAATAAACAAAAACAGAACAATAGAAAGCTAATGACTTGCCCTAGTACCATTATAGTCTGAATACCATTGGGAATAAAGATGAGAACAAGATGATGGTGATGATGAGGATGGTAAAGATGAGGACCTAAGGATGTGTTGGTTGGCATTACTATGTGTTTGATAATGACTATGGGCCAATAATTCATTCCTAGACCCAAATGTATGCTTATTCCCCTGTAGGCAAGGGGAGGGCAGGATTTCATAGGGGCATGGAAGAGATCCCTTAGACACATGCACAGATCTATCTATCTGTCTATCTATCGATCTATCTATCTATCTATCTATCTATCTATCTATCTATCTACCTATCTATCTATCTATCTATCTACATCTGTGTGTGTGTCTGTGTGTGTTTACACACACAGACACATACACATTCTGGGAGGCAGAAGCAAGAGAACTAGGCTCATGAACTAACACTAGTATTACCATGATTCATTTCCCCTGGTGATGTAATTTTTCTTGAAACAGATATCTTAAGAGTCAGGTTGGGAATAGAGAGAATCAATCTGAAAAAAAAATGTGCGTTTCTCATTTTTAGTTCATTTTCAGACATTTTTATGTATACCTACACATTCCCACGTACATACACAGATCACGTAAATATGTTGGCATCTACATGAAGGTGAAATAAACATGTCCATGCCCAAAGAACAGTCACATATGTGGAGGGAAAGCACAGGTGTGGAGGGAATTCTGATTTTTAATGAGCTGTCCTAAGGTGGTAAGGAAGTCCCAATGTTTCCATAGCATCCCAAAGTCATATGCCAAAGTCTCATCCTCATTTTCCATCTCAGGTAGATAGATGGCAGGATTGAACGTGTTGCTTACACCAAGTTAGGAACAGCTGTCTACCTCAGAATGTTGGCTGCTTCAGACCCCATTTAATCTTTAGGGTTAGGTCACCTGAGAGTTCTGAAGTCCAACTGGGCAGTACTGCCCTTTTGAGATGTGACAAGTGGATCCAGGACTCAACTCCCCAGAGTTGGCTGCGGTGGAAGTGGTGAGCAGGATTTCAAAAGGGCCTTTCTACCTTGCCTCCAAGGAGTGTTTTCAGAGGTGATATTTCCAGTAAATGCAGTCACTGGGTTGGATCAGAGGCTGAGTTTTGGTTGGAGTTTCCAAAGAATAGGGCTGTGAGACAAGTTGGTAAGTTTCTGATATTTTCTGAGCCAACTCAATACAGTATTGTAGAAGTGAGCCTTTGGCTGCTAGGCTTCCCACCCACGGGTACAGTGACATTGGGCATCCTATTATTGTCTCATAGAGACTGAGCTTATGGGAACCAAATGGTCTGGACCTAAGGCTTACAGGGCTAAAAGGAAAGGCTTTGGGCCAGGGGATACCTAGCTCCTCAGAGAGTTTACAAGAGAGGTTTTAAGTATCCCATTAACTCTTTCAACCATTCCTGATGACTGGGGGTGATAGGCACAATGGAGGTGCTGAGTAATTGGCCAGGAGGAAAGTGCCTTAGCTAATGAGGCTCCTGTGAAGTGGGTACCTCTATGATTATATATCTCTTTAGGAACCCCTCATAAGGGAATGATTTTTTCTAAAAGGATATTTGCTCCCCTAGAGGCTGTGGCAGTATGACAGGGGAACACTTCCACCCACCAGGAAAACATACAGACCATATCCAAAACATTTTTGTATCCAAAGGCAGGTGGCAATTGAATAAAGTTGATCTGCCAGGTTTCAAAAGCTGCATCTGGGAGAGGAAACTGGTCACAAGAAGGCTTCAGAGGCTTGGATGTGTTGTTCTTGGGACAGGTGGGACACATCTCATGGATGGTGACGGCAGCCCTGTGAAAACTCCCAACGCACAATCCCATAGTCTTATCAAGTTCACATCCCTCCTTTTGAAGCTTGTCCCGCTTTTTGATAAGCATTCTTTTCTGGGCAGTGGCTATCTCTTCTCTTGTTAGGCTAAGAGTCTTGGGCAGGCCCTCATTATAACATTGGATATACTAAGGCTATACTTATGCGGCAAAGTGAAAGTACCATAGGGACCTGTACTATGGGTGCCATTACCTCAGGAGTTTGTAAGCAAGTCTCAATGTTTCCATAGCATCCCAAAGTCATACGCCAAAGTCTCATCCTCATTTTCCATCTCAGGTAGATAGATGGCAGGATTGAATGTGTTGCTTACACCAACTACTGTATCAACAATCCAGCTAGCAGCTTCTGTGGGGGTATAAGATCCACCAACAACCAGCACCCAGAAAGCTGCCAACACAGGTCCTTCTGACCTGCTTTACTTAAGGAAAGCAACATTAAGGGGTTAACAATCTTACTTTAATCCAGCATACAAATAACATCCACCTAGTTCAAGGGAAAAAGCCAGCACCCTGAATTACAGACCAAATACAATTCGTAGTTATCAACATCCGGGTGTACAGCCGGGGAGCTCATTAGAATGGCTGGCCCAGAGTCACATGCCATTCCTGCTGCGGCTCAGAGCTCCCAGCGAGAATGCTAACCTTTGCGCTTATATATCCGGTTCAGGGCCGGAGGGCCCTGACCTCACCCAGGCTGGGCATGGAGAAGTTCCCCACCCCCAATATCACATCAGATACAAATCAATGGCTCCCAATGGTCTTAGAAACACAAAACATCCCACTTTATCTGCCCCATTCAAACAAAGGCCAGAATCATTAAAGGTCAGCAGTAAAAAGTCCCACCTTAATTACTATTACAACTACACATACCATACGTATGAGGAAACTGTGGTTTACCGAAATGAAATGACCTTTCTAAGGCCGCAGAACCTTAGTTGTGGTAGAACAGGAACTCACATCTTCTGATTTTTGGTCTAGTGCTCCCAAGGGCCTCTCAGATGCACACGGATAAGAGAGAGTCAAAAATTAACAAGCACCACCACCAAAATAATAAGACCTGCTATTTATATAGTGCTTTTAATATAGGCAAAACACTATATATAAATATATGTGTATGTCTGTGTACGTATGTATATGTGTGTATGTCTATCTATATAATTTGATCCTCACAGCAATCATGAGAGGAAGGTGCTGTTAATATCCTGTTTTACAGATCAAGAAACTGAGACTCAGAGAAGTTAAAATACTTGCCTCGTTATCTCATAACTAGTATTCCTCAAAGGCAATATTTAAGACCAGGTTTTCCTGACTGAGGATTCAAGCCCAGCATTCTATCCACCATGTTGAGCTGCTTGAAATCCAAATACCTGTCTGTGCTACCTTAATACCACCCCCCAAAACTATTCCTTGTAGGTTACTTCTTTTCTCTCACGTATTCTTTCTTTCTTTATGTGAATCAGGACTTAGAAAGAGTCAACAGAAGATTATTTTGTTATTGTGCTTACAATGATTACCTTCTTTTGAAACAATGTGATTTGGCCCGGGATGTAATCCGTCTCCAATTTGGACTATGTAAAGCTGATCAGGCCATTTACAACCACAGTAGCTAACACATAAAGGGAAACCGGGCAAATAACGATGGGCAATAAAACCAGGGCAAATTGATTCATCTCCAGGCAGTGCCACTCACTCAGGGCCTAATGCAGCACTCACTCTGCGGCTACCATGACCAAACAGCTTCCTTTAAAGGTAAGTGAATTTTCTATAATTTTCAGCTAATTCCACTTAATTCTGCCCACATGAGCATGTGATAAGAGAACGTTAAACTAGTTAACAACGACAGCATAAATGGGGACTTCGGGAGGTGGCCAATGTTTGATTTCCAGGCACAAGTGGCTCAGCACAGAGAAATCCAGATGATTCTTCCTAGGGGCAGTTTCTTGGTAATTTGCCTCCTTTGACCCTCGTTCCAGAGTAAAGGGCAGCAGAAAACACTGGGCTCCCATCTGTCACAGTGACAGCAGTAAGAACAACAAGTCCAGTAATGATGAGTCAGCTTCTTGTTCCTCAGCCCAGACACGACTGTAGAATCAGGGAGAATAAAAATGATAGAATCGATTAGAGTTCCATTATCTAGCCACTTAAACAACTCCTGCTTGCTAGGATAGTAAAGCAAGCTCTTCTCTTATCTTGGAAACAGATAAATATTCTGAATACTAAATTATTATTGAGAAAATATTTGTAATTCCTTTTTCTAGATGGTGACTGGGTGGGTAGAACACATGCTGGTGTTTGATTCTTTATTTTCAAATGTTTTGTTCTCTTTTCTAAAACATTGCTTTCACTCTTCAATGATTTCTCCAGTCCCAATTAAACCCTTTTGTAGCAAAGATGTATAGTTAAGCAAAAGGAAAAAGAAAATGTATGCCTCATTCCACACCCCTTTCTGACAAGATCATGTTGATATCTAGTGATTATGAGTTTTAGTGTTTTAATGTGTATGACGTGTGAGTTTCTAAAATAGCTGTTCAGTTATTTTCAGTCCAGTCTGTGACCCCATTTGAAATTTTCTTGGTAAAGATACTAGAGTGGTTTGCCATTTCCTTCTCCAGCTCATTTGAGAGATGAGGAAACTGTGGCAAACAGGGTTAAGTGACTTGTCCAGGGTCACACAGCCAGTAAATGTCTGAGGCCAGATTTGAACTCATGAAGAGACATCTTCCTGACTCCAGGCCCAGAGCTGTATCCACCACTCTACCTAGCTACCCTTCTAAAGTGGCCATAGAGTATAATTTCCTTTTGACAGAATGCCACATCTTTGTTTTAAATTGATTTTATAGCAAACACTTGAAAATAAAAATTTCTCCAAATGATCTGAGTTGTGTTTGTCTTTTGTATTCAAAGAGGGCCATGGCTTCAGGGAAATGATGCCATGACTTGCAGCTGACTTTGATTTGAATGAGGGAGGGCTGTGCAAGGTCACCAGCCTCACTTTCTCTTCCAGAGCCATCTGGGTCCAGTGGCCTGATATTCACAGGAGGGCTAGAGGTGGCCCCGGATGCAATGGGAGGTCCTGGCCCTTTTAGGTTAAGGTCTTTTCAGGTTCTCACTTTCAGTGAGGTAATTCCCATTCAGTGAATACGCTGCTTTAAGAAATGAGTCAAGGGATGGCCCCTTTAATAAAAAAAATCAAACTGGGAGAGGAAGACCCTCAGGGTTGCTGGCCAAAAGAGAAACAAATGATCTGAATATAAAATATGTGGGTATGTAGGTGGGTGTTCCTCTTATTCTGGTGATCCCAGAGATCTTTGGCTATCTCTGTTGGGCACTGGTGCCAGCAAACGCTGCCTACAAAACAGCTCAATCTCTTAAACATCAAGAGAGCGGACTCTATCTGATTAGACACACTGCTCATTTTATATCCATGTAAGTGCTTATGACTAACCGTAAAACCCTGGAAAAAGTCTTGTTTGGAAGTAAGTCCTATCTCCCTTAGTGGAGGCTTTACTGGACAATTAAGATGGCTTTTCCTTGAATTATCCAGATAATTGAGAGGAAATTGTACTTCTTCATCCATTTCATGTTGTAGTGCTGTTATCACACACATACTTATCTTTTTACTGGTTAATATTTTCTAATAGAATGTAAGGTCCTTTCAAGCAGTGTCTGTTTTTCATTGTCTTTGCCTACTTGTATACAGTGTATAGTTTAGTGGAGTGTATAGTGTAATGGGGTATATGCAGTGTTTAGGGACTGTTTAGGTGTGTTTAGTGTTTAGGTGTGAGGGCCGCTGAGCCCTTTTCAGGGCTACTCATCCACCTTTGGTGTCTACCATGACCCAATTCTCACCTGGGATGACTTTGCACACCTCTGCCTCAATTAAATGCAATTCATGCAGACATCATTACATGATCCCTATGATGTGGTTGGTCCTCTTCAAAAAGGATGAACAACAGTAACGTGTGGCTCCAAGGGGCTGTAGTATTCTCAGCGGCCGCATCCTGGTAAAACTGTCCTGGCAGATAGGCTAAACCAGGTTGAAGTTAACCAACAGGCCTCAAACCCATTAGTGAGTTAGGGGAATGGCTGCATGTGAAGACTTCCTCCTACTGAATGAGAGGATGAGAACAATTTGTTTCAATGGTCATGAAGGTGGCTGAAGCAGGCACTATGGAGCACTTAGAGCTTGGTCAGACGTGGAAGACGCCAAGGTCATGCATTGCATCCCAGACCATCACCAGTTGTCTTGCCATTGGGTTTCAATGAGGCTGATGACTTTGTGTAGCTCTGCTTCACCTAAATCCAATTCACACAAAAGTCAAGAAACCACCCCATGATTTCATTGTCCCTCTTCAAAAACAAAGGATGAACAACAGGCTGAATAAATGGTCATTGGCTTGGACTGGAAAGTGAATATTTGGGATATAAATTATTTGCATTATTTGTCCTTGTGTTCTCATTCAATTTTTGCAATAGAAACTTGAACTCAAGGGCCAGGTTGCTAGGCACTGATCTAGGCTTATAGCCTTACTCGGTATTTCTCAGTCACACTGTCCAACATGTAAGGTTGCATCATTTCCATTGACTTTCTTGGGAAAGGATTATGTATGGGACTGTTTCAATGGGGAGGGGGAAGGAATCTTTTCTCTTTCACAAATACAGCATTGTAAAACACAATCAATCAAAATGGGCTGCTTCATTTACAAAGCAATTTATTAAATGGTGTTAACACAGTTACCTTCAAACCTTGAAGTTTCTAAAAAGCTGGAATTAGAGATTGCCACAAAGCCAGATAAACAGCTCTGTTTTCCTAACTTCCCACTAAAGTGTGACAGGTGATAACAAAGAAGCAAACAGAAATCTATAACCCTCGGTGTAACCTGTCTTCTAGTTTTTATTACACTGAATTTGGGATTTTTTAAAAATCAAGATAATGGGGCAGGACCATGTTGTACTTCTGTGAGCAATCAGTAGTATGCTGACATCCTAGCCTGATGAAAATTCTTGGAACCACGTTTGACAAGGTGCTGATGTTCAATTTTCATCTCATTTTTTCACAGATCATAGAAATAATAACAAACACATTTACATAAAGTGTTATGATTATAAAGGTACTTATATGCATTATTTAATTTTGAGCCTAGCAAACAGCTTATGAGATAAGAGGGTGCAAATATGTGTGTATGTACATATATATGTATACATACACACATATATGTATATTATCCCCATTTTACAGATGAAGAAACTGAGGTACGAAGAGTTCAAGTTCCTTGCCATACGGAAGTAAGTACCTGATCATATAGAACTAGGATTCAAACTCAGTTAAAAGTCTCATCTTCAGAAGTGGTGTTCTATTTATACCATGAAGTATGGTTCTCTCCCATTTGGTATGGCTCAATCAATCAGGAGGGAACAAAGAATGAAAGAAGCGTTACTGAACCTAGCATAAGATCAGCTCATTACCTCCAAATCCACTTTCATTCAATAGGAATGACAAGTCAGTTAAGAAAAAGCAAAAAGAATTTAACTTCTGTAATATTTGAGCATTAGCTCACTATTCTGTATTACCAGGAGCTCTCCATTTAATGAAAGAAAGAAAGAAAAAAATGATTGTGCACTTACTCTGTGCTAAGTGATGGGGGATACAAGTAGAAAAAGCAAGACAGTTCCTGCTTTCAAGGTACTCACACACATTCTAATAAGAGAGACAATATATATAGGGGTTTTAGCTTTGAATCAGATGGAAAGGTCCAGTGATCCATTGGCAAAGCAGATGGCATTACATCTTCTTTGGTGTCATTTGCATTAATCAAACTAAAACAGTTTCTGATGATGAGCCAATTATGCCAGGGACTTTGGTTGAAGGAGTTTTCTTTCCTCAGACTTCAGTAGCTATGCCTACTGAGGAGGTGGGGTCTTCAGTATCTGATAAGGTAGTTGGCAAGGAGGCTTCTCCACAAGGGTTGCTCCCCTGTTGGTGACATTTGATTGGCAGTTGGTTTTGGAGGTGTAGGAGATGGTGGGCCACTTCTCCAAAGGGATTGCTTCCGTGGATGAGGGCTATGGGGGCTAGGCTGGAAGCAGGGATAAATGTAAAGTGCTTCATTTAGGTGAACTTGAATACCTATTCAGGAAAATTTGACTTCAATCCAACCTCAGACACTTGTGCTATGCAACCTGGGCAAGTCACTTAACCTCTGTTTGCCTTAGTTTCCTTAAATCATTGAGTGTGAGCTGTTATGTTGATTTTTCTTGAATTCTGCCTTATTTGTGAGTCGTTGTATTGGTAATTAAGGGGGAATTTTTTTTTACTGTTTTCTCTTTTGGAGCACTTAGGTAATCAAGTGCCTTTGATGAGTCTGGCCTTTGTTTCTTGATTAAATCAGGAGTCTTTGATGATCCGCTTACACCAAGGGAAAACCTAGTTCGTGTGGTTTTGAGTCTCATGGTTGTGACGCCCTTTGACCTTGAACAGAGTATATAAACCCAGAGGTTAGCATTTTGTTTGGGGCTCTTACTCACTGAAAGAGTGGTGTATGATTTGACCAAGACTCTGGGTAGCCATTGTTAAGGAGCCCTCCTCCCCCCTTGAAAGTCCAGATGTTGGTGCTTCCCTGGGAACTACATACTGAGATGTTGGACAGAAAGCTAGAAGCCTGTCTACTGGTTTGTGTTATTTTATCTGTTGATATTTTCTATTTGTAATTTCTGCTTGTGTTTGCTCTGAAGTTCAGGGTGCTGGCTTTTCCCCCTGAACCAAGTGAATGATACATGTATGTTTGATTAAAGTGAGATTGTTAACCCCTTAAGGTTGCTTTCCTTAGAAAAGCATATCAAAGAACCTGTGCTGGCAGCTCTTCTGTGTTCTGGTGTTGTTGGCCTTACACACCCACAGTAGCGGCAAGCCATCTATTGTTACAGTTGTGCAACTTCTAAAAACTAAACTTCTCAAAACTGAAAAACAGGTTGTGTAGCAGATAGAGTGTTGGACTTGGATGGGGTGTTTAGGGAGGACTAGCGCCTCTAGGGTGAGGCCCTGCTGAGTCCTTTTCAGGGCTGCTCATCCACCTTTGGTGTCCACTTTCACCCAACTCTCACCTGTGGTTCCAAGGAGCTGTAGTATGGGAAGCAGTCACATCACAGTAAAACATCTTGGCAGGCGGGCTAAACTAGATTGAGGGTAATCAATAGGCCTCAAACCAATCAGTGAGTTTACGGGATGTCTATCTGAAACATATGAAGACTTCCTCTAGTGGAATGAATGGATCAGAACAATTCATTCCAATAGCTGTCAATTTGTTCCAAAGGCTATGAAGGCAGCTGAAGCAGGCATTATGGAGTGCTTAGAGCTTGGCCAGATACGAATTACGCCAAGGTCATTCACTGCATCTCAGGCTATTGCCAGTCATCCTGACTTTTGTGATGCCAGTGAACTTTGATGGCTCTGGAAGAGATTGAGGCTGACAACTTTGTGCAACTCTGCCTCACTTAAATCCAACGCATATGCAAGCGAAGACATCACTCCATGATGGATAAACACCAACAGCCGGACTTGGAGACAGGAAGATCTGAGTTCAAGTTCTGTTTCAGTCCAGTTGTTTAATGCCAATGGACAAATCATCTCACTCTCTCAAGCTCAGTTTCTTCCTTCATAAAATAGGAATAATAATAGCACCAGTGGGTAAAGTTCGGGTTGCTCGAGGTTGTTGTGGGGATCTAATGATTGTACGCAACCTATGAAGCTCTGGTGTGTACCCATTTATCTTCTCCTGTTATAATATTTTGCTTGGTGATTTCGTTAGCTCCCATGGATTGAACTACCATCTCTGTGCAGATAAGTTTCAGAATTATTTATCCAACCCTAACTTCTTTCTTGATCTCCTGTCCTGCATCTTCAGCTACCTACTGGATGTCTCAAACTGGATAGACATATTAAGCTTAAAATGTTCCCAAATGAACTTTCCTTCAAAACCTCCCCTCTTTCTAATTTCCCCATTGCTGTTGGGGACACCATTCTCTTCTTCATTTAAACTCAAAACCTGGGCATCATTTGCTACTCCTCATTCTCTCTTACCCCTCTCTCTGCCACATCCAATCAGTAGCCTTGTTGAGTTGACCTTCATAACATCTCTTTTAATTCTCTTGTAACACTGCTACCACCCTAGCAGAGGCCCTCATCACCTCACATCTGTATTATTACAATAATCTCTTGTCTGGTCTACCTGACCCAAGTTTCTCCGCACTACAGACCATCGTCCACTAAGCTATCAGCTTAGCCTCCTTAAACCACAGGTCTGATCATATTACCCCAATATGTGACGAACTGCAGAAGCTCCCTATTACCTCCAGAAACAAATATAAACATTTTTTTTTTGCTTTTAAAGCTCTTCATAGCCTGGCTTCCTATTACTCCATCTTCTTGCACTTTACTCCCTTTTACATACTCTGCCATGCAGTGGCACTAGCCTCCTGGCTGTTCCTCAAACAAGACACTCAATCTCCCAATTGGCTGTCTCCCATGCCTATAACTCTTTTCTAACCCCACCTCCTCCATAGCCACAGCTACTGAACTCCTAAGAAAGAAAATTCCCCCCAAACCAACTGTCAATCAAATGCCACCAACAGGGGAGCAACCCTTGTGGAAAGGCCTCCTTGCCAACCTTATCAGGTACTGAAGACCCCACCTCCTCAGTAGCCACAGCTACTAATGTCCTAGGAAAGAAGACTCCCTCAACCAAAGTCCCTGGCATAATTGACTCATCACTAGAAACTGTTTTAGTTTGATTAATAGAAATGACATCGAAGAAGATGTAATGCCATCTGCTTTACCAATGGATCACTGGACCTTTCCATGTGATTCAAAGCTGAAACTCTCTGTGTTGTCTCTCTTATTAGAATGTGAGTATAACTTTTTTTATTTTCACTTCCTGGCTTCTTTTAAGTCCTGGCTAAAGTCTCACCTTCAGCAAGAAATCTTTCCCAGTCTCCGTTAATCTTGTATCTTCCCTCTGAGATTATCCATAATTCGTCATATACATGAATATAATGTACATAGGATATGTGTGTGTACATACTTTCTACACAGTTATTTGAATGTTGTCTTCCCCTACTCCCACCCATTAACTGTGAAATCCTTGAGAGCAGGGCCTTTTTTTTTTTTTGGTCTTTCTTTGTATAGCCAGCACTTGGCTTAGGGCCTGACACATAGTAGGTGCTTAATAAATGCTAGTTGACTTGATCTAAAATGAAATAATATGTGTAAAACATTTTGCAATTCTGTAAGCACTATATGAATGCAAACTGGTAGTAATATTCTAAAAAACATTTATTGAATTCTTACTGTACTGAGAACAAGAAGTCATAGATTTAAAGCAGGAAAGACCATCTAGTCCAACTCTGTCACTTTTGAGATAAAGAAACTGAATTTAAGAGACTTGCCCAAAGTCACACAGCTAAAAAATATCAGAGCTGGGATTTGAACTCCATGTCTCTTGACTCTAAATTCAGGGCTCTTCCTGTTTCACTACATCTTTCCTGGTACCAGATGTTATAAGAATATGTATAGGAATAGAAAGGCAATCTGTTGATTAAAGGGTTCATAATATAATGAGAAACTATTAAATCATATTATTCGAAGGGATCTTGGTAATCATTTCATCTTATGCCTTCTTTTTAAAAATAATTAATTTATTTTTAGTTTTCAACATTCACTTCCATAAGATTTTGAGTTTTAAATTTCCTCCCCATTCCTCTTCTACCTCCTCTCCAAGATGGCATGACATCTGATATAGGCTCTACTTATACATTTATATTAAATATGTTTTCACATTAGTCATGACATAAGAATTTGAACTAATGGGAGGAACCACAAGAAAGAAGAAACAAAACAAAACAACAAAAGAAAAGGAGACCAAATAGTATGCTTCCATCTGCATTCAGACTCTAAACTTCTTTCTCTGGATATGGATAGCATTTTCCATTGTGAGTCTTTCAGAGTTGTCTTAGATCCTTGCACTGCTGAGAAGAGCTAAGTCTATCAAAGTTAGTCATCAGCATAATGTGGCTGTTACTTTGTACAATGTTCTCCTGGTTCTGCTCATTTCACTCAGCATCACTTCATCTAAGTCTTTATGCTTTCGTAAGAGAGAATATCACTTGCTGGCTCAGACAGTTTATTCACCTTCTCAGTCCCTCTTGACACTTCTTAGTCCCTGAAAAGGGTGGAAATTGCTCAGTGGAGAGATGGGCATAATCAGTAATCAGGTCAAATATGGTTTACAAGTAAGGCTTTTATAAATAAAATAACTGTAGTTAAGTGAAATTTTACCCCATTTCAAGGTGGATGGGTAAGAACTTTAGCACATGCTAACCCTGTGGCCATAACCAGTCTTTTTAACACAGGAAGATACACAGTGACTGAGCAGGATTTTTGATTACAGCATCTTCCTGAAACAAGGTGATTTTGGCACTATCTTTCAAAAGCAATAGGAGTTCAACAAATGTTTGTTGAATTGGACCAAACAACAATGAAAGAGCCTACCAGTTTGCAGCTGTTGTTATTAAGACAGGTGTTCTGACTACCTACCTGGAGGAATACTTGCCTCCGGTGGCCATTTCAGCTGTCAATTTAAAGATTAAGTATTACCAGGAGTACCCCGTTATCAGAGTAAAAGTCCACATCTGGTCTTTCCATTAACAACTGGTCAACTACCAAAGTGGAAGGAGACATGAACTCTTAGGCACAATCAGGCTATTAGATAGTTTTGCTGATACTGTTTGGGGAAGAGTGAGGGTGTTGTTTGGGTGTTTGGGAGGATTTAACTCTTGTGTCAAAACAAAATGCACCCATCAAAAAAGTATTTGCATGAGGGAAATGGGATATAATAGAAATATTCTGTTCCCAGGCCTGGACAACCTCAAAGGTATCTTCCAATTCTGAGATTCTGTAAAGTAGGAGAGGGTACATACATATAGTTTCTAGTGATAGATCAACAACTAAGACGTATCTATCCTTGTAAAGACTTGCTTTCTTCTAACTCTGTTGGGTGGGGGAAGGGAAGAGGTGACAAGTATTGTTTTCCTGTGTTTTCCTCGGTTTTCTATCAATGCGAATTGAGACTTGCTTTGTGATTTGCAGTCCCAGATCTGTGAGACTAAGCAACTTGTCCGATTCATAAAGTTACCTAAGCAATTATTTTTACTGAATCTTAGAGCTAATCAGAACCTCACAGGTCATCTAATCCAGGGGTGGGGAACCTGTGGCTTTGAGGCCACATGTGGCTCTCTAGGTCCTCAGGTTCAGCTCTTTGACTGAATCCAAACTTCACAGAACAAATCCCCTTAATAAAAAGATTTGTTCTGTAAAACTTGGACTCAGTCAAAAGGCTCCACCTAAGGACCTAGAAGGACACATATGGCCTCGAGGCTGAAGGTTCTCCACTTCTGAATTCTAATCCAACCCTTTCCTGCTCATTTTACAGCTGAGGAAACTGAAGCTCAGAGAGAAAAGGGGCAGTATATTGCTCAGTTACTTCATTGCTTGAGAAATTTGCTTTTTTAGCTACATTTGCCAATTTTTTTAATGCACCTCTGATTGGTATGGGAAACTCCTGATGGGGGAACTCCCTCTGCCAATGGGGAGAGGAAACTGCTTTGTAATTCATTGTCTTAGAGAGTTGACTAAGAGGTTATATGACTTGCCCAGGGTCATGCAGCTAGCATGTGTCAGAGGTGGAAATTTTAAACCTAGATCTTTGTAACAGTGAAACCAGCTGTCTATCCATTTCACCAAGATGAGCTGATAATTATGCTTGACGTTTGTTTACATGGTGCCTTACAAAAATTAGCTTCTTTGAGAGGTAAGTACTACAGATGTTATGATAGCTATTTTACAGATTAGGGAACTGAGGCTCAGAGATATTAAGTGACTTGCCCTAAAGTTGCACAGCTAATAAATTTCAAAGGTAAGATTTGAATCCTGGTCTTTGTAACTCAGAGTCTATCACTCTACCCACTACCACACAGTCTCTGGAGACATCGTACTCCAAACTTTTTTTTCTTCTAAAATTAATCTTTAATTTAAGTCCTGTAGGTGTTTTTGGTAGAGTTTGTCCTGATTTGTGTTTAGATCATCACTTAGGTTAATAACCTCATCTATTCTCTTTTGTTAAAATATGGAAATAGCACATTTTCAAATCTCAGAACCATGACTTTCAGAGGGAACCTGTTTGTTAGCCTGGCTGGGTGATTATCAGGCTTGTCATACATCTGTCTATGAAGGGAAAGGAAACTTCCATTGACTAGTGGATGAAGAAAGACAATATTTGTCCAATTCTCCCTGTCTTCTTCTCCATTCCTCTGTCCACAATATTGTACTATCTTTTTTAGTACACTGTCTACTATGAGGATGAGGCTGCAGTAGGGCTTAGGAGGTCAGAAATGACATTGGGCTTTTAGAATGGCTTGGTTCCCTTGAGATTGACTCTCAGCTGTTAGGCAGCTGGGAAAGTCATCAATTTATTAAATAAAATACCATAATAATTAGCATATTAATATTTAATACAATACATTATATTATAATAAAATTAATCTATTAAACAAAATCAGTCAATACAAATTTATTATAGTGCCTTACAAACATTAGCTTGTTTGAGAGGTACTACAGATGTTATGATCACTATTTTACAGATTAGGAAACTGAGGCTCAAAGATATTTAGTGACTTGCCCCAAAGTTGCACAGCTAATAAATTTCTGTCTGTGGCAGATACTATGCTGGGCACTGGGGATCCAAAGACAAAGTTGAGGGAGTCACTGATCTCAAGGAGCTTAGATGCTGGGTAGGAGAGGGGGTGAAATGTGTTCACAGATAAATACAGTCTATATTCAAAATAAATAAGCTGTGATGGGAGGGATGGAGAGGTGGCTCCAACACGTGGATGAATTAAGACTCTGGGACAGTCAGCTATGTCAGGCTGCTTCACATCTGTTATCTCATTCAATCCTCACAACCACCCTGGGAGGTAGGTGATTATCCCCATTTTACAGATGAGAAAACTAATGCAGATAGAAGTTAAGTGACTTAGTCAGGGTCACATAACTAGTAAATATCCAAGATGGGATTTGAACTCAGATCTTCCTGACTCCAAGTCCCTTGCTTTTACACAGCATGATACCTAGCTGCCTAGTTAGAGTATGAACTCCTTGAAAGCAGAGATTGTCTTGGCTTTTTTTCTATTTGAATCCTCAGTGTTTAGTGTACAGAAATTGCCTAAATTAATGCTTTTTCAATTATTCATTCATATGCCATGATCTCAAAGCCCTTTACCATGCTAGATGCCTTTCTCTAAACACTCTCTAGTTTATAAAAGTTCTCCCTAAAATGTAGGATGTATAACTGAAAACAATACTCTAGATTTGGTCTGACTAGAGCTGAATAGAGTAAGATTGTCACTTCTCTAGATCTGAATACCTTATTGAATCCTAAAACAGAATTAGATTTTTTGGGGGGAGGGGCAGCCATATCCCCTCATGACACTGAGTTTGCATTTCATTGAAACCCCCAGATCTTTTTCAAATAAGGTGTTATGTAGCCACATCTTCCCAATCTTGTACTCATATAGCTGACTTTTTTTTAACCCATATGAGACTTTATACATGTACCTGTACTAAGTTTCATCTTATTCAATTTGGCCCAATGCACTAGCCTGTGGGGACTGGGTTTTTGTTTTTGTTTGATTTTCAAAGCAATTAGACTTAAGTGATTTGCCCAGTGTCAGACAGGTAGTAAGTGTCTAAGGATGGATTTGAACCTCGGTCTTATTGACTCCAAAGCCCATCCTCTATTCATTGTGCCCCCCAGCTGCCCTTAGAGATTGTTTTGAATCCTGACATTGCATCCGATATGTTAGCTATTGTTCCCAGCTTGGTGTCATCTGAAATTCTGATAAACATGCTCTCTCTACATACCTTTATCCAAACCATTGATAAAAATTTTAAACATCACAGTGCTGAGCAAAGATCCTAGTCAGTTATACTGTCTCAGTTTTCTTCATTTATCAGTACCTTTCAAATGAGGACAATAATACTCAACTTATTGTGTTATAAATAGTGAAATGAGATAACATACATATATAACCCACTATGGGCTACTTCTCCTCCTCCCACTTTTATTGGTGGGCCAAGTTCTAGGAGTAATGCCGGGGGCCAAGGTTTCTAGTATTGTCACTCATGAGCCCCTACTGGTGTGCTTCCCATTGATTGTCAGCCAGTATCCTCAATTAGGCTTTAGAAAAGCAGTATTTACTAAGGTGAAATAATAAGAACAGTTGGTATAAAACATCTTCCAAAAGTCTGGAGTGTACTCTCTCACAAAGACAAGCAGGTTCCCAGAGAATGAGTTCTAATTGTAGAATACACATTGTGGCAAAGGGTAAGCTCACAGCTCCTGGTTAATGAAGCTTTTTTTTTCTTCTATGGAATTCTCATGAAGATTCTCTTAAGTGTAGCTCCCTGATGGGCTGTGAGAGCTGGTGCTTTGAAGGGTCCATAATCAGCATTTTGTAGGGACCAATGCTGGTCAATGGTGGGACCTCTGATAGATCTGCCAGACTTTCATGGTTGCCTGGGTAGATGATTTCCTCTCAGGGGTTTGGCTGGTAGCTCCTCTACCATTAGAAAGGCCTGCTGCTAGAATGGGCTGTACTGGCTTACTGTTTTTATACATACTCCTGTAGATGCATCTGGTTCTCTCAGTGAATCACAAGATATTTCCTGTATGGTGTCAACTGTTTTTATACAGCCATCAAAGTATTTTATTCCTCTCAAATTTTTTGAGGATTTGTTTGAACCCATGTCTCGTTCCATTAATTTGGGTGGGGATGGGAGCTCCCACCGTGTTTGTGTGTGTCTGTGTGTGTGTGTCTGTGTGTGTGTGTGTGTGTATGTGTGTGTGTGTGTGTGTAGGGTCTCAGTTGCTTCATCTGTAACATGAGAGAGTTGGAATATTAGATAATCCTGAATTTTCCCTCCAGGTCTAAGTAGACAGTGTTTCTTCTGTGTTCTTTCATTCTTTTTTTTTTCTTTCTGTGACTCCCTTCCCCAGAGCACCCCAGCTGGGTATGCTTAATGTCATTTAAGTTTTCTCTCTTGGTTACCATATCATACATAACTGTTTTCTCCGCTTACTCTCCATCAAAGAATATACCCTAGTAATACATTCCTTCAGGACCCTGTTCATTCTGTTAGGTGACAGTGGCTGGTGATGGGTTATTCAATCAGATTTTGCTATTTCCCATGATATGTTTGCCCTCTAGTCTGTTGCTATAACATATATAATGTAACATAATCATTTAATAGAGCTAAAATGCAGATTTACACAAGACGCCTTTAAGGAGATACTATAACAATTGTAGTGAGGTGGGAAATATTTGGTGACAGAGACCTTTTTAGAGATCTGGGACAAATCATTTGTGCTCTCTAAGCACATTTTGAAAATCATACCCCTTTTTGTGGTATTGTCTGTCCACCAAAGCTTTTGAGCCTTGAGTGTGTAGCAAAGTAGACGAGGTTGACCAGAACTCACTTGAAGGTCACCTCTCAGCTTGAAATTTTATCTGTTCCCATGTTTAATCTTATCATCCTAACCTCTAGAAAAATCCAGGGAATGTTTGAGATATCTCTCTCATAGTAATTAATTAATAAGAATCATCCCATAATCACTATGAAGAAGGGGCCCACCTTTCTCACCACCACCACCCACTGCTACCACTCGGCAGCTAAGCACAAAAGCCTGAGTGGGGCAACACTTCACAGACCACTGGTTATGCTTCCAATCCAGCCCTCACAGCCATCCTCTAGGGAAACGACTTCTGTGGAAAAGGAGCCAGCCATCCCCACTAACTGCTAACCAACTGTCACACACAGAGGCAGGCAAGCCAGCCTCACTGAAGGAACAAGGCACCCTGAGAAAGAAAGAGAGTTAGGGGGCAGTACGTACCAGGCAAGTTAAACCCACATTACTTTGACCACTAACTTCCCTCAAACTCCGATGGGATATCCCAGGACCCTAACTCAAGAGACTTTGGAACAGCAATGTCCCTCCGGAGCTACAGCCACAGTTAGTGAAGACCCAGAGAAGAAAGTTCTTGCCACCAAATGCTTTATCACTGTCCAACATCAGGGACTGATATGATTTTATCAGTGGAAATGACTTTAAAGAAAAGACATTATCATCTGCCATGCTATTGCACTCTAAAGACCGTAACACCTTTCATCTGTATACAGTAGGAATTTAATAATTTAATAAAGTTTGTTGAATTGAATTCTGTTAATGATGTGGGATCACAGGATTTAGAGCTGAACAGGATGTCAGAGATAATCTAATCTGACTACATGATTTTACAGATGAGAAATCTGATTCCCAGGTGATTTATACAAGATGACAAAGGTCATAACTAGCAGAAACGGGATTCTAACTCAGGCCTCTGACTGCAAATTCAGAGCTCTGGGGAAAGGACATTAAATGGAGGTAAAGAACAAGAGTTGCTTATATATATGTATATATACACACATATATGTATGTATATACATATATACACACATGCATATATCCATATATCTTTAAAGAGCAAGGCTTATTTCTGTATGTGTATATACATATATGCACATCTATCAATATGTATTATATTTGCATAAGTATTTATCCAGCATAGAAAATACTGGAGCCTACCTGTAAGTATGTAGGGTAGACAGTTGTCTCTGTGGTTTTACTTAAAGGAGAAAGAAAAGGCCCACACATTACTCTCACCAAGTAATTACCAGCCTATAACCTCTTAGCAGATACCTAAAATTCCACTTCTTGAGATTTATTCTTTTGGGTTAAGGATTACTTTATCTATGTCTTCTCTGAAGGAGTTAAGAAATTAAACTGCTACCTGTCAGTAGAACTTCAGTGTGAATTCATTTGGCAGATTGATTTCTTCCAATACTAAAGGTCCCCAGGATCATAGAAACAGAGAATATTAGCACAGGACAAGACCTTGTCTATTCTCTCCCTACTGAAATCATGAATCCCATCTATAATATCCCTTCGAGATGATGATTCAGCCTCTGTTGTAGGAAATAAAGCTGGCTGGGTAGGTGGGAGCCAGACTGTAGAGGTCTTTGAACACCAGGCTGATGAATTCATATTTAATCTTATGAACAACAGAAAGTCACTGAAAACCTTGAACAGGGAGTAACTTCCCTAGAGATAATATCCCTCTTCTCCTCCTGCCATCATGGGGATCAGGTTTTGAAGTGAAATAAAAATGTCTGGATGGCTCTAAGATCTCAAAACAAACAAAGAACAAACCCTAAACCAAAATCAAGTAAGGATATCATCTCACCTCATCCCACTAGGACTGATAGAATGTAAGCTACTTGAGGGCAGGGCCCATTTAATTTTTGTCTTTCTTTCCCCAAGAGCAGCACTTAGAACACAGCACTAGATGTTTAACAAATATTTAGAGATCAGTTGTTTGACAGGACCCACTTAAAAACCTGATATAGATGTGAAACAGTAAGCTCATGGGGTTGTGGTCCTAGTTTAAAACCATTATCCAGGTGCATCTATGCCAGCCATCTAATTCTATGCTAAGCATTCACTAGACCACAAAACATCTAACCAGCACTGTTGTTAGCCTTTCAAAAATATTCACTTGCTAAGTTTCATAGGATTTGGAGCTGGAAGGAAGCTTAAAATCAACTAGATTCGTACATTTTCCAACTTTATGGAATATGAAAACCGTGCATCATTTAGTCATCCCTCCAATCAACAAATATTTTAAAACGGTGCTGTTTAGCCAAGAGAATAACCCCTTCATTTTACAGATGGGGAAACTGAGGCCCAAAGAAATTATTAATGGCAGTGGTAGGGAAACCTGTACCTTACATTGTTTCTTAATTTTTTAATGTACAAATCTTGTTTATCTAACTTGATTGTGAGTCCCAGGAGGTAAGGAACCATCTCTTATTTTTTGGTATGCCCATAAAACCCATTGTTTTAAGGGAATTGTCTGTGGCAAGCAATAATTTTGATATGTTCCATTTTGTGACGGAATGGTCATATTATTTTCTTCTGCTGATACTAGGAGGATTAAGAAAAATCTGACTCTGAACAGATGAAATCATTATAGTGGATTCTCCATATTTAATTCATTCTGTCAGTCCAGCGCTGGACTTTATGGCACCTGTGTGTATTTCATCTCTCTCTTTTGTTGTGTTTTTATTCTGTAATTTTAAAGAACAGTTGTGGCTCCAAAGAAAAATGCATAAATTGTAGCTCTTAAAGAGCACACTTCAATGAAAGATAGAAATATTGCAGTGGTTGTTGAAGTAGAGAAGTCAAATGTTTCAAGGATTATTCAAGTCCCAAAAGAAATGGATCAGCCACTAAGAAGCACCAAAGAAAGTGAGAGTGAAAACAAAAAAGACAATGATGCAAGAATCAACAAATCACTCCTTCAAAACAGCCTAATTAGTCCTCAGAAAACAAATAAAGATCTTCAGAGGGACTTGGCAGTTGGAGGGGCTGATATTGATTCAGGCTTCTTAACGATGGAAGAACAGCAAGAAGACCAGTAAAACTAACAAACAAAAAATCAGTGGCTAACTGTTGCCAGGAAGAAAAAATGCCTGTAATTGTCAAGACAATACAAAGATTGGAATACTGAACATTGGAAAAGAAAGAAAGATCATTTCTACTGATGAACCTGCCTTTTTCATTCAAGGATACACCAAGACTATTGTCAAAGAAATCCAGGTGAGCCTTTAAAATTGGAGCATATTCTTCAGGCTATAAAACATGTAGCCTTCAAATGCTTTAGGGATTTTTAAAAAAAAATTCCAGTAGGCCTGAAAATTTTGTCCCTGTTGAGAGAATGATGAATCCTGATAAATATATTGATACTAAAAAGAAAAATTGTTCCAGAATTATAGAAATTCCCAAAAGGAGATGGAATACTTCTATATGGCCTTGCCTGAGGCCATATGTGATGAAATGTTAAGAATTTTTCCAAGTGATGGAGGTAAACATATTTAAATGGCCTGGGAACTCACATGTTTTAAATCCAATTAAAATCAATGTGTTATAATCAAGGCTAGAATTGGAAAAATGGACTATTCATCAAAGTTACATTAACATCCAATATGATAAGTTTGGTTTAAGGATGAAGAATTTAAAAATGTTTCAGAGTTTTGTGAGTTCAGTGCCATATGATATAAAACAAGTGATTGTAACAAAAGGCTGACATTTTATATTAAGTGTATTCCTAAAGATGTAAAGATTGTAAGTTTATTGTATGTCAATAATTTAATTCTTTTACTTTGTCCTAATTAATATGTACAATGTTAAAACATAGAGTGAGGGCTCAATGAAGGGCAACTAGGTGGTGTAGTGTATAGAGCACCAGGAAGACCTGAATTCAAATCTAGCCTCAGACACATCTTGGCTATGTGATTCTGGGAAAGTCACTTAACCTTCATCTATAAAATGAGCTGGGGAAGGAAATGGCAAACCACTCTAGTATCTTTACCAAGAAAACCCCAGTGGGGTCACAAAGAGTTGGATATGACTAAAATGACTGAACAACGAAAAAAGGGCTCAATAAATGTTGATTCGATGCAATGCATTTTAATGCATTTTCATTATGTGTCTATGATAAGAGGCATCACAGCCTAGTGGAATAGAGAACTGGACCTGAAATCTGAACCGATGTGGCTTTAAATTCCACTTCCGTAAAAGCACTTAGCTTCTCTCAGACTCAACTTCCTCATCTGTACAATGGGCATAATAGCAAAACCTGTTGTACCTGCCTCATGGAGTTGTTGTGAGGCCCAAATGAGAGAATGTATTCAAAAGACTTTGGAAATCTTAAAGTGCTATGTAAATGGAACATACGTTTATTATTGCTTTGTGAAAGAACGGCATATTGAGAATGCAATGATAAAAAGTAATACAGTTCCTGCCATCCAGGAAGTTACAACTAATAATGAGCTTCATTGACCTTTCTACTGGTTTGCAAACAGATTTCACTCTTATTTAGTATTTTGTTCTCCACCTCCTCCTATTTCTGAGACCAACCAAGAGTTCGGCTGAGTAGGTGGGAAGGAGTCCTGGAAACAAGAAAAACATGATGGTTTGGTGTTTGAAGGTCCAGGGGTTAAGGAGGGGTGAGGAGGCTGGGAGGGAAAGGAGGATCAGGAAATGGAACTTTTCCAAGGATTGATTTTTAAAATCCCCACATCAACATATCTTTCACAGAGCTGGTTAATAATCAATTTTCATGAGAAAGAAAAACTGCCTTCTCTCCATAGGGGACAAGACCAAGAACTTGAGTATAGCCTTGCAGATATTCTTAACTAACTCACATTTTAAATGGGTTTAGAGTAGAGATTCTTTACCTGGAATTACCAAACCTAAAAAACCAGAAGATTTCAATAACTGTATTTCAATATAATTGGTTTCTTTTGCAATCCTGTGCATTTTATTTTCTCATGTAAAAAATTCTTCTGAGAAGGGGTCTGTAGTTCACCTGACAGGTAAAGAGGTTGATGACACAAAAAAGTTAAGAACCCCTGATTGAGAGGTCCTAAATAGCAGTCTTATTTTCTTTTCCATGTCATAGATGTTATTCATGAAAAAATTTATTCATGTTTTGCATAATAGTCTTTGCCAAAACCCAACTTGTCTCTATTCTTGGAGCCATATCCTAAATCAGACATATATACCTTAATGCTATAGTTCTACTCATTTAAAAAGAAAAGAAAGGAAGAGAAAAAAATCACTGCTGCTGATGGCACTACTGAAATGGGAAGAACAAGTGGTATCCTGGATAGGGCACCAGGAGGTCCTGAATTCAAATTCTGCCTTAGATACTTACTAGCTATGTAACCCTGGGTAAATTACTTAAGCTTTTTTGTCTCAGTTCCTCCAGTGCCAAATGAGCTGAAGATTGCACTGGCAAACCACTCCAGTATCTTTGCCAAGAAAACCCCAAATGGGGTCATGAAGAGTCAGATACAACTGAAATAACTGTACAACAAAACCAAAATGGACCACAGACCTTGGCCTAATCTTAAACATGCATTACCCTTTCAATTTTTCTCTCAGCATTCAAATTCTCTCCTACTTTGAAAAATATGAAAGAAAATTGAAAAAAAAATCATCTAAAGGGAAAAGTACAACTCATGTCAAAAGCAAGAGATGTTCTAACTTATTCTTTCCCTGCTGAGTATCCCTCTCATTCTTGAGTTGTCAAGTGGAGAATTGGAGGTTGAGTCTACTGTGTGACTTAGCATCTCTCTGTGTGACTGTCAAGACATCAGGTCCTAACAGAGAAGCAGAAAGATGGTTATTTTAAAATTAAATAGAACCTTAAACCTTTTGGCATAGAGAGATGTTTTAAATTCTTCAACTTTTGTGCTATTGTCTAAGACTTGAAAGCTAGGAGAGAATATAAAAAGACTATCTTCATTTTGAAGGTTCAGAAACCAAGAGAAGTTGGAATTTACTCAAAATCACCCAGTTAGAGGCAGAGCATGGATTAGATTTCAGGATTCCTGACTTCAATATTAATATATCACAAACTATTTTGAAAAAACAAAAACATCATAGTTTTCAAAGGCTAGTTTTACGGACACATGATTGTTTCCTGGCCGTGTTCTCCCACCCCCCTTTCTCTCTTTCTCTCTCTCTCTCTCTCTCTCTCTCCCCCTTCCTTCCTTCCTTTCTTTCTTTCTTTTTCTTTCTTTCTTTCTTTCTTTCTTTCTTTCTTTCTTTCTTTCTTTCTTTCTTTCTTTCTTTCTTTCTTTCTTTCTCTTTCTTTCTTTCTTTCTTTCTTTCTTTCTTTCTTCCTTTCTTTCTTTCTTTCTTTCTTTCTCACACACGTGTGTGTATATTCCCCCAATTACATATTAAAACAATTTTTAACATTTTTTTAAGTTTTGAGTTCCAAATTCTATCCCTCCCTCCTTCTCTCCCCCAGCCCTGGTAAATAATCAGATATAGGTTATACATGTGAAATCATGTAAAACATTTTTTAGTCATTTTGTATAAGAAGACTTGAATAAAAGAAAAAGAATGAAAGAAAGTTAAATATAGCATACTTCAGTATGTATTCAAACAATATCAGTTCTTTCTCTGGAGGTGGATAGTATGCTTCATCATTCATGCTTTCAGCCCTTTGGGGTTGTCTTGGATCACTGTATTGCTGAGAATAGCTGTCATTCATAGTTCTTCATCATACAATATTGCCGTTGTTGTGTATAACCTTTTCCTAGTTCTGTTCACTTCACTTTGCATCAATTCATGTAAGTCCAGGTTTTTCAGAAATCATCCTGCTTGCCATTTCTTATCGCACAATAATATTCTGATAATTCACAGTCATATACCACAGCTTATGTAGACATTCCCCAGTTAATGGGCACTCTTCGATTTCCAGTTCTTAGCCACCACAAAAAGAGCTGCTATAAATACTTTTGTACATATAGGTCCTTTTCCTTTTTCTTTGATCTCTTTGAGATACATACATCGGGGTGGTATTGCTAGGTCAAAGGGTTTGCATAGTTTTATAGCCCTTTGGGCATAGTTCCAAATTGTTCTCCAGAATGGTTGGATCAATTCCTTTGTGCTTTTTTCACATCTTGATCCTGGACTATTTTCTCCTCTCCTTTCCACCAAACCAAGCCCTGTCTAATCTTTAAAGCCCAGCTCCATGAAGCTTTTGCACGCCAGCACAAAAAGAAAAGGAAAGCTTTCTCTCACTACTCTGCACTGATGATATCTATTGTCTACATTACTTATGGGACAAGTATATATTGCCTTCCTCCTAGGTGACGCAATGGATAGAGCACTGGGCCTAGAGTGAGGAAGACTTGAGTTCAAATCTGATCTCAGATACTTACTAGCCATGTGACTCAGGGCCAGTCACTTAACCTCAGTTTTCTCATCTGTAAAATGAAGATAATAACAGCACCTACTTCCCAAGGTTATTGTGCGGACCAAAAGAAGTAATAAATGCAAAGCACCTGGCACATGGTAAGCTATATAAAGTGCTGTTTGTTATTATTATTATTGTTATAATTTCTCCCATTTTCATGGTTATTTAACTCTCATATCATCATTCAGCTTCTTATGCCTAGATGCATTGTATAACCAGTTAAATTGCGGGCTCCTTGAAGACAGGGAGGAAATCTTGAACCTTTTTATGTTCCTAGTACAATATGTTGCACATCATAGGTACATCTGTCCTTCGATTGATGAATTCCTTTATGAAATCCTTAGGGCTTGTGAGCATCTGTGATTCTTCTTAAAGCAACTTCCCAGTAGTGTTGTGACTATTGTAAGGTACGAGTAAATCCTATCCTATCTCTACTGCTAATTGTTATGGTGAGAATACAACATTAGGTGAAATAACATTCTAAAGGACAATTAATACCATAAGAATAATGTTTAGATGGAAGATATGCTCTTGGTGGAGGGACTGTGGGAGGTAGTCAGGAACAAGGAGAGCTGTAAGATCAGAAGCATAGAAGGTGGGGAGTCAGGTGGCAAGTGGAGTAAGTAAGTAGGCTTGGGCTGATCTTGGTTGAATGGTTGAAAGGTGGATGATTTTACCCTAAGAATTGATGATATTCTTGTAGCTTTTGGTAATAACTGCATGACCATGAAGTCAGGAGTGGAAAAAATTAGCGAAATTCTGATTGCTCTCTTCTCACATTTTTATCAAGGATACCCTTAATGTGTCCATAAGTCCTTCTCACAAATATTTCTATAGAGATGCAAAAGTAGGTACCTGGTCAGTAGTTGCTGATGTCTGCTTCCATTATTCCTCTTTTGGTAATAATACTTCAGCTTATCTTTTCCAGTCTTTCAAGATTCTCTCTGAGATTGCTTAAAAATTGATTCTTTAGTGCTTTTAAAAGTATGCTTAATCCAGCACAAATTCCTTTCTTACATATTTTGTCCTATTTAGCCACTCTTCTTGACTTTCAGATTCAAAAGGCAGACTTGGAATAAACTGAAGAGAACATCCAGTCCAATCACTTTATTTTGTAGGTCAGAAAAATGAGGACCAGGGAGATAAAGTCACATTCCCAAATTCACACACCTCGTAAGTAGGAGGGCTGGGATTTGAACCCTATGCTTTGATTCTGGTTCTAGTGGAAAAAAATCCACATCTTTCCGCTACATCACATTCCCACTTCCTAAGCTGCATTTCGACTTTTACATATAACGTATTTGGTACTGAGTTATTGAAATGCAAGTAAAATCATTCCATTATCATTGATGATATAAAAATAGTAGCAGATCTGTTCCATTTCACATCTATTTGATGTCCTTCCAATTTCATTTACATATGTTATCGGCATGATCTGTCTTAGATGGCTCTCATGCTGATGAGATACACCATTACTCAAAAGCAGTCGACATAGCAATCCACACAGAACAAAAAGACCAAGTGGATAAAGAGTACATGTTTCCCGGATTATGACATGTGGTAGAATGGGAATCTATTGACTTGGTCTATTAGAATATATATTTGGGACAGATACGACAAATAGACAATGAGTTTTGTCTAATTCCCAGAAGGAAGGAAAGACATTTGATCACATTTGGGAAACTGTGTTGTATTTTCAATTACCTGAAGCTATACCCTTCTCTAAAAGACCACTTTAACACTAATATTGTTCTGATGATACCACGTAGTGGACAAGAGCCAAGAGAAGTCTTTTCTTGGCAGATTGCACTTTCTATCATACCCATCCTCCCACTTATCTTCAATCTCTTCCTGATGACTGCCTGCTTTTCTGTGGCCTTCAAATATGCCCATGGCTCTCCCATCCTGAAAAAAATCCTCCCTTGATTCCTCCATCCCTGATAGCTATTGTCCTATATCTCTTCTTCTATTTGTGACTAAAGTCTTTGGGAAGGCTGTCCACAATCAATGCCTCCACTTCTTTTCTTCCCACACTCTTCTTAACTGTCTGCAATCTGACTTCTGATCTCATTATTCAACCGAAACTACTCTCTCCAAAGTTACAGATGATCTTAGTTGCTAAATTTAATGGCTTTTCTTCAATCCTCACCTGTTTTGACCTCTCTGAAACCTTTGACCTTGTCAATCACTCTTTTTTTTGATGCTCTGTTTTCTTTAGGTTTTCATAATATTGCTTTCTCCTGGTTCTGCTCCTATATGTCTGACTGCTCCTTTGCAAACAGACTTAAGTGACTTGCCCAGGGTCACACAGCTAGTATGTGTCTAAGGCCAGATTTGAACTCAGAAAGATGAGTCTTCTTGACTTCAGTCCTGGTGCTCTATTCACTGCATTACTGAGCTGGGTCTGACCATGTCAGACCTATTCAATAAACTCCTATTCAATAAACTCCATGATCTAGATGGCTCTGGAGGAGAAAGTGAGACCTTGCACAGCCCTCCCTCACTCAAATCAAAGTCAACTGCAAGTCATGTCATCATTTCCCTGATGTCATGGTCCTCTCCGAGAACAAATGACAGACACAACCTGTGAGTAACCTCTCCTCCCCTCCTCTTCCCTCCTCTCCCTTCTTCTCTCCTCTCCACATAACAACAACAACAAACACAATAAACTGCAGCAGTTCTCTATTATCCCTAGGGATAGTGGCATGGGGAACAGCCAGGTAAAACACCTGGAGTAGAGAGATGGAACTGCTTGTTCCAGGAAGGAGGGTAGTGTCAGTGGGTCATAGAGTACCTTGGGGCTGTAAACTATAAGAAAACTGGAAAGGCAGGAAGAATGTGAACTCTTTGAGAGCAGTGACTGCCTTTTTTCTTTTGCCTTTCTTTGTATCCCTAGAATTTAGCCCAGTGCCTGGCACATAGTAGGTGCTTAATAATGCTAGTTGACTGATCGAACCACCTCTACAGTTAAAAAAAAAGACAGCCATTTGACTAAAATAGTGTACTTGATTAATGACATTCCCCTTCTTGTGCCCGTGCCTTTGAACAGGCTATCTTCCAATCCTGCAATGCACTCCTTTCTTACTTCCTCCTTTATAGAATCCCAACATTCCTTCAACGCTCAGCTGGAGCATCACTTCCAACTATTTGCATCTTGTCCCCTCCGCCGCAAGTTGATAGTGTTCTCCCTTCTATAGTTACTTTGTATGTATCTTATTTACTTGTTACATATTTTAAGAAAAAACATATAAACTAGGTGGGGCAGCTATGGATAGAGCACTGGGATTGGAGTCAAGAAAAACCTGAGTTCAAATTCAGCTTCAGATACTTCCTAGCTGTATGACCCTGGGCAAGTCACTTAACCTCTGTTTGCTTTAGTTTCTTCATCTGTTAAATAACAGATAATAACAAATAATAAATAAATATTAAGTAAACAATAAAAATCAGATAACAAATAATAAATAACCCTCCCAGGGTTGTTGTGAGGATCAAATGGGATAATAATTCTAAAGTACTCAGTACAGTGCCTGGCACATAGTAGGTACTATATAAATAGTAGCTATTATTATTCCTACAACTTACTCCCCTTCACATTCCCTGACACCAGCCCCCTTACTCTTCCTCATAGAAGAAGCTACATCTCCAGACTCTTGCATTTTCACTGGTTGTGTCATTCCATGCCTGGATCTCTCTCCCTCTTCATCTCCACCTCATATCATCCTTGGCTTCCTTCAATTCTCAACTGAAGTCTCACTTTCTTCAAGAAAACTTTCCTGCTCCCCCTTAATACTAGTGCTTTCCCTCAGAGATTATCTACAATTTATCCTGTATACATATTGTATGCACATGGCTTTTCGTATGTTGTTTCCCCCATCAGACTGATCTCCTAGAGGGCAGGGGCTGTCTGGTTGTTTGTTTGTTTTTTTTTAATCTTTCTTTGCATCCCCAGTGCTTAGCAAGGTGCCTGGGATGAATTAGATGTATAACAAATGCTCGTTGTTGTGGTGTGCTGTTTTCCCTCATAGACTATGAGCTCTTTGAGAGCAGAGGCTATTTCTCTTTTATCTTTGTATCCCCAGCATCTAGCACAGTCCTGGTTTGTGATAGACTGTTGTTTAAATTATATTTTTATTAATGTCTTAAAAAATAACCATCATTTCCCTCAGTTTCAACCCCTTCCTCTCCTCTGCCCAGATATAACTTATAACAAATAGCATTTTAAAAGACAAAAATAAAAGAGGAAAAATTAGCATAGTTGAAAAATAGATTAAAAAATCTGAAGATATATACAATGTACCACACTATGGGTTGTTCCAACTCTGCAAAAGACTGGGGTGGTAGTGTTTTCTTTTATCTCTTTTTTGGAGCTATGCTTTTTTAAAAAATAATTTTATAACATTCACTTTTTAAAAAAATGTTTTATTGACATCTTTTCCTATTTTTCTTATATTACCATATTTTCCCCCAGTGTCCCACTACATCCCTGTCACAGACCCATCCAGTATAGCAAATGTTGTTCAGTGTTTTTTCAGTCATGTCTGACCCTTCGTGAACCTATTTGGGGTTTCTTGGCAAAGATACTGGAGTGGTTTGCCATTTCCTTCCTCAGGGGATATAGTTTGTCAGTCAATCAGAGATTAAGTGACTTGTCCAGGGTCATACAGCTAGGAAGTATCTGAAGCTGAATTTGAACTCGGGTCTTCCTGACTCCAGGCCCAGGGCTCTATCTATGGAGCCACCAGCCACCTCCAGTATAGCAAGTAGTATTTAATAAAGGACAAGAAGAAAAATTTAGAAATTGGCATAACTGATCAGTACATGAAAACAGCTGAAGATATGTGCTATGTACAACACTTACTGACCTGCTTCCTCTGCAAAGGGGTGGAGCGAGTGTCTTCTCATATCTGTTCTTCCAAGTCATACTTGTTCTTTGTGACATTTACTTTTGATTTTTTTAGTACTTGTTAATTCTATTGACATTGTTGTAGTATATATACCACATTCTTGACTCTCCTTACTTCACTCATGTTTCTCTGTATTCATCATTTTTGTCACTTTGTACAGCATAGTAATATTCCATCACATTCGTATACAACAATTTGTTTAGCCATTCATCAGTCAATGGGCATCTTCTTTGTTTCTAATTCTTTGTTAATTCAAAAAGTTTTTCTGTGAATATTTTAATTACATAGTGACTTTCTTCTTATCAATGACCTACTTGGGGTATAAACCTCATAACAAATTTTGTGGGTCAGAGGGTATGGACATCTTAATGACCTTATTTGCATAATTCCAAATTGTTTTCCAAAATGTTTATGCTGATTTACAGCTCTACTAACAATACACTAGTCTACCTAACTTGTAACAACCCCTGAAATATTGACTATTTCCAATGTATAAGGTGTAGAATGAAACCTCACAATGGTTTTGATTTATATTTCTTTTATTACTAGCGATTTGGAGCTTTCTTTCACATAGCTGTTAATAGGTTGCAATTCATCTTTTTGAGAACTGATTATTTAGATCCTCTGACCACTTATATTGGGTAACTGGCTTTTGGTTATGTATGTATACATCTGTTAACTCTTCATCTATCTTAGGTGGAAGATCCCTTATCAGAGAAATTTGATACAGAGGTTTTTATTATTCAGTTGTTTCTCTTCTTATTCTAGATGCATTTGTTTTGTGCAGAAGATTTTCACTTTCATATAACCAGCTATCTATTTTATTTTCTGTAATTGCTTCTGTTCTTTGTTTTGCTATGAATGTATCTCCTATTTACAGATATATACGATCTGTTTTTCTTCTAATTTTTTATAGCATGATCTTTAATATTAAGATCACATACCCATTCAAAATGCATTGTGGAATATGGGTGTTTATCTAAACCTATTTTTTTGCCGGGCTGATTTCTAGTTTTCCCAGCAAGGAGTTCTTTCCTGAGTAATTTATGTTTTTCTAGTTTATCAAACACTGAGTTACTGAGTTCCATTCCATTCCTTCCAATTATCATCCTATGTATCTTCTGCTCTTTGTTGCTAAGCTCCTCGAAGAGACCATCTACAATAGGTGCCTCCACTTTCTCTCCTCTCACTTTCTCCCTCCTGCCTTTCCAGTCTCCTTACTCCTTACTCTCTGACAGTCCAGTGACACTGACTTCCTGACTGTTCCACAAACAAGATCCTCCATCTCTTGGCTCCTGGCATTTTCTCTTGCTGCACCCTGTGCCTGGAATGCTCTCGCTCCTCTGCCCTACTTCCCAATCTCCCTGGGTTCCTTTAAATTCCAGCTAAAATACCTCCTTTTACTTGCCATCTTCACCAACCCCTCTTAATTCTAATGCCTTCCCTCTGTTTATTACTTTCTATTTGTCCCATATGTAGTTTGCTTTGCATATATTTGTTTGCATGTTGTCTCCCTCATTAGATGGCAAATTCCTTGAGGGCAGAGACTGTCTTTTGACTCTTTATGGTGTCCCCAGTGCTTAGCACAGTGACTAGCACATAATAGGCCCTTAATAGATGATTATTGATTGATTCTCCCTTGTCTAGTCTGTTTCATTGACCTATATTTTAAACCAATACCAGAAGGTTTTGATGGCTGCTGCTTTGTAGTATAATTTGAGGTCTCAAAGTGATAGAGTAGGTTCTTAATAAATGCTTAGTGAATGAAGAAATGAACCCCAATTGGCAGGAGTAATATAAATATAAACTTGGGCTTTAGATACAGTAATATTTATATAGCAGGATTATGACTTTCACTAGCAGATTGAATAACCACAAGAATCAATGGGATCACAGATCCATTTGAGTTTCTAAGTAGGTAATATTAATGTTAATATTTGTCCTAAAACAATGAAGTCAGAAAATGTGTACTTGTGGTATGTGACCTCCTGTAGGGGAGCAGAGTTGGCAACTCGGGATGGAAAATTGGAAACCCCCACTCTTAGGGGAGGGGACTAATTATGAACTATAGGAGCTTTGTAGGAAAAAAAAAAACCTGTGGCTTGAAAAAGCATGAGGAAGCTTGAAAACTGGAGGAGATGAAAGAAGTTTGGAGCTCTCTCCTAAAAGATTGGAATCAAGTTAGCAGCTCAGAACTGACTGAGGCATTGTGAGACTAAGCAAAGAATACTGAGTTAGAGTTCACCTGGCTGCAAGAAGGGATGTTTTCATGCTGGGGCCAAGCAATAATAGCCTGGGGCTTAGACCAAAAGAATCTCACCTCCCTCCTGAACAAAGGAAAGAAGTAGATTAGGATTGGATTATTAAAAATGGATCATTTTGTTAAAATAGTACTGAGGCCAAGTGAAACAGCAATAACAGCTATTGCTTTGATACTTCAATTTCATTCTCATGGCAACCATATGAGGTAGGTACTACAGATATTGTTATCTCTATTTCATAGATACATAAACTGAGGTTTCTAGGAATGAAGGACAAAGGTCCTGTTCTGGTCCCCTTTCTCTTTTCACTCTATAATTTCTCACATGGTGATATCCTTGCTCCCAAGGATTCAGTTATCATCTTCATACTGATGATTCCCAGATCTACATATCTAACCTAATCTAATCTAATAATCTCTACTGAGATTATTCTTTTTAAAAATCATTATTTATTTATTTAATATTTTTAGTTTTCAGCATTAATTTTCACAAAATTTTGAATTACAAATTTTCTCCCCATTTCTACCCTCCCCCCCATTCCAAGACAGCATATATTCTGATTGCCCCATTCCCCAGTCAGCCTTCCCTTCTGTCACCTCACTCTCCCCCATCCCCTTTTCCTTTACTTTCTTGTAGGGCAAGATAGATGTTTATGCCTTATGGCCTGTGTATCTATTTCCTAGTTGCATGCAAAAACTTTTTTTTTAACATCTTCTTTTAAAACATTGAGTTCCAAATTCTCTCCCTTCTTCCCTCCCCACCCACCCTCCCTAAGAAGGCAAGCAATTCAACATAGGCCACACATGTATCATTATGCAAAACCCTTCCACAATACTCATGTTGTGAAAGACTAACTATATTTTGCTCCTTCCTGTCCTCTCCCCCTTTATCCAATTTTCTTCTTGACCCTGTCCCTTTTCAAAAGTGTTTGCTTTTGATTACCTCCTCCCCCTATCTG
>CM053622.1:662645659-662670613 GCA_028646595.1 Phalanger gymnotis
TCATTGGATTTGACTTGAGGAGGGAATAACATACACACTCAATTGGATATCTTAACCCACATGAAATTAGGGGGAAGGGGATAAAAAAGGTGGAATGATAGAAGGGAGGGTAGATAGGGGGAAGAAGTAATCAAAAGCATACACTTTTGAAAAGGGAGAGGGTCAAGGGTGAAAACTGAATAAAGGGGGACAGGATAGGAGGGAGGGAAATATAGTCTTTCACAACATGACAATTTATGGGAGTGTTTTGCATAGTGATACATGTGTGGCCTATGTTGAATTGCTTGCCTTTTTAGGGAGAGTGGGTGGGGAGAGAAGAGGGGAGAGAATTTGGAACTCAAAGTTTTAAAAGCAGTTGCTCAAAAAAAGTTGTTTTTGCATGCAACTGGGAAGTAAGATATACAGGCAATGGGGCATAGAAATCTATCTTGCCCTACAAGAAAGTAAGGGGAAAAGGGATGGGGGGGGGATGTGACAGAAAGGAGAGCTGACTGTGGAATGGGGCAATCAGAATACATGCCATCTTGGAGTGAGAGGGAGGGTAGAAATGGGGAGAAAATTTGTAACTCAAAATCTTGTGGAAATCAATGCTGAAAACTAAAAAAATATTAAATAATAAAGTATGGAATTCAAAACAAAAAGAAAAAGAAATCAATAAATGATCAAACACCTTAAAAAAAGAGCTCCAGTGGCTCCCTAGTAACTTTATAATCAAATAAAAAACCTGGTGTGACATTTAAAGCTCTTCATAACCTGGCCTCTTTCCAGTCTTCTTACCCATTTACAAACCCTACAACTCAAATCACTTCCATCCCCTCAAATCCAGCATTCCTGTCTTCATGCTTCCACATTGGCTATACCCCATGCCTGAACTACCTTCCCCACCCACCCTACCCCTGCCCCACACCTTTGCCTCTTTGCCTCCCTGGCTTCCTTCAAGACTCAGCTCAAAGCCCACCTTCTATAGGGGCCGCTCTTACCTGCTCATTCCTTTCCATTTCAGATTACTTTCTATATGATCTGCATATGTCTTATGTGCATATAATTCAAATATAAGCTCCGTGAAGGAAGACTTTGGGAGGAGGCTTTTTTGTATTCCCAGCACTTAGCAAATGCCTTAAACATCATAGATTCCCAATAAATTGGGCTTGCTAGCTGACAATTGACTAATAAGACTTGCCCAAGGTATTAGAGGTGGTGATTCAATCCAGTTCTACTGGTCCCATGGCCAGTATTCTTTCCCACTGCATCACTAAATAAGTATAACTGGATATCTCACACTGCTGTGAAGTAGGTCTTGTGCTTAAGAGTTAAGGTTGAGCTGTATTGAAAAAGATCTTTGGATTGCAAATAATAGGGAGGCAGATTCCGATTCAGGGTAAAGCCGAACTGTCTAACAATTGGAATGGGCTTCTTTTTTGGGGAATGAGATCTCCATCATTAGAAGTGTGGAAGCAGAAACTGGATGACCACCTGCCAGAGATATTCCCGAACTGAGAGGGAGGTTAGGCTCAGTCTTCTCCAGGCAACTATTTCAGCTCAAAACTCCACTAAGACTTTTGGACAACCTGTTATTCCAGAGGTGGGATTCGAACCCAGGCCTTCCTGATTTTGAGGCCAATACTCTATCCAATACTGTATACCAAGATGCCTCTCAAGTGATTACCATTCCTCCTAATGTAAGCCTAGCTATATTCTCCTTATTTCTGCTGAATCTGTTTTAGGATCTGAACATATGAAAGTTGAACATGCAAGTAACTATTCAATGCAGTGTGCTGACATTTTGATTTTCCCACATAATGGTTATAGACTGAGTGTCCAATTATATATTTTAAAGTTGTTATGCTCATATTTATTAGATTATGCAATTAATGGAAGCTTCAAAATAAAACTCTGTGTGTGTGTGTGTGTGTGTGTGTGTGTGTGTGTGTGTGTGTGTGTGTATGCTTAAAAGATTTTTGAGCTATCTGCTATAAAGGTACTTTTCCTTTGCATTTCCCCAGCTGTGAGGCCATGATAGTCCTTAGCTATTCTTGTTCATGTTCTTTCCTCGACCCTAGAGGATGCCTTAGAGTAGAGATGTCAAACATGTGGTCATATTGTGGCTGGTAATACTTTCAACTGTCGCCCAAACCAGATCAAAATGCAATTAGGAAATATTTAACAAAATACAATAAAACATTTTGTTGTTGTTATTTAGTCATTTTTTAGTCTTATCTGACTCTTCATAGACCTGTTTGGGGTTTTCTTGGCAAAGATAATGTAGTGGTGTGCCATTTCTTTCTCCAATTTATTTTACAGATGAAGAAATTGAGGCCAGCAGGGTTAAGTGACTTGCTCAGGGTCACACAGCTAGGGTCGGAGGCCACATTTGAACTCAGATCTTCCTAACTCCAGGCCTAGTGCTCTATCCATAGATGCCCACAATAAGACATAAATAATGGTAATATATAGTTTTTTTAAATTCAATATGAGGCCTATAGTGATCCTTATGTACAGTTTAGTGTCCACATTTCTATTTGAGTTTGATGCTCCTGCCTTTGGGGATCCATTTCACATGCTGGAGAACTTTTACATTTTATAGGCACCAGTGCAGCACAGAGATGTTCTAGTTTTCTGCCCTTGATCTCCCTATGTGACCAGACAACCTCCTTTTCCAATCATGCATTTCCTTGATGAAATCCCCTACACCACTTCTTAGATATAGGATATCATTCAAAATATGCTACTCAAACCTCCCATGCATTTCTCCATTGCTCTTGAGGGTCACCCAAAACCTTGATTCGTCAGAGATTCCCCACAGCCTCATTGGGAGAGCATTTGTGGGGCCTTTGCATTTGGAATTATCACAAATGCCATGCAGTTTGCCAAACACCATCCTGTCCATTCTCTTCCTATTATACAAACTTGGGATCAGTTCACTGTCTATCTGCAAAGCTTATCCCAGACATAGGTACTAATGAATTAACTTAATGCATTCCTTTAATCATGCATTGTCATTTGACTACAGGATATTTCCTACTGAGTGTCCCCTGAAGGCATCCTAAATGGAACACATCCAAAACATAATTCACCATCTTTCCCCTTAAACTTTTCCTTCTTCCAATTTCCCTATTGTTTTGAAGGCATTACCATCCTCTCAGGCACCAAGAAGTGATCAGATGTTATCCATGATTATTCTGTCTCCTTCCCTGTCCCACTGCGATAGCCAATCAGTTGCCATATCTTCTTGATTTTTCACCTACCATGTCTTCTGCCTAAATTCCCTTCTTTCTCCCCATACAGTCACTTCCCTGGTTCAGTCTTTTCCTCCTAATTATGCCCTTTGCTTACCGTCTCTCCCCTCTTCAATCATAATCCACCCAGCTGCCAAACTAATCTTCCTAAGACACAAATCTACCCTGCTCAAAAACATGCATTGGCTCCACATTGCCTATGAGTTATAATATAAACATTAGCCCTGAATTTAGAGCCCTCCACAATCTGGCTCCCACTTATTTTCCAATACTATTTCATGCTAAGGGATCTACATGTACAAAAATAATTATAGCACCTCTTTTTGTGGTGGAAAAATGTAAATTGAGGGAATGCCATCAACTGGGGAATGGCTGAACAAATTGTGGTATATGAATGTGACAGAATTCTATTGTTCCATAAGAAATGATGAGCAGGTGGATTTCAGAAAAACCTGAAAAGACTTATATGAACTGATGCTGAGTGAAGTGAGCAGAACCAGAACATGGTACATTGTAAGAGCAACATTGTGTGATGATCAGCTTTGATAGTCTTAGCTCTTCTCAGCAATACAATGATCCAAGACAATTCCAAAAGATTCATGATGGAAAATACTTTCCACATCCAGAGAAAGAACTGACGGAATTTGAATGTATATCGGAGCATACTATTTTCACTTTATTTTTTCATGGTTTTTTCCTTTTGTTCTGTTCCTTCTTTCACAATGTGACTAATGTGGAAATATGTTTTACATGATCGCACATGTATAACCTATATCAGATTGTTTGCCATCTTGGGGAGAGGGGACAGGAGGGAGGGAAAAAATATAGAACTCAAAATCTTATAAAATGAATGTTGAAAATTTGTCTTTATCTGTAATTGGAAAATAACAAAATACTGTTTACAGTTAAAAATATTGTTCCATGCTAATTCTTTTCATAAACCCTACATTCCAACCAAACAGAACTACTAGCCATTCTTCAAGCCCTGTACCCTATCTCCCCATTCTGTACATTCACGTAAACTGTTTCCCATGCCTAGAATCCAGGCCGTCCTCCTTGCTGGTTCCTCTCAGAATCCTCATTTTCCTTCAATGCTCAGCTTGGGTGCCATCTCTTCTGGGAAGCCTTTCCCAATTCCTCTAGCTGCTAGTGTTTTCTCCTTTCTCACTTGTCCTCATATTACCTTTATTTGTATAAGGATTTTATCTGCTCTTCCCTCCAATCCACAAGAGGATATAAACCCCTTGAGCACAGAGATTACTTTCTTTCTGTCTTTGTATCTTCAGTGCTTACATACAAGGCCATGATTTTTTTGGAAGGGGTGGGGATAGGGTCTGGACCTATGTTTTATGAGGTGATATTTCTCGCAGTCCCTTAACCTTGTTTGCCTCAGTTTCCTCATCTGTAAATGAACCGGAAAAACGAAATGGCAATCCTCTCTAGTATCTTTGCCAAGAAAACCCCAAATGGGGTCATGACAAGTTGGACAAACTGACCAACAACGTAAGAAATGATGAATACAGAGAATTCAAAGAGGCATGGAAAATCTTTTAGGAACTCATGGAGAGCAAAACGAGCAGAACCAGTAAAACAATATACACCTCTCTGTGTTCTTTGCAGAGATGGGGGATGATGGGTGGAACACTACATATGCTGTCAAGCTTGGCTGGTGTGTTGACTGGTTTTGCTGAAGTCTTTTTTCATTCTTTGTTACAAGGGATGGTCTGATGGAAAGGGAGGAGAGCAGAGATATATTCAGAAATGAAGGTGACATTAAAGCAAAAGTGGTCAATAAAATTTTTAAATGAATTTTTTAAAAATGAGTTAGAATTCTAAACTTGTGTTGTCTCTGGGTTTCATCTGTTCCCCTTTGACAAGATGATATGCTTGTTACCTAAGGCAATTCTTACTTAAGGTAGTTCTTGCTTAAGGTTAGGTAGTGCCTAAGGTCTAGAATTAGAAAGACCTGAATATAAATCTGGCTTCAGACACTTATACTGGATATGTGAACCATGGCAAGTCAGTTAACATTGGCTGCCTCAGTTTCCTCATCTGTAAAATGGGACAATAATAGTACCTACCTCCTGGGGTTGTTTGGAGGATCAAACGAGTTAATATTTGTAAAGTGCTTTGAAAACCTTAAAGTGCTATGTAAATGTCAGCTATTTCTTGTGACCTTTCAATCATGGTAAATATTTTACAAGTTAAATAAACCTTTGAAGGAAGTGATGATAATGAAGGTCAGTATTTTTGCCTTTTCATTTCTCCCTTTTTTCCATACTGATGATTCATTTGGTTAGGCCAGGCTGAGGCTGTTATAGTTGTTTACAATGTTTTCTTCTCAGAAGTCAGCCTTTGTTCTAATTTGATGTTGATTTTAAATTTTGTTCTAACTAGTCCAGGGCTTAGCACGATGTCTGATACGTAGTAGGTGCTTGGTAAATACTGGTTGAGTCATTGACTGATTAGTGCAGGGGTTCTGAAGTCTTTTTGTGTGTCATGGACCCCCTTTGGCAGTCTAGTAAAGCCTATGGACACCTTCTCAGAATTACGTTTTTAATGCATAAAATAGAATGTATAAGATTACAAACAAAACCAACAATATTGTAATATAGCCATCAAATTTTTTTTTGAAAAATTCACAGTTTTTTTCCTTTTGTTCTATTTCTTCTTTTACAATATGACTAATATGGAGCTATGTGTTTACATGACTGTATAAATATAGCCTATATTATATTGCTTACTCTCATAGGGAGGAAGAAAATTTGGAACTGAAAATTTTATTTAAAAAGAATGTTTAAAATTGTCTTTACCTATAACTGGAAAAAATAAAAGAATCACAGAACTGAGATTTCCCACATCAATAACCAGTCATTCCTTGTCTGCATAGAGTCAATTAGATTACCTAAGTTCCAGGGGTGGGGAACCTTTGGCCGTGAGGCCACATGTGGCCCTCTAGGTCCTCAAGTGCAGCCCTTTCACTGAATCCAAAATACACAGAACAAATCCCTTTAATAAAAAGATTTGATCTGCAAAACTTGGACTCAGTCAAAAGGCTAAACCCAAGCACCTAGAAGGCTTCATGTGGTCTTGAGGACGCAGGTTCACCACCACTGCCAGACACTAAAGCTTATGAGGTGGAGATACTCAAAAATAGCTGACCAATATGGTCCTCACTTGGATAAATTACCCCATCCCTCACCTTCAATTGAAAAATCCAACCATATTTAGCTCCCACAGCTTCAGGAGAGAGTACTCTTTTCTTGGAAGAAATATGAAACATTTCACATTTCACCTGACTGTTAGTCTGCATCAGCTTATCAAACCATGGAAGACAGAGGCTTCAGGCTTTATTAGTAGCCAATGCATATATTCAGGCCCCTAAACATCCCTTAGAAGGTCTCTTGGCACCAATGTCACAACTAAAAAGCTCTTCTATCAAGCAATATAGCTGTACAAACTGCATAGAAACAGTAGACAGCCTGATAAAAAGAAACCAAAAGACCTGCGATTTTTCCCACATCCCCTCTCCCTGTTTTATATAAAAAGTTGCCTGTATTTTTTTTTTTCATATGGTGAAGTGGCTTGGTGCTTCATGTAGGGACTATCACAGAGTTACTCACTGTTAGTACAAGGCCATACTTCTTTTTTTTCAGAGAGTTGGGGACGGGTCTGGAACTGTGTTTTATGAGACTACCTCTGTAGTGTTTTATAAATGAGTTTGTACAAATGGTTCTACATGAGTATAATTTACTCATGTAAACATGAGTTTTCTCAAAACGATAACCTTATAAACACAGCTGTGACTCAGGATTTCCATGATTTGGCCACTCGATTGAGGGAAAAGAAGAATTGTGAGCCTTCTACTGATCTTAAAGTGGAGGAAGTTTAAAATCTGGGCTCCCCAAAGCAAAAATAAATTTAATATCAGAAAGAAACTCTTTGGTGGAGTAGAAAGAAGGCTAGATTGGGAGTCAAAGGATCTAGGTTTGAATTCTGCTTCTTCCACTCACTCCCGGTGTAATGTCAGTTAAATCCCGGTGATTCTTTGGACCTTAGGGCCTCATCTGTACATCAAGGAGATTATACCCTTCCATTTCTAGGGCAATGCGGAGTAGTGGATAGAGAACTGGAGTTAGGATGGCCCTGAGGAGTGGGTTCATGTCCCAATGATATGCTGGCTATGTGATTCTGGCTGAGTCACAACTTCTCAGAGCCCCCCAAAATTCTCTAAGACCGAAAGTACTAATCTGTATTGGTGGAACGGATTTGGGGGCAGTTATATGGTACAGTGGATAGAATGCTGGGTCTGGAATCAGGAAGGCTCATCTTCCTGAGTACAAATCTCGCCTCAGACATTTAGTAGTTATGTGACCCTGGGCAAGTCACTTAAGCCTGTTTGCCTCAGTTTCCTCACCTATAAAATGAGCTGGAGAAGGAAATGGCAAACCTCTCCAGTATCTTTGCCAAGGAAAGCCCTAAATGGGGTCATGAAGACTCAGACTTGATTGAAACAACTCGACAACAAGAACAAAGAGATTTTCCTCATTGGGAGTTCCTTATACTATAGAAACAACAGGTCTGCACTAAGTAAAAACATTACATCTGGAAGTCTTTCCATCTCCCTCTCTTTCAAAAGACTTTATTAGAAAAAAATAAATATTCTTCTAGTAGAGAGTGAGTATGGGCTCACTCCCTTGTAAATGCAACAGCTCCTTAGGAAGGAATCCCACCTCATCTGTTCTTTCCAAAAAGCACAGCTTGATCCCACTGGGCTGATGGAAAGCAGGCAGATCTGTGTGCCAGCTTTAGTAAAAAAGCAAAGTAGATGGATGCCCTTTGGATGGGATGCCGAAGATTCTGTTCTCACAAACTTCCCAGGTTATTCTGTCCTAGGATTCAGAAGCAAAGCACAGCTCCATCTAGCAGCACTTGCTGGTACTGCATCGAGATGTCTTAGAAAATCTCAGCAATGCAAGCAAGAGGATGGGTTCCTCGGAACTAAGTGACCTGAGATTTTAACAGTAGAGAGAAAAGCCATCCCTCCTTGACCTCAGCCCGGTTCACATCACTGTTTTATGGCTCCTCTTTATATTCACCTGCCCCTCCCCCCACACACAGCTGCTGGTTCCATTTTCAACACATCCTATTTGAGATGCTAAGAATTCACCTCCGAAGGAGGACCCAGATTTTTCATGACAAGATTACCCACCCATCCCTGCCTTGGGGTGGGGGGAGGTGCTAGACCTGATTACATTAGTGAAGAGAATTCCTGCTGAAGAATGTGGTACAATTCACAGAGCACTGAACTTGGAGTTGGGAAGACTTGAATTCAAATCCTGCCTCAGACACTTAATAGCTGTGTGACCCTAGGTAAGTTACTAAACATCTCTGGGTCTTAACTTCATCTATTAAGTGAAGGGTTTGGACTCAGTGACCTCTAAGGTCTCCCCTAGTTCTAAATCTATGATCCTATGAAACTTTCACTACCAACGCAGATATACGCCTTACTCTACAATCTATAATGTGAGAGACTCAACTGGGGCACTGAGAAGTTACATTATGAGCCCAGGGTCACCTGGAGCCAGTGGTGGAACTTGATCCCAGGTTTTCCTGACTCCAAGATCGGCTCTCTATCCTCTATGTCCCCATGCCTCATCTACCCCCATTCTGTATGTAATTCTATACAACCTTCAGGATGAGGTTTTTGTTCCTTAAATGAGTACAGTCAGCTTCTCCACCAAGCTTGAGGATTCCCAAGTCCCATTACTCCTCCTCCTTCTGCTTCTGCTTCTTTTTTCTCCTTCTTTTTCTCTTCCTCCTCCTCCTCTTTCTCCTCCTCCTTTTACTTCTGCTTTTTTCTCCTTTTTCTCTTCCTCCTCCTCTTCCTTCTCTTCCTCCTCCTTTTACTTCTGCTTTTTTCCTCCTTTTTTTCTTCCTCCTCTTCTTCCTTCTCCTTCTCCTTCTTCCATCTTTTCCTCCTCCTCCCTCCTCTTCCTTTTTCTTTTCCTCCTTCCTACTCCACCACCTCCTCTTCTTTCCTTGATTTGCCAAAGGTTCCACAGCTAGTAAGTGTCTGAGTCTGAATTTGAATTCAGATCCTCCTGACCCCAGGGCCAGTGCTCTATCGACCCATTACTTCTGAGTTCCTGACCATTTCTTTACTCATAGGAGAAATGAATTAATTTTGCTACTTCTTGATAGCATTTTCTTTGCAGTGCTTATTATGCACGTAAGATGTGCCAGCCACCCTGCTAGGTACTAGAGATAAAGGATAAAGGCAGCTAGATGGTGCAGTGAATAGAGTGCCAGATCTGGCATCAGGAATAGCTAGGTTCAAATCCTGCCTCAGACACTAGTTGTGAGACACTGGACAAGTCACTGAACTCTTCTGCCTCAGTTTCCTCATCTGTAAAGTGAGGATAATAATAGTACTTACCTCTCAGGGTTGTAGTCAAGATCAAATGAGATAATGTTTCGAAAGCACTTTGCAAAGCTTGCCATGCTATACCAATGCTGGCTATTATTTTAAGAGGTTTGGCAGGAGAAGACATTGAGCGAGTTTCAGGTATTCTTGTCACTTCTCACCATTGACAGCTAAAGTTTGGCTATTTCTTTTAGCCCATTCAAACATACAGGAGCCCTAAAGCTATTCAAGCTTAGTCAAAAGACTTAATCATTTACTCTCTAATTCAAACCCTAAAACGACTCAGGAGCTGTGACAGGTTAATCTCCCAAGGGCAGATATCTCAGAAGAAAAATGAGAGGGAGTGGACAATGTCTGCAGAATCGATCAGCAACTTAGTCTTAGACTGCCAGCAATCAGAGGCTGTGCTTGTGGGGGATATGAAGAATCACTTTAAAATCTACTCTAGGCAAAATGAGAAGCTAGGCAAAGCAGCCTAAAATGAGTGCTTGTGTGTGCAAAAAGATATTCAACTTCATGCAAACTATGTGCACCCGTACAAATTGTTCATCTCCACAGGGTAGGGTTTGAATGAAATTAGACCATACCAAGAATGTCAGTAATAATAAGGTACCATATTAAATAGCACTTTAAACGTTGCATAGTGTGTTCATACATTATCTCATTTGATCTCTCAAGAACCCTATGAGGTAGGTGCTATTATGATTTCCATTTTACAGATGAGATAACTGAGGCTAAATGACTTGCCCAACATCACACAGTAAGTATCTGAGTCTGGATTTGAACTCAAGTCTTCCTTATTCCAGATCTAGTGCATTCTCTCCATTGTACCACCACCTCTCCCTCTCCCTTTCCCTCTCCCTCTCTCTCTCCCTCTCTCCCTCCCCCCTCTCCTTTCCTCCCTCTCTTCCTCTCTTATTCCCTCCCTCTCTTTGTCCCTCTCTCTTTTCCTCCCTCTTCTCTCTTCCTCGCTTTCTCTTCCCCTCCCTTCCTCTCTTCTCTTCTCTTCTCTTCTCTTTTCTCTTCTCTTCTCTTCTCTTCTCTTCTCTTCTCTTCTCTTCTCTTCTCTTCTCTTCTCTTCTCTTCTCTTCTCTCTCTCATCCTTACAAAGAATTAAGCAGTAAAAGGCTGGCTTTTTCCCTTGGAAGTCCTGATTTTCTTTGCTTACTGCCACAAAGTCATCTGAGTAGAAGAAACATCACTGAAGACCCACCCTTTTCATTGATAATCTTCCTGTACCTGTCACCATATAGCTAGTTCTAAAAGAGATAACCAACTCACTAGGCCCTGGGGAGAGATTAAGAAAAATTGAAAGGTCCCAAGGCTGGTTCAGTGAGTTTAGCCTTCAGCCTCCAGCTGCTGAGGCCTTTGGTACAGGTAGTTCTGATTTTGGAAGCCAAGGGGTATCATCCAAGCTTATCTCAGGCACTTCTAGTATCCTACCTGACAGGAACCAAGGCTCAGAAGGAGCATTGTAAAAATAATTCACACTCTTGCTAAGGTCACGGGAGAGACAAGAAGACTGTGCTGGAGCGAGGTTTGCTCCCCAGGTGGGTTCCTGGGGGCATGTGGTACTGATATAAGGATTATGCAAGAATGGGTAACCTATGGATCCTACCAGCAGCAGTGAACCCTTGGCTCTGCAATTCACAATTTTTTTCCCTATTGGAGTTCAAGTGTATTGGTTTTCTGAGAAAGGTACAAGGCATCTGTTTATTCAAGTTTAGTATTAGAGATGATTAGGGGCTTAAGGGATTTGAGACATGCTGGGTTTTTTTTCCTAGCAATTTTAGCCCAAAGATAGGGACATGGGGAGCAGGGCAAAAAACGGAAGCTTTCATTTTAAGCTTTCTTGTAATTTTGAGGTCCGCTTCCTGTGCGGAAGCCAACAATGGATAAAGATTGTGGGGCTCCCTACAAGAGAGATGATAAGGGCTCTCAATAATCATAGTACCTCACTTGAGTTATTGTCTCTGAGAATGGGCACGGAGAGCAAAGGTAGTAGGTAGTAGGTAGACCACTTCTTTATATTGTTCTATTGATTGCCTTCTTGGAATCTCAATTAAGTTGCTGTTGTAGGTGTATCAGAACTATAATGACTATGGAATGCAGAGGCAGCATTTAATATGGAAGGGGAGTTCTGGGGGAAGTCAAGAGACGGCTGGATTTGTTTCTTGCTTTTGACATTTATTTATTATTTATTTTGACATATATGACCATGACCAAATCACTTAAACTCTCTGAGACACAGCTTCCACATTTGAAAAATGAGGATGATGTTATCTACAGTACTTCCCTCAAGGACTTATTGGGATTAAATGAGATCATGTACTGGAGCCTTTGGAAACCACACAGAGCTATATGAATGTTAGCTGTTGTCATTAATGTTCATGTCTCTAAACCTAAAACCAAAGTTAAATAAATGAAAGCAAACTTTTTTCAAGTATCGAATTGTGGTTTAAAAGAAAAACAGAGCATGTTAACAAGGACAGAATTTCAAGGCAAAACTTAGTTATTTTATTCATGTTTTCTCACTAATAAAATTCACTCTCTCAGAACTGGATTGCTGTGATTCCTAAGCGGATTCCAGTATATGGCTACATTTTAGGTGGACATGATGAAATATACAACTAGTGGGGTTTGGACCAAAAAACCCCAAAAACAAAAAAGGAAAGAAAGAAACCTCTCTGGTATATTGGATAAGACACTGGATGTGGAGTTAGATCTGTGTTCAACTTTTGTCCTGACACTTAGAAGCTTTGTGTCCCTGGCAAGTCACTTACCCACTCTGGACCTCAGTTTTCTCACCTGTAAAATGAAAGGTTTGGACTCCATGGTCTCTGAGGTGCCTTCTAGCTAAATATCTATGGTTCTATGAGCTTACACTATTTTATGGTGAAATAGAAAAAAGGCCCCATAAGCCTCGCTATTCCTGTACCCTGGGATCATTCAACCTGAGACAGCTTTTTTTTTTCTTATACTCAAAACCCAAGGGGAAGAGGGGACCCTGGCACTTCTGAAGTAGCAGTAGTTTGTAGTCTCACCTAGGGAAGGGTGGAAGGCAGGTGGTAATGAGAGCTGTAGACCCAATGAGAAAGGATGCAGCAGTTTGTTGGTTCTGTCCAAAACACTTAGCTTAATGTTCTTGACGCCTTTCCCCCTTGGCACAGCCATGGGGATCAAGAACCTTGTAAGGGGTCTAGATATCAAATCAGTCCCTTGGCTAGCAATGAGCATCCCACCATCTCACCCAAAAGACACCTTTACTATATTTCTAGGTCCTGTTCAAGATTACCTCCACTGAGAACACCCTCTACCCCATTCCCAATGATTCTATCATGTAATAGGAAGAGAATAAAAATGGGAGCCAGGAGATAGATCACATTTGCAAGGGACCTCAGAGGCCATGTGGTCCGACCTTAAAGAAGAATTCTTTATCCAATAAACTTGATGAAAGGTCATCCAGCCTTCACTTGAAAACCTCTGGAAGCAGGGACAGCTCATTCTATTTCTGGACAGCTCTAATTTATTATTATTATTAGGAAATTTTTCCTGACATCAAGTCTACATCTTCATCTTTATAATTTCTGCATACTACTCCTAGTCATACTCTCTGGGGCCAAGCTGAAAAAGTTTATTCCCTCTTTCATTCAGTACCCTTCAATTCTTGGAGATAGCCATTAGGCCTCACCACCCTGATCTTCTCTTTTCCTTGCTGAACATCTTCAGTTCCTTCAACTAGTCCTCATATATACATGCTGTTAATGCCCTTCTGTAACAACAATGCTGCTAGCAGCTGCTGGTGAGGCGTAAGACCAACAACCCCAGCACACAGGAGGGCTGCTAGTGCTGATTCTTTGATCTGCTTTTCTAAGGAAAGCAACTTTAAGGGGTTTACAAGGTCACTTCAATTAAACATACATATAGCATTCACTTAGTTGAGAGGAAAAAGTCAGCACCCTGAACTTCAGAGAAAACACAAATAGAAATTACAAGCAGAAATTATATAAACAGAGCAAATAACACAAATCAGCAGACAGGGCTTCTAACCATCTGTCTATAGCAATACATACATAGTTACTAGGAGAGAAGCACTAACATGTGGGTTTTCAAAGCCAGGGTGGGGGAAGGGCTCCTTAATGGCCACCCACAGTCTCATCTGGTCAAATCACAGGAACACACTTCCAGTGAATGAGCCCCCAAAGCAAAATGCTAACCTCAGAGTATGTACATACTTCTTCAGGGTCAGCCCACAGAGGGAATCACAACTATGTGACTCGAACTCATGCGACTTAGGCTTTCTTGTGACTTAAGCAGGTCATCAAAGACTTGATTGAAACAAAAGCAAGTCTCAATAAAAGGAACATGATTACCTTGGTGCTGAAAAGAATTAGAACTCCAAAAGAAAAAAGAGCAAAACAAAAAAGTCCCACTTTGCTTGCCATTACACCCTCACGGTCCTTGTTGCCCTCTGGGGCATTATCTTTACTTTCTCAATGTTCTCCCTAAAATGCGGTGCCCACAACCAAACAGACTACTACAGATGTGGTCTGGTCAGGGCAGAAAACATTGGGAATATCACCTCCTTAGTCCTGGACAGGATGCATCTCATAATGCAGCCAAAAATCCCATCAGCTTTCTTGGCTTCTATATATATAAAACACTGTTGACTCATATTGAGCTTGTCCTAAGCTTCTTGTTACTAAACTCCTAACCATGTCATCCCCTTGTTAAATAAACTCCACTAGTTCCCTATCACTTCCAGGATCCAATATAAAAATTCTCTGGGTTTTTTTTTTCTTGTTCAGTCATTTTTCAGTCATGTTTGACTCATCGTGATCCCTATGAGGCTTTCTTGGCAAAGATACTGGAGTGGTTTGCCATTTCCTTCTCCAACTCACTTTACAGATGAGGAAACTGAGGTAGTTCCTGACTCTAGGCCAGATATTCTATTCACTGTGCCACCTGACTGCCTGTACCCTGGCCCCCTCCTACCTTCCCAGTTTTCTTACATCTTACTGTCAGTCACATATCTTGCCACTGGACTTTGATGACTCTGGGAGAGAGTGAGGCTGAGGACTTTTTCAAAGCTCTACCTCACTTAAATCCAGTTCACAACAAGTCAGGACATCACCTTCATGATATTATTGGTCTTCAAGAACAAACAACAACAACTCTTTAATGTAGTGACACTGGTATCCTTGCTGTTCCTTGAACAAGACCCTCAGCTCCAGAATCTCTGAGTGTCTCCCATGCCTGGAACCCTCTCTTTCCAATAATAGGTTCTAAATTTCACTAGAAATTGGATCCATACTCACTGGTCTAGAGTTTTCACACTCATTCTCTTCTGTCTTTTAAAAACCAGAACATTTGTCCGTGTGAAAGCAACCCTGCCATACTTCTCCTGCTCATCATGCCTCTAAGAGATAGATCACCTGGGATCAGTGACTTGACCTCATCCAGGGTAGTTCTACATCTACGAATGCTTGTTTGGGCCGTGAAGACCCTAGAAGAGTAGGAAACAGGGATACCTAAGGATCCCTGTGGGCCGCATGTTGACTTAGAAAAATAAACATGCTTATACATTTCTTCTTAAAATTATTATTAATACATCAACACATGAAAATCACATTGGAACTACATTTTAAACTGATTCAGGCTATACTTGGGAGGATTGTGGGTTATGTGTAGGCTGCTATTTGGTTTGACACCTCTGCCTTAGAATATGATTTGGCCCAGAGAGAGACAGTTTAATTTGTTTAGGCCAGGAGTGGGGAATCTGTGGTCTCCAGGTCACATGCGGCTTTTTAGGCCCTCGAGTGTGGGCTTTTGACTGAGTCCAAGTTTTACAGAATAAATCCTTTTATTAAAGGGATTTGTTCTGTGAAGCTTGGATTCAGTCAAAGGGCCCCACTTGAGGATATAGAGGGCCACAATGGAGATCACAATCCCCACCCCTAGTCGAGGCACTTGGCCATAGATCACTAAATAGACCCCTACCCCAACCTCAAAGCCTAAAAGAGTTAGAAAGTTAGGGAATTGCACAGGTTATGGGGAGAAAATAATTTTACGAACTGCAAAAACTCTTGGCAACAGAGGCAGCTTTATGATTAGGAAGAATTGGCAGTAGCCTACAGAGTATAATTTGAGGAATACAGTTAGGTTTCCCACATATCCCAAAGGAAAATCTGACCTACTGACCCTAATGATATCTAAAATGCCCCCATAAATAGTTAATTTCTTTGTATAAAGCACTATGCTTGATCTCCTTTCCTTCTCTTTGAAAAAGCAAAATATTCCTGAAAAGGGTAATACAAGAAATCCTGTGTCTCAGAGAAGATAGGAAGGAAGGAGCATTTATTAAGTGCCTACTATGTACTAGGCATTGTGCTAAACACTACAGATATTACCTCATTGTATCCTCATAAAACCCTGAAAAGTAGATGATATCATGATCCCCATTTTACAATTGAGGAAACAGAGGCAAACAAAGGTTCAGTGACTTGGCCAAGGTCATAAAGCTAGTAAATGTATGAGGCTGGATTTGAACTCATGTCTTCCTGACTCTGGGCCCAGCACTCTATCCATGGCATCACCTAAACTGCCTCAAGTCCAATTTCATTGATTTTTACAGGTGAGATGAAAAGAGTAGTGATATCCAAGAACATTTATCAAGTGTGGAACAAGGCCAGGATAAGAACCCAAGAGTCTCAACCGCGATTCAGTGTTCATTGTACGGTACTACACTGTCCCTCTGATAAGTGCTACTGCGCTTTCCTCCAGGTAGAGAACATGGTATCTAGAGAGTCTGGAGCACTCAAGGGCCTGTGGAAATTGAGAGTGTGAGAAATAGCACTGAAAGATGAGGAGTCCTGAAAGAAATGAGTAAGAGACAGCTGTGCAAAGGACTAGGTACCCCAGATCATATACAGCACAGTTAATATTTCGTGCAAATTGCAACTGTTTACACAAGTATTGAGGCTTAGAAGACTAAAAAGGCAAATGATACTTGTTCCATCCTTGGAAGGGATGTTTCCAGCTCCAATTCCCTTCAACCTCCATCATTTCCTCCTGTTCAAGTATCTCCCTACATTCGAGGCCCAAATCAAGTGCCAACGCCTACCTTCAGCCTTCCTTGACTTAGTTCTCCTTTCTCTTTACCTTTTTCATAGTGCTTTGCTTGGACCTCTGCCTTGTACTTATCACACTCTCTCTTTTATCGTAGATATTTCTAGGCATAGTTTACTCCCACATTATATTGTAGACTCTTGAGTTTGGGGGGTATGTATCATAGCTATCTTTGTATATAAGGTATATCATCATTGTCATTATCGTCATCACCACCACCACCACCACCACCACCATCATCACCACCACCACCACCACCACCACCACCACCACCACCATCACCACCACCACCACCACCACCACCACCACCATAATCATCAAGCTAATGAGGTACTAAGATCAGTTGTTTCTTTGAACTTGATACCCAAGAAACCTGATCATTTTAAGCATGGAGGTGAAATAATAAGGGTAATAATAACAATAACAATAGAAGCTAGCATTATAGCACTTTAAGGTTTACAAAGTACTTTGCATATATAACAGACTCTACTTTACAGAGAGGGTGTTGATTTCGTTCACAAATCAACTTTCACTGCCCTGTGAAAAGAGATCAAAACCCTCTATATAAAAAGCACACCACAAAAAATTTAGAGGGTAATGGCAAATTTCAGATTTTATAATTGTGGGTGGGGGAAAGTCACAACTTGACAGAAATAAAAAGATCATAAAAGACAAAAGGGAGAGCCTTATAAATAAAATGTAAAAGCTTTTGTGCAAACTAAACCAATTCACCTAAAATTTAAAAAAAAATTTCCAAATGCAGACTGAGAAAAATCTTTGTATTAGATATCTCTGATAAAAGTCTGACATTTAAAATCTTGAGTGGACACAAATGTATCATTTAAATTAAAAGCCATTGCTCAGTAGAGATGTGGTCAGAAGATACAGTTTTCAAGAGAAGGTACATATGTGTGTGCATGTGCTTGTGTCTGTGTGTGTATATATGTATGTGTGTAGACATGCAAACACTATAAAAACTACCTGGGCAAAAAGTTCAAAATATTCAGAAAAATGCAAATTAAAACAACCTTTACCTACTACTTTACATTTCTCAAGCTGGCAAATATGGGAAAAGATGGAAAAACATTGTTTTAGAGACTGGGGAAATGGGCATGCTATTTCACTGCTGACAGATTTGTAAAGTGGTTTAACCATTCTGGAAAACCAGAATGGTACAAGAAAAGTAAACAAATTATTCATACATTTTGACCCAAAGATCCCACTATTTTAGATATTTGAGGAAGTTACTGAAAACAAGAAAAGACCCAGTTGGATAAAATGTTCATAACAGAATTAATTGTGATAATAAAGAGTTGGAAATAAAATATACGCCCAACCAGTTGGAGACAGTTAGACAAATGATGGTTTATAGAACTTTATTGCGTAGTAAGAAATAATTCAATTCAATTGAACATGTATTTATTAAGCATTTATTATGCCAGATACCATGCTACACTCTGGAGATACAAAGAAAAAACCAAAACCAGCTCCTATCCTCAAGGAGCCTATGATGCTACTGGGAGGAAACAACGTATAAACTGATAAATAAATACAAAGTACATGCAAAATGATTTCCAGGAGTTGGAGACTGTTAATATCTGGAGGGACCAGGAAAGGCTTTTACTAGCTGAAACTTGAAATGAATCTTAAAAGTAGCTAAGTATTCCAAAAGAACGAGGTGAGGAGCAGGGGCAGCTTATGGAAAGGCACAAAGGTCATGAGACAAGAAGGAATGTCATGTCATGGGGGAAAAAAAGTGGTCCTGTTTGACTGGGACATACAGTATGTGGGAGGGGTACTGTCAATGATTTTGGAAAGATGAGCTAGATCCTATCCAGATGCAATAGGGAGCCCTTCTATCTTCTTAAGCAGGAGAGTAGCAGAGTCAAAATTGTACTTTAGGGATTTTGATTTGGTGACCATGCAGGAAGATTGAAAAGGAGAGAGAATGGATTCAGAAAGACCAATTAGAAGTTCTAATGCATTAGTTTTGGCAAGAAGACCTTATCTGTTGGCTACTAGGGTCGTGCCGTTTTCATCTTAGTCACACCAATGAAGTCCTGAACTAAGATGGTAACTGTGTGAGTAGAGAAAAGGAGACTCACATGAGAAATGCTGTGGAGGAAAAGATGGTGAGAGCGGGCTGCTGATTGGATAGGTGGGTGAGGGTGTTCATATGATTAATAAGAAGAACACTAGGGAAAATAGGGAGACTTATATGAAGTGGTATAGAATGAAGAAAGCAGAGCCAAACAACAATATATGTCATGGATGAAACAATGTAAAGAAAGTCAAAGTCAATACAGAAAGGTTAAAAAAAACCCTCTGGCTAAATATAATGCCGAAGGTTAGTACCATACTACCAAAGATAAAAGACCCATCCTTCCTTTCTATGAATAATCAACAAACTGTTTTCTTGGTGAACATACTTAAAAGGGCTTGCTTAACATGGCTTAACATGCAAAACATGACTTCATATGTATAATTGACATAAAATTGCTTGACTTCTTGAGGAAGGGGGAGGGGCAAGAGGGAGGGAGAAAATTTGGAATTCAACATTTAAAAATGAATTTTAATTTTTTACATGTAATTGGGAAACATTTAACAAAATAAAAATATATATTTGAAACAAAGGGTTGCTTAGTTGGTTGTTGTGTCCAAACAAAATATATCAAAGATTTTAATAGAAAAGAAAAACAGGGGTGGGAGATACAAATCTTTGTAGAGCCAATTGAACTTGTCACTTCTGCATTTGTCAACTCTAAATACTTGTCGATTCTAATTATATGAACTGAACATTTATCCTTTGGCTATTAGGGCCATGCTGTTTTCATATCCGTTACATAAATTTACTTGAACTTGAAGGAATTAAGAGATCTAAAAGAAATTCAGCCGTAGACTAGTGATATTTCAAATAAGTATATAAAAAAGCAAACTACAACACTAGTATTAGAGAGAGATGGCCTAGTACAGTAGAAAGAGTCTGGACTCAGAGGTGCTGGGTTCAAATCCCACCTAGCTGTGTGATCTGGAGCAAATCACTTAACATCCCTTGGTTTTAGTTTCCTCATCTGTAAAACGAGAGTGTTAAACTCCATGGCCCCTGAAGTCCTCTCAAGCTCTTCATCTATGATTCTACTTCTTTAACCTTTAGATAATACAACTGGGCAAGTCTAAGATATGTGGGAAGGACTAGTGAGCCATTTGCAAAGTGACAATAACTTCATAGGCTGGTTAATTTCTTTCACCCTATCTGCATGATTATACTACTTTTAAATAATGTAAAATTGTGACTAAATCTCAAATGCTCATTCTTTGCCTCATGGCTTATACCAAGGGAACACAGGTGAAAGGGGGTTCTTAAATGTTTTTTTTTCAGTTATTAAACTTACAAATCTTTTTGCTGAATGAATACACCTGGTTGGCAAATATGCAGAAAGGAAAAAAAAACCCTATTACTCTACATGGAATGATTTATTGTCACTCAGTTTTCGTTTATAAAACTGACAAAGTCCCAACTGATAAATATTGATATATGTTAAATTCAGCAGTTGGATGATAAAAACTGCTTGCCCAGCGGCGACAGCTGGCCGCCTCAGTCAGCGTCATCCGTTCGCCCTTCACCCCCGGAATGTTGATTGCTTTTTGATATAATAAAGTGTGTTTAAGGTCCACAGTAAAATAACAATGGGGTTTCAACTCACCAAATAGAATCCACTATGAGGACAGAAGTCAGATATAACTTCGTGTTTGCCATCAAACACCTCTGGGAGAAATATTATGTTGCCATTAAACCAATTGGTCATGGCGGTGACCAAATACAGCAGCATGTTGTAGAAAGAACACAAGACTGGAAGCCAGGAAACCTAGTTCCAGTCCTGGATGATCTTTTTAAATTTAATTTGGGGGGGGGGGGAGACAATCCGGATTAAGTGACTTGCCCAGGATCATAAAGCTAGTAAGTGTCTGAGGCTGGATTTGAACATAGGTCCTCCTGACACCAGGGCCAGTACTCTCTACTTTTCCACCTAGCTGTCCCCAGCCCTGGATGTCCTGCTAACTAGATATGTTTCACCTTGAGGTAAAGAAAAATTCTCTAAAAATTAGAACTGTCCAAAAGTACAATAGACTGATTCAGAAATCAAAGGTTTTAATTAGAGATGGAATGGGATTTTTTTTTAGTTACTAGCTAGACTAGATGACCTTTGAGGATCCCTTCTAACTCAAAGACCTATGATCTTAGGCAAGTAATGGAGCCTCAATTTCAACGACAAAACAAGGGCTTTGAATCAGACGAATCTTAAAGTCTCTCCTAGTGTGAAAATTCTGTGAAACAGCAATGTTATTTTCTAGGACTCAGTTATGTTTGCTTTTCAGTTGTGAATTGGCTTGACTTTTTTACTTAACAAAGAGGTTATGCAAATTTCCTCAGAGAGATTTCCTCCTGGGAGAATGCCCTCTTCATTCCCAGGGCTAGTTACTCAGTAATGATGCCTGGGGATCAAGCAGTGCCTTTCTTTCATCTGCAGATTTCAAAGTTCTTGTCATGAGTCAAACGTTCCTAGCTCCCCACAGGAGATGATAAATTTCGATTTTCTTCAGACAGAGACCTGACGCATGAAGAAACCAGTGGAAACAGAGGTCACTCAATGAGTAAGCACTATGTATAGGAACAGGTCCCCTTTGACAGGAATAGGAACGTAGGATCATAGATTTAGAGCTTGAAGGGAAATTGGACGTTATCCAATCTCATTCGCTCCTTTTATAGATCATGAACTGAGGCCCCAGACAGGTTAAATGATTTGCTGAGGGTCACTCAACCAGTAAGTGTCTGAGGAAAGATTTGAAGCCAGATCATTTTGACTCTAAATATAGCATTCTATCCACTATGCAATCCAGCCTTCGAGAATAATATCCTGGCTCTCATCAGGGCCCACGAAAAGATCGTGTATTCTGAGGGGGAACAGTGCTGCTTAATAAATCCTTGTTGAATGAATGAATGAATGAATGAATGAATGAATGAATGAATGGTGACATTGGAGTCTGTGCATAGTAGTGAAATTTAGGGTGCTTTTTTGGATGATGCTTGTAAAAAGTGTTTGCTGAACATGGAAGAAAGATTTAAAGAATGACAACTATAAACAATCTGCCACCAGGAGGGCTGTCCTCCTTTGTCACTAGTTCTACAGATCTCATTGTTACCTGCTTTCTGTCTCCAGGCTGAGCTATTCTTTGGCTGCCCTTTCATTCTTTGTCAGTCAGAGCAGAGCTAGAATGAGAGCAGGACAACTAGGACAAACTAGGAGGCTAGAAGGCACATCCAACTCTCATACCCCTCCAAGGAAGAAGTCTGGGGCAGAACTCAGTGACAAGGTGATGAGTAGCACTGGTGAAAGGGCTCCCTTGTCTGGGAGTGGTTGGGCTGCAAATCTGCCTCCATTTCACAAGGTTCCTTCAGGCAGGGCAAAGGAACTCTAAAGGTGGAGTGGAAGGCTTGGCCTTGGCCCAACCTCTAGCCCTGAGGTACTGGCCCTTTCAGGGCTGATAGGGCCCAGGCTCCCGGCTGACTTGAAGGGGATTGTGAAAGTCAGAAGGAGGAAAGTTGTGGGTGATGAGTGTGTGAATTGTCCACTGCTGACACCCCACTCCTTTACAGGCTGGAGCAGGTCCAAGCCTCTACTCCCCCTGGAGGGAGCTGGTGGGATGCCCTCCCTTGAGTGGATAAGCTAGAAGTCAGAGTAAACTCAGTAAGGATACAGCTCCTTTCCTGCTCAGCTTCTTACCTTGAGTTCTGAGACTGGGGCTAGTGGTCAGGAAGGATTTGTAAGAGAATCTTGATCACATCTCAGAAGGCCAAATTATAATAAACTGATTGAAAGAACACTGAAATGGAGTTGTAAAAAATCATTTAATTAGTGCAGAGCATATGCCAGGCATTGTGCTAAGTGCCAAGGACACAAAAAAAGGCAAAAGACAGTCCCTACTTTCAAGGTGTTCTTACTCTGACTAAGGGGAAAGACAACTTGTAAACAACTACGTACAAACAAGATCCATACAAGATAGGTTAGAAATAATCAAGAGAAGAAAGGTAATATCACTAAGGGTGATTGTTAAAGGATTCTTGTAGAAGATAGAATATTAGTCAGGTAGAGTACTGGACCTGGAGTCAAGAGGACCCAAGTTCAAATCCAACCCCAGACGCTTATTAGCTGAGTGACCACAGGCAAATCAATTAACCTCTGTCTGCCTCAGTTTCCTCTTCTTTAAAATGGGAATAATGACAGAATCTACCTCCTGGGGTTGTTGTGAGGATCAGATGAGATAATCTTTGTAAAGTACTTTGCAAACCTTAAAAGTGCTATATAAATGGTAGTTGTTACTAATTATCATTGTTATCATTCCGTCTCCATGCTCAAAGTGATCAGGCTTCTTAGATGTCAAGTTCTAAGAAACAATTAACCTTTGCACCTAATTGTTACCAAGAATTGCTACTTAAAATAGGAAAATTGTCTGAGGATCTGAAATTTGAAATGTGTGATCTACTTTTGTTATCAACTCCTATGTTCAAGTAAGGTTGGCTGTTGATATATTTTTGTATGCAGCCAATAAGGGAATTTGCTTTGCTTTATTATTATTACAAGAAATTTGTGGGTTTTTTTTCTTTTCTTAGTGGTGGTGAGAAGGAGAGAAAATAGATTTCTCGTAATTTTAAAAAAAACCCTAAATATATGGAGGTAGGGGTATGCCACAGCTGTGAAATATTGTATGGACTTTCAGATGAGGTCCTGTATTATTTTTGCTTGTTTTATTTTGCTAAAAGGGACCTATCCAAAAGAATTTGTAAATGTTTATAATATAAAAACAAAACACATCAATAAAACTTTATTTAAAAACCCACAATCTCATGGTAATTGAATCAGAGGACCCCAGATTTGGAAAGAATCTCAGATGGATCTAGTCTAAATGTGCTTGCACATCTCTTCTGTATCATCCTTGTCTTGATAACCTCTAGCAAAGGAGAACCTCACCCTGTGGGCATAGCTCATGCCACTTTGGGGACAGTGCTAAATGCTAGGAAGTTTTTCCTTACATAGAACTGACATTTGTTTCTCTGTAACTTCCGTCCTTGTTCCCGGTTCTGTTTTCTGGGACTAAGACAAATAAATTGGATTCCTCTTCCCTTGACAATCCTTCAAGTACTTTAAGACATCCAGCATAGGACTTCTGTGTCTTTTTTCCTCTAGCTCAAACATCCCCAGGGCCTTTAACTAATTCTCATGTTCATCTTTCTTTGTAGCCCCAAGACTTAGCACAGGAGGCCCTTGAATTGAGCCTTGAAAGGAGTTATAGACTCCAAAAGGGGGAGGTGTAGAGAGAGCCCATTTCAGGAGTTGGGGACAGATTAGTTTGGATAGCACATAGAATGAGTGAGAGGGAGGAATGTGAAATAAATCCAGAGAGATAGGTTGGAACCAGATTGTGAAGGGCTCTATATATCTTGCTGAGAAGAATTGTATTTTCCTCTGGAAATAGAGAGGAGCCATGGAACCTTCTTGAGCAGGGAAGTCAGTGACACAATCAGATTTGGGCTATAGGAATATGAATTTGGCAGCCATGTGACCAGATTGGTGAGGGGATAGACTCTGTCTGCTATGCTATAAATTCATATTGAGCTACCTAACACCCAGGTAGCTGGAAAGATAGTGGTACCACAAACAGAAACAGGAAGGACAGATTGGCTTAAGGGGCATAGGAGACATAGACCCTGTGGTGTAAGGAAAGAGCTCCAAACAAAAAACACTGCTCCTAGACCAGGGGTGAGGAACCTTTGGCCTTGAGGCCATATGTGGCCCTGTAGGTCCTCAGGTATGGCCCTTTGACTGAATCCAAACTTCATAGAACAAATTCCTATTGCCTAGACCATGTCAGCAAAGGTTATTGACTCTATTCCTAAGGAGTTCCAGAGAAGAATTATATAACCACACTAGATAATAACAGTAACTCAGAATTATTTAGCACTTCCCATTTTATACAATATTATCCCCTTCATTTTCAAAAAGGACCATGGCATCAGGGAAATGATGACATGACTTGCAGTTGACTTTGATTTGAGTGAAGGAGGGCTGTGCAAGGTCACCCAGCTAGTTGGATAACTCAGCTCAT
>CM053622.1:662671113-662688613 GCA_028646595.1 Phalanger gymnotis
CTCCTCTCCTCTCCTCTCCTCTCCTCTCCTTCCTTCCTCTCTCCCTCTCCTGATGAATTTCTAGACACTTGACCCAGATGGCTCTGGAAGAGAAAGTGAGGCTGGTGGCCTTACACAGCTCTCCCTCAAAACAAAGTTAACTGCAAGTCATGTCATCATTTCCCTGATGTCATAGTCCTCTTTGAGAACGAAGGACAAGCACAACAACAACAATATTATTCCCATTTTGCAGATAAGGAAACTGAAATCCAGAGTGTTTAATTTACTTACCCATCATCACACATCTAGCTAAGGGAGCTGGGACTCAATCCCAGGTCATGGAATCATAGAATGGGAAAAGACCTTCAACAGTATCTGTTAGTCTAACCTAGTCTAACCCCATCATTTTACTGATAAGTAAAGGTAATTTTCCCAAAGTCAAATGGGTAGTAAGAGACAGAGCTCATATTTGAACCCAAAGATCCCAACTTGGGGTTCATTCTACTATGTCAGATTCTGTAACCAAAGTTTCCCAAATCTCTATTATCAAAAAACTTCATCCTTCTTGTTTTTCTTGACTGTATTTAATTGTTATGAGTGGGCTTCTTTTGGACAGGAAGTAAGGAACAAGTGAAAGAGAAGGATAAAAAGAAATAAAAGAGTTATCAGAAAGATATTTAAAAAAAATAGGGAAGAAAACAAAACCAAGTTCAGAAGGAGACCCAAACCAAAAGGATAATTTTGTTACTGCCTTATCAAATTTAATATATGCTTTTACAAAACAAAATATTCATAAGGGAAGTTACTTGTTTCCCATACAATTCTTCTTTTTGTGTATTAAAGTGTTTGTGATTAAGGATGATGTTTAAGTTCATGATTAAAAAAAAAACAAGGAAAAATTCATCCTAATGATGAACCCCACATTTGCCCTCCTGTGAACCATGCTGGAAGTCACATATTGTCAAGCATACATATCAACACACAAAAGGACACTCTGAACTTTTCCCCCATAGCCCCTGACTACGACTTTCATCCAGGTCAGCACTCTTCTTGGCTTAGGCTTAAGGGAAGCGACGGCTTTTGTTGCATCTACTACCGCTATCTGCCCCCAGTGCAGCTCAAATCACCAGGAGCATCAGCCAAGTTGGGAACATTGTCCATCGAGACTATAGGCAGGGTACAGAGACAGGGTAGGGTAGGGTGGTATGCAGTGGTTTTCCTTCTATCATTATGAAGACTGAGAGATGATGTAGAGCCCAACCAGAGGAAAGGTGGTGTCGTGGTTGAAATGAAGTGGATTTTAGGTAGGAGGGAACCTGCTTCTTAACCCATTAGTGTATCAGAGAAGATCATGAGGTGGTCTTCAGTGTCCTGTGGAGCATCTGGTCAGAGCAGACAGATCACCAAGGGTTTCTGACCACCTTGTAGCTTCCCTGTTTGAGTACTCTGGCCTCCCTGCCCCCGCCCAAGAAACAAAGTTTCCTGCAAGTTTCAGATGCCTTCTCCTGTTTTTGGTCAATGCAGGTAGACTTCTGGCTTATTTACCTGGGCTCATGTTGGCTGTCTTGGTGGTTGGCTCCCACAGACTTCTGAGTACCTTTTTTCTATGGTAAAATAAGGAATTTTGATTACATTAAATTAAAAAGGTTTTCACAAACAGAACCATATAGGAGAGCTGAGACTGGACTGTAAGCAGTTCCAGTGACTGTGGTCCAAGCCTCTCCTTCTGGTGTCTGGGATCAGTGTCAAAAGAAGTACTGAAGAAGGAACTATATTGAGAACAGAAGTCTAGATCATAGCCAGCAGAGGTCCTTGAATATTTAGGAGCTAATGCAAAGCTTGGTGGAATGGGGAACTAGAGTGGGGAGATCGATCCTTCTCATTATGCTGCCCCACTCTTTCTGATTTCAGTTTTGAGATCCAGATCTGGGTCCTTCTTCCCATATACCCTCTTAATGATTCACATTTTTTTTTTGTTGAATAAATATGTATTAAGCACTTACTATGTTTCAGGCATAGCTAAGCACTAGGGATACAAAAAGAAGCAGAAGACTGTCCCTGCCCTTAAGGAGCTTAAAACCTAATGGGAGATCCATTTAAAATAACTGTAGACAATATAAAATACTTGGAAATCTACCTGCCAAAACAAATTAGGAGCTATATAGACACAATCATAAAACAATTTTTACACAAATAAAGTCAGATCTAAACAATTGGAGAAATATTAATTGCTCAATATAATAATAAAATATTAATTGCTCAATATAATAATAATAAATAAATAAATAAATAATAAAATAATAAAAATGACAATTCTACTTAAGTTAATCTACCTGTTCAGTGCCATGCTAATAAAACTACCAAAAATTATTTTATAGGGCTAGGAAAACCAATTACAAAATTCATCTGGAAGAATAAAAGGCCAAGAATATCAAGGGAATCAATGAAAAAAATGTGAAGGAAGGTGGCTTAGCAGTGCCAAATATCAAACATTACAAAATAGTAATCATCAAAACAGTCTGGTTCTGACTAAGAAATAGAGGGGTAGATCAATGGAATAGATTAGGTACACAATACCCAGTAGGAAATAACTACAGTAATCTAGTGTTTGACAAACCCAAAGATCCAAGCTTTTGGGGTAAGACCTCACCATTTGACAAAAATTGCCAGGAAAACTGGAAGCAGTTTGGCAGAAACCAGATATAGACCAATATCTCACACCATAAACCAACATAAGGTCAAAATGGGTACATCGGGGCAGCTAGGTGGTGCAGTGAGTAGAGCACTGGCCCTGGAGTCAGGAGGACCTGAGTTCAAATCCAGCCTCAGACACTTGACACATGTACTAGCTGTGTGACCTTGGGCAAGTCACTTAACCCCAATTGCCCTGCCAAAAAAAAAAGCAAACAAAATGGGTACATCATTTAGACATAAAGGGTAGACATTTAGACACAAATGATATTATGAGCAAATTAGGGGAGCGTGGAAAATTTTACCTGTCAGATCTGTGGATAAGGAAAGAATTTATGACCAAACAAGAGGCAGAATGCATTATAGGATGTAAAATGGGTAATTTTGATTACGTTAAATTAAAAAGGTTTTGCATAAATAAAACCAATGCAGTCAAGATTAGAAGGAAAGCAAGAAACTGAGGGAAATTTTTACAGAATGTTTGTCTGATGAAGGCTTTATTTCTCATATATATAGAGAGAACTGAGTCAAATTTCTAAAAAAACAAGTCATTCCCAATGATAAGTGATCAAAAGGTATGAACAGGCAGTTTTCAGAAGAAATCAAAGCTACATATATAGTCATGAAAAATTTCTCAATCACTCTTGATTAGAGAAATACAAATTAAAACAACTCTGAGATACCACCTCACACCTATCAGATTGGCTAATATAACAGAAAAGGAAGATGACAAATATTGGAGAGGATACAGAAAAAACTGGGACACTAACGTACAGTTGGTGGAGTTGTAAACTGATCCAGCCATTCTGGAAAGCAATTTTTAACTATGCCCAAAAGACTATAAAGCTGTTCAAACCCTTTGACCCAGCAATATCACTCCTACGTCTATATCTCAAAGAGAGCAAAGAAACATGCAAAGGACCTATACATACACAAAAATATTTATAGCAACTCTTTTTGTGGCAGTAAAGAATTTGAAATTGAAGGGATACCCATCAATTGTGGAATGGCTGAACAAATCATGGTATATGATTGTGATGGAATACTATTGTGCTATGAGAAATGATAAGCTAGATGCTTTCAGGAAAACATGAGAAGGCTTATATAAACTAATATAAAGTGAAGTGAGCAGAACCAGGAGAACATTGTCCATAAGAGCAATATTGCATGATAATCAACAGTGAGTGATTTAGCTATTCTGAGCAATACAACGATCCAAGACAATTCTAAAGGACATATGATGAAAAAATGCTATCCACCTCCAGAGAAAGAACTGATGGAGTATGAATGCAGATTGAAGCATACTTTTTTTAAACTTTATTTTTCTTGGGGTTTTTTTTGAATGTTTATTTTGCAACATGGCTAATATGGAAACATATTTTGCATAACTTCACATGTATAGTCTTTATCAAAGTACTTGCCTTCTTAAAGGGGGAGGAGGGGGGATGGAGAGAATATGAAACTCAAATTTTTAAAAATGAGTGTTTAAAAATTTTACACGTAATTGAGGGAAAATAAAATAAAATTTTAAAATAAAATAAAATAATGAAAAAGGAAATTAAATAAATGTTAAAAATTTAAAACTCTAATGGAAAAGAAAAAAGCAAATATATACAAAGTAAGCTATATACAAGATAAATAGGAAATAATTAACAGAGGGAAGGCAACTGGACTAAGAAGCGTTGGGAAAGACTTTCTGTAGAAAATGAGTTTTTAGTTGGGACTCAAAGGAAGCCAAGGAGGTAACTAGTCAGAGGAGGGAGAGCTTTTCAAGCATGGAGGACAGCCAGAGATAATTCTCAGAGCTGAAAGATGGAGTGTATTATTCATGGAACAGCTAGCATCACTGAATCAGAGTACAAGACAGAAAGCAAAGTGTAAAAATATTGGGTTTTTATGCCTTCATACAGCATCAATTTTTATGAAGGTGCCATGTACAGCTCAGAAAAAGGCATACTCCTTATTCCCATTCATTATCTCCAGAGATTTATCATATTTGACTTTTCTAAAATTCTATTCATCTCCTTATCTTCTTTCTTACTAATTTTATTGTTAGATTTATCTTGGTCTAAGAGGGGTAACTTGAGGTACCCCACCAGTGTAGTTTTACTATCTATTCCCTCTTGAAATTAATTTAACTTTTCCTTTAAGAATTTGAATGCTATGCCATTTGGTGCATACATATTTAGTATTGCTATTACTTCATTGTCTGTGGTACCTTTTTAAGCAAAATATAGTTTCCCTGATTATCCCTTTTCATGAGGTCTATTTTTGTTTTTGCTTTGTTTGAGATCATGATTACTAACCCTGCTTTTTTTGCTTTAGTTGAAGTATAACAGATTCTGTTCTAGCCCCTTATTTTAACTTTGTATATGTTCTTCTGTTTCAAGTGTGTCTATTCTAAACAACATATTGTTGGATTCTGGTTTGTGATCCATTCTTCTATTTGCTTTTATTTTATAGGCAAATTCATCCCATTCAGATTCACAGTTATGATTACTATTTACTTCTCTCTCTCTCTCTCTCTCTCTCTCTCTCTCTCTCTCTCTCTCTCTCTCTCTCTCTCTCTCTCTCTCTCTTCCCCCCCACCCCCGCTCTCTTCCCCCTGTTCTTCCTCAAAAGTCTATTTTATTCTAACCACTGGTAATGATTCAAATTTAAGTGCAAATCTGAAATATCTGTCAGTACTTGAGACTGGGAAAGGTGTTTGGGAACAGTTATAAGATATGGGTGAGTGAAGGGCACTATGTAGGAAGTGCTTAATTTGCCTTTCACTTTCATTATGCCTAATAAACTGTATGGCCACAGTTGACTGTGCTCTGTGAATGAGAAGAGTTGAAGGAGTATTCAATAAATTGAAGAAAATCTAGATAAAAGGTGGGGGTGGAGTCATAGATTTGCTACTTCTAAATAATTTTGAATAATATTTAACATTATTCCTCTAGAATAAATTCAGAATGCTACCATAGAGGGTTTTACTTTGCACAGCTGCTCAGAGGCACAAGATAACAATGCAAAGAACCTTCTTGTACATATATACCAGAGAAAATGTGACAAGACCACTTGGTAAGTAGTTTGGGTACACCACTACCTAGTAAGCAACTGAGTTATTGCACTCCTTGGTGTGTAATTAATAAAGGCTTAAGGAAGTCAGAGTATAAGCTGATTTGTGCCGTTTATGCTATTGCAATGTCCTAAGCATCATACAGATGTTATATGAAGAATAAGAGATTTCAGATCTAGAGAGACAGTGACTTCCCCACTCTAAATCTGTGTCTACACAGTCACGCACAACATACCTACACATAAACACTATATGCACATATACACTATAACCACTGTATGTTGTATACACATATTGCATATGTATATATACATGTTGTTTCTCATATTTGAATGTAAGGTCTTTGAGAGTAGGGATTGTTTTATTTTTTGTACTTTTATCTTCAGTACTCGGCACACAGTAGGTGCTTAATAAATGCTTATTGATTGACTGATATACATGATTTCAATAATTTAAGTGAAACAATTACTGAAAGGCAGCCAAAATTAGATTAATTTTGATGACAAATTTAGATTCTGAGTAATAGCTGAAGAAACATACTTCTTTCCATTTGATAGAAGGTCAGGGGATTATGGTTGTAGAATGTCAGATGCTGTTGTTTAGTCAGTTAATTTTGCTCAACTATTTTTTTTACAAGGGAGTGTCTTTTTGTAAGGGGGTGTCAGAAGTGACTGATATAAAAAACAAAAATTCATCATTAAAAATAAGGTATTTTTTACAAAATAACAAATAAATAGATATTTCGGTATATTTGGTAATAAATATTTATTACATACTTATTATGTGCTAGGCACGGTGCTTAATGTTGGGGATACAAAAAAGGCAAAAGTCTATTCCTGCCCTCAAGGAGTGCACAATCTAATGGAGAAGGCTGCAAGTAATTAATATGTACAAATGAGCTATATGCAGGACAAGAAGGAAATAATTGAAAGAGAGAAGGCACTAGAATTAAGAGTGGGTGGTAAAGGCTTCCTGTGGAAGATGAGATTTTAGTTGGGACTTGAAGAAAGCCAAAAGGCAGAGATGAGGAGGGACAGCAAGAGGAAATGCTCAAGAACTAAAAGATGGAGTGCCTTGTTTGCAAAACAGCAAGGAGGCCAGTATCTTAAGTAAATGCATTGAATCAAGTCCAGTATGGGTGTAGTTTTTGCAAGACTTAGCATCTAAGTCTTTCAAAAACACTCCAGATGTGGTCTGACCAAGTTAGAATATATAACTAGCTCCCCATTATTGCAAATAATGAATTCCTCAAAGTAACAACATTAATCAAATCCACATTACATATTTCCACTGGACTAGGACTAATTTACATAATCATAACTTTGAATAGTGTGAACTTGAATACATGCAACCAATTTAGGGGATTCATTCATTATTCATGCTAATTGGCATAGCCATAGTAGTACTTCCATTTTCCTTGCTTTGAATTCTATATTTCTATTAATTCAGTCCAATATGACACAATATTCTTTAAAATTGGCAGCAATGTCACATTCTTGGCTCAAGCTGAGACTGTAGTTAACTGAAACCCATCATTTCAACCTCTCAAGATCTCTTTGAATTCTGATTCTGTCATTTATCATATCAGCTGTCCCTCCCAGCTTTGTATCATGTACACATATGATAATCAGGCCATCTAGTTCTTCATCCAAATTCCTAATGAAAATGTCAAGTCAAGAGAATAAATTGAATCATTCCATGTTAATATCACAAACTTACTGGGCTAGCTAGATAATTTAAATAATCGGTTGTTAAGTATGTCTATTCTTCACCATCTCAATTCAGAGACTCATTACAAGGCAGAAAGGTGCCATGGAAAGAATGGGAAATTTGGATCCAGGGGATTGGGCTTCAAATCCTGCCTTTCCACTTTCTACCTATGTGACCTTGGGCAAGTCATTAACCGTTCTGGGGCTGAGTTTCCTTATCTATAAATCAAGGGAGTTGGGTTAGATGATTTCTGAGGTTTCTTTCAGCTCCAAATTTAGAACCTGTGACTTTTTCCCTGCACTATTGTTATAGCCTCCTAAATGATCATTTTTCCTCCAGTCTCCTCCCATTCTTCAAACCAATTGATTTGACCATGTTGCCATCCTGTTCAAAACATTTAGTGACTCCCTCTTTGCTTAAAAGATAGAATACAAAATCTTTAACTTGACATTTAAGGTTCTCTGCAGTCTAGTTCCAACCAATCATGCAGTCTCTCTCTCTTTTTTTTTTTTTGGTTCTTCTCTTCACATGTCAAACTGAGCTACTTTCTCTTCCCTAATATCATCTTTTCTTTTCCCATACCCATGCCTTTGTATTTAATATTTCCCATTCCTTCAGTGGATCCCCCAACCCCAACCTCCATCCATTGACATGCTTCACCTTAAAGGCCCACCTTAGATTCATCTCCATGACACCTTGTCTGATTGCCTCACCTAGAAGTGACCTCTCCTTGAATTTCTCAGGTCCCTCTTTCTAACCTCTGCTGTGCCTTTAATAATTTTATTGATTGCCTTATAATTGTAATTATAGATAGAATATGTAGCATATCTTGTATATATTTACAAACATCTTATTATATGTGTAATGTAAAGAGCATTTTAGGATGAAACTTGGAAGAGGAAAAAACAGAAAGAAGCCAGGGAAAGACCAGCAAAGATTTTATGATTCTTTTCGCTAAGAATTTAACAATTTTTCAATTGGTGGATACCCTCTTGATTTCTTGTTTGGTTGGATTTTTCTACCACGAAAAGAGCTACTATGAAGATGTTGGAACATATGGGACATTTCTTTCCATGTCTTCCCTCATAGGAGTATGTGCCCACTAGTGGACCACTAGATCAAATAATATACTTTAGCGGCTTTTATAGTAAAATTCCAAATTGTTTTTCAGAATGTCTGGATCAATTTGCAGTTTGACACCCTTGACACAATTGACAATACTGAATGTGTTTGCTGATGGGCTAGGAAATGGAACTAAGCAGAACAACTACAGGAGAACTACGTGTGTTAGATTAAGTGCACATAAAGGATACATTCCAGAGATAATACAACTTTGAGGGTGTTCAGGGATCACTTTACAAGGTATTTGAAGGAGGTGACTATAACAAATGTATGGGGGGGGGAATCTGGGCCTTAACAACATGCCCCCCAAAGAGTGACTAAGAGAAAATCAACTCATATGACTATTTTTCCCTCCATATGCATTTTTAGGAGAAAAATCTAAATATACATCAAGGGCTTTGTTTATAAGGGAATTAGGAATGTAACACCCATTTCTAAAAGATTCTCCCCCCTTTCCTAATGGAGCTAGTTTCACCTAGTTAATTACTAATTAATTAACATATATAACATCATCCATTAATTAGTATAATATTAACTAGTTTAATAAACTAATCAACTAGTTTAATCATTATCTTATGAAGAGAATTCTTGAGATGAGACTCTATTTGGTAGCTGAGTGAATGGAATGTTGCAATGGTGTCTTCAGAAGTAAGAAAATACAGTAACAGAGATGATTCTGCTTTTGGCTTTTCTTACAGTTAAAATTTCTATCTGCCACCTACACCACTGCTACATCTTTAGGAATATAGGTGCAAATAAGAATAAAGTAAATGAGCATGCATAATGGGTCCTGACAGACAGATTTCGGCTTGATATAAGAAAACAAAAACTTCTTTAAAATTAGATATGCTGTTTGATTGTGTATGTATGACCTATGTTGGATCATTTACCATCTCAAGGAGGAGAGAGCTGAAGGAGGGAGAGATAGAATTTGGAATTCAAAATGTTTTTTCAAATGTTAAAAATTATTTTAACATGTAACTGGGGAAAATAAAATATTATTTTAAAAATTAGATATGCTGGAAAATAGAATGTTCTGATTTGCGATGCAAGAATCTATCTATCTTCCAGTTGAGGCTGGATGACCACCTACCTGAATTGTTGCAGGAGACAGTCCATGTCCAAGCGTTAACGAGACTACATGATCTTTGAAGTCCTTTTTAAGTTGAAGATACTATGAAATTCATGCCCCATTCTTTTTTTAATGTTGTATGGTTGGTCTTCTAGAAAAAGAGTCCATTGGGTCCAAGCAGGACAGAGTTCAGATCTTATGGTACTAATTTAACCCCTGAAGATGGAGAAAATTTAGATCATGCCCCCTACCCAGAGACCCACAAAGAGATCACCAATGATCTTTATCACAGTCTGCATTTCTTTGAGTATGTTTGAAGACTATAAGTTTATACAGTACAAACAAAAATATGATAGTTTTTCAATTAATATGTATTAAAAACAGGAAAATTAATGTCATCATTTGTCAACAACTCTATTAGGCATTTTTCATATATGACTCTTAGAAAAGGCCTATGGGAAAGGAGAAAAATACCACCCAAAATCCCAGACATATGTCTCTACATACAGCAAAGAGTTGGAGGGGTTGATCAATCTCACCTGGCGGTTACCCCTCACCCTGCTACTTGATTTGTTACCGTTTAGTTGTTGTTCAGTCATGTCCAACCCTTTGTGATCCCATTTGGGGTTTTCTTGGCAAAAACACTTAAGTGGTTTGCCAAGAAAATAGAGGCAAATAGGGTTAAGTGACTCACCCAGGGTCACACAGCTAGTGAGTGTCTGAGGCCAGATATAATTCAGATCTTCCTGATTCCAGACCAGTACTCTATCTATGACACCACCTAGCTGCACTCTTTGTTATCATATTAATTCTCAATATCTTGAACTCTATAATAGGAGGTACATATGTATATTTCCTCATTGATTAATAAAATTTCAACATAACTATCAATCAGCTAAGAACAGTGCACCACTCAAGCTTGCTGAGTATTATTTTATTAAATATTTATTATTATTAAACTGGAGAAACCTCATTGTTACTCATTTCTCTATATAAAGAGTATGTATTATATATATATATATATACATACATACATACATACATACATACATACATACATATACCTCTAGTTTCCTAGGATTGTCCCAACATTAAACTTATAATTTAATAATGATGTAATTAACAATAACAAAGATATTTAAATAACTATTTCCAGTAATAGTACACACACCCATACACAAGCTCCAACACCAGGGCCACTTTTACCTTTTACCTTTCCTTTCCCCGGGGCCCCTCAGCTGAAATCTAAGACAGCCAGGCCGGAAGAGGGACAGGATTGCTCAGGCTTTTTGGATGATAACAGTTTCACCAACACTGATCTTTGTAGGGAGATGGAGGAGCATCAGACTTTCCCATCTCGGGTACCTCTGTGCTCTCCAGACCACAGGGCACTGTACATAACCTGCTGCTTCCAGGTCTTCTGGACCTTTCTGTCTACCATGCAATTGAACTGTCTTTTATATGTTATCTTCTCCTATTAGAGTGTAAGCTCCTTGAAAGCAGAATCCATCTCATGTTTTTCTATTGGAAACCCCAGGGAAAGCCCTGAGCTATTGCCTTATCCTGGAAGAAGCCATTCCTCCATACTACTTGCTCTCTCCTCACCATGCCCTCTGCTCTCTCACCACAATCTTCATCTCCTTCCTCCTTGAACCTTGGACTCAGCCCCTGGTTTCTCAGCTTGGATAAGTGAGATTTCACCTGATCTTGCTGGAGATAGGTCTCTCTCACTTCTCCTGGCCATCTCCTGACTATCCTGCCAAGGGAGGATCTTCCACTACTTTACAGTACCCCTTTATGTGTTATGTTCCCTTATTAAAATGGAACCTCCTCTGAGGGCAGAAAGTGTCTTGATTTCTTCTAATTCTACCTCCAGTGATTAGCACAGTGCCTAGCACATAGCACTTAATAAACACTCTATGTGTTTGTCTGTCCATCTCATCACATAGTAAGTATTTAATCGATGCTTTTTCATTCATTCACATGAGATACAGACCAAAGAGAAAACCAGAGCAGCTATGAAGAAGAGATAGTTGTGAGATTCAGTAAGATATTGCTCATTTTGTACAGAATTTACACAGAGCATACTGCTTGGGAGAGAGGAGGAAAGATCAGAATGTGCCGAACCTTCCAGGATCAGGTAAGGACCCAGTTATCTTCATTTCTTGCCTGAAATCATGATAAAGCAATAAAACTAGGGCATAGTTTATGTGATCTAACTGGCTCAGTAAACTATACTGCATTTGCTTCAAAATCTTCTATTTTTTTGAAAAATAGTACAAAATATTTATTTTTAAAACTTCATCATCTGAAGGCTTAAGGTGTTGCTGTTCTGGTTAGCATAGGAAAGTATGAGAGTTTGTCTTAAGAAAAGATCACAAATTTAGAGCTGAAGGGATCTCAGGAATCATCTATTCCAGCTCCCTCATTTTACAGGGTGAAACTGAAGCCACGGTCCCTTTAGAGAGGAGGAAACTGATGTTCAGGGGTGACCTGAACATCTTGTCCAAGATCACACAAATAAGAAGCACCTTGGGATTCAAACTCAGTTCCTCTGATTCTGAACCAATCCTAGTAACTCTCCTTAAGGTGTTACATTACTAGAAAAAGTTGGAAGTGATCATTCATTCCCTTCTAAAAGTGTTTTTCTTTTTTAATAGTATTTTTTCCAATTACACGTAAAGACGATTTTCCACATTCATTTTTGGAAAGATTTTGAGTTCCAAATTTTTCTCCCTCCTCTCCTCTCCCACCTCCCCAAGATGGATAGTGCTCTGATATAAGGTATATTTGTGCAATAATGTAAAACATTTCCACATTAGTCATGTTGTGAAAGAAGAAACAGAACAAAAGGAGAAACCATGAAAAAACCCCAAAAGTGAAAATAGTGTGCTTTCATCTGCATTCAGACTTTATCAGTTCTTTCTCTGGATGTGGATGGAATTTTCATCATGAATCTTTTAGAATTGTCTTGTAATCATTCATTCTCACAATATTTACTCAACGAATATTTTTGTATATCTACTATATGCTAAATACCTTGATAGAATGTCACTTGCCTTTGCATTGGAAAACACTTTCCCTCTTGAATAAAGAAGGCTAGTCTTGGAGGCATCGAAGACCTTGCTTTGGCAGTAACTAGCTGGGTCACCTGGACAAGTTAAATGAGATTGACCTAAATAATTTCTAATGGCCTTTATTAATCCCAAAATGCTATCCTAGTTCAGGTTTTTCCTTCATGGTTGCAATTCTCTTAATCATCCTCATTGTCCTAAAGAGTCTTATTTCCCCCTCTCCAGATCATTTGTGACTAGATTCTTCAGTTTGTTTGCTAATAATAACCTTATCTTTATACAGTCCTCATTGCCCATAAAATCGACCAAAGATCGTCATCATGCATTTCTATCCTTCCCACCAAGCCCAGAGAAAGTATTTCTCCTGCAAATTAGTTGAGAGCAGGAAGTAAATAATGGGGTGCTCATTTACAAGGACTGTCAGAGCTGACAAGATTCACAAGGATATCTGCAAATGAGGTTAGCAAAGACAAAGGTGTAATCTTCCTCTGATCATTCTGTCTGAAGGTCTTGGGGAAGTCACTGTATAGTGGAGTAGAAATATCTGACCTCTGTCCAAATCCTGCTTCTGTGAGTACCTGTGTGACCTTGGAGAAGTTATATAACCTCTGTGAGCCTCAATTTTGTCATCAGCAAAAAGAGGAGGTCGTACCAAATGGCCCTTAAGGGAACCTCCATGACTTTTTGCCTTTGTTTGTATCCCCAGCTTTTAGCACAGCTTCTGGCACACAGTAAGTGCTTAATAAGTGCTTGCTAACTGATTGATCCAATGAAATGGGTACTGTAGTTGGAACCTCAGCTCAGCCGGAAATCTCCGACTGAACGGCTCCCTCTTGTGTCCAGATGGAACATTGGCACCTGCAAAATAACAAGTGCTCCCACCTACAGGGTCACCTGGCAGCAGCATCTTTTCTCTCTATCGCTGGTTATCTTGGTCCTAACCCAGTAGAAGTTCCCAGAAACCCAGCCATCCAGGAGCTCTGGGACCGCATGAATTAGGATTGGCCTTAAAGTGTGGCCAGGAAGCGTGTTGGCTCTCTGTCCACCAGGTCCTGAGATGGCTATGGTCCTGTTCCTTAGGCAATCTGAGTTTGGCATTGCTTTGTGGGACCCCCATCTGAATATGCCACGGCACCTGAGAGAAGATTACGCAAAGAGCCCTCATCAGGATGTAAAATAATGTGAGTGGAGTGTGATCTTTATTCTCCTAGCCCTCACATCCGACCTGGCCTTTTCTTTTTGTCTCCTCCTCAGTTTCCTGAGCTGTCTGCCTGCAAAGGCTCAAAGGTCCAAGGCCTAGCCTTGCCCAGTAAATATTCTTCTGGCTGCCCACCAAAGAGTTCTTGTTAATCTGTGGCTGGTCCCGTGGAGCTAGACAGTGACTACAAAGCAGGGTGGGGCACCTAACGTTTTCTGTGTTATGGGCCCCTTTAGGAGGTATGTTCCTGACACTCTGCTAAGCACTGGAAATATAAAGAAAGGGAGAGAAAAGCAGCCTCTGCTTTCTAGGAACTCAGTCTGGGAGGAGACATCATGCGAATAACTACATACAAAAGAGATATAGACAGGATAAATTGGATAAAATTGATGGAGGGAAAGCAATAGCTAGCATTAAGGGAGATAGGGTGAAGCTTATGGACCACATCTCAGAATGTTTCTAAATGCACAAAATAAAGTACATTGTATTACAAAGGAAACCAATTATATTGAAATGCACCTTTCTATCTATCTATCTATCTATCTATCTATCTGTCTGTCTGTCTGTCTGTCTGTCTGTCTATCTATATGTGTGTATATATCCATAAAGTTCAGGGACTCCAGGTTAAGAAGGATGTGTCTAGAAGCTTTCAAATTTCAACCAAGTGTTAGTAATCTTGAGCACTTCCTAAATCATCTTAGTACTTCCCAGAAGCTCTAGGTTAGTAAGGATGAAAATACCTGGAATTCTGCTGTGTGCTAGTGAATCCTCTTTAGGCTGACCAAAATGCTAGCTATTTGAACACACAATTGTGGAAGATGAGGTAGCTGGTTACAACCTTGACTGTTAGTGTCTTTGGAGACAATTGAATCAAGAGTCAGAAAAACTGAATTCAACCTCACCACTAGATAAGTGACTGTAGTCGAGTTACTTTACTCTGGGAGCCTTGGTTTACATATCTATAAAATGAGGATGATAATATTTACACTACCTTCCTCCTAGACTTGTGTGGTTCAAAGGAGAAAATATATACACAGTGTTTTTAACCATAAAATGGTTAACAAATGGGGAGCTAATATTATCAGTAAGTACAGTACAGAACTGAGAATCAGTTGAGTTTGACTATCAGTTTAACGGTCTTTTTCTCCTGGACAATAAATTTCAGGCCAATACAGGCAGCACTGTCTAACCCAATAAATAATAGTCAACTGAGTTATTGATTTTAGTATTTTATTTCAATCATTTTTTGTTAGATCTAGATTCTAATTTCATTGATGTAGGGAATTCCTGGTTTGGAAACTTCCTAATAATAGTAAGTTATGTTTATATGGTATTTAACTACAGGAAGAACTTTACAAATATTATCTCATTTGATCCCCACAATGACCCTAGGAGAGAGGTACTGTTATCCTGATTTTACAAATGAGGAAACTGAGGGCTAAGATGAATTAAGTGACTTTTATAAAGGTCTTTTTCTAAGCTAGAAAGGGGCCAAACCCTCACCACCCAGCTTCCTACGCTTATGTGGATAAACACATCAACTAGAACTTTTTAGTTCAAGAGTTACTTAGGGGCACTGAAAGGTTAAGTGACAAGTTCACACAACTCTTAAATGTCAGCATTAAGACTTGAATTCAGGACTTCACAACTCCAAAGCTAGTTTTCAGTGTGCTTTGCCTTCCTTCCAAGAATTGTTAGAGTATCTAATGTCCAATTGGGATATATAATTTTAATATTTCAGCACAAATGACAATGATTGCATTTAAACAGGTTAACATTAATTATTATGTTCCAACTATGGACTTGTATAATTGGTGACCCCAGTTATTCACCATTTCCGTTAAAGTTAGAGAGGTAAGGAAAGGTAACTAATTGAAGATCACAAGGAGACTATAAGGCTTGGGTTGTAATCCATGCACTGCTACTTAATACCAGAATGACTTTGGCCAAGTCACTTCTCCTTTGGGGGCCTCATTTTCGACTGTGAAATCAAGGGATTGAATCCATGATTTGAAAAGCCTATAATCCTATAAGGGCAGATAAGGAAAATGGAAAGGAAGCTAATTGGGTGATGGTACTTTCCTCAGCTAGGATCCTAAAACTGTAGAGTCATCTTACCATCTTTGGGGAGCAGTGTACTCAATTAAACTTAAGATGCCTTTGAAGACCTTAGTAGACTCTCTGCATTACTGACAGTAGGTTGTATGGAACTGCATGGGAGGTTGTCAGCCTGGTTGCAGAGAAGTTACCTGCTGTTAAGAAGAAGGCAAGCCTTTGAGGCCAGTATCTCCAAGTCTGGATGTCAGGGTGCACCTGGAAACCAGTTCAAACTCAGAGTATCAAATTAAGAGAAAGTTTAGCTCCTGCAGTCTCCTTCAGTACCTACCACTGGATAGTTTCTTGGCCCTTACGACCATAAACTGGCAGGGGGCGCTGTAACTTCACAGTTTCCACATGGCTGCAGGCCCTAGCCTAACAAAGGTGTTTTGCTTGGGGCTTGAGCTTTGGGGGTCTCTTAAATGCTATTAAAATATTTTGAACCCCCTGGGGCTGGGTCACACAGATCACATGGAGAAAGATAGAAACAAACTCTGATGGGCCTTTGGCCAGGCACAAAGGAATTGTGTGAATGTCTTTCCTGTCCCCATCATCCCTGGTTAGTACCAATACCTCTCAATGATTTTCCTTTATTTCAAGACAAGGCTTCTGCTATTCAAGAATTTCTCTCAAGATTTTAGTGGGTAAACAGCAAGATGGATATTTTCCTGCCTCATTTATTGAATAGTGGGGTGGGGCTGTTATCTAGAGAAATGAGTGACCTCTTTGTTGTTTACAATTAGGCACAGCCCAGAGAACCCTAAAGATCTGAAAGGGGAGAGGAATTTTTAGACCTGTACCTGAGAAGGCTGAGGGCTGCCACCCTCTATTCACCCAGCACGAACTTCTCCTTTCCACATATTCTTATGGTCTGTTTGGATCACTAGGTGGATTCAGAGAGTCTTGAGACAAGAAGGTAGAGAAGGGGTAAGATGAATGGCTGAGGTGGTTAGAGGAAGGGAAGTTCTTTAAAGGATTTGTAATCATGGGACTAGGTTTGAAAATACATCAATGCTTGGGAAAGAATTGTGTTTTACCTTTGCTCTTCACAGGGTACCTGCTGCCTTTGGAGTTCTTTAGAGCCTTTCTTAAATACACTTGAAGTGGAATGGGCAAATAGGGCTGTTTATTAGACACAAGTGAGATAAGGTATCTCCATTTCAATCCCTCTTCACAAATGAAATAAAATATCCAGGCTTTCTCCTAGCTTTACTTTACATTACATGGTCCACGTGGGCATAGGATCTTTGACTTAAGATCATGGACTGAGTCACTTAAGAACTTAGCCAACCCAATCTTTCATCCCTGGGTAGAAACTCCCTTGATTAAAAGATTCTCATTAATACTGCCAGCTCGTTTTCCAGGGATTGCTTTGGGGGTGGGAGGAGTAGGAAAGAGAGGGAGAAAACAGAACCAGAAGTGACACCCAGTAACCCATCACCCCAGGCCAGGGACTTAATTCCTCCTAGGTTAGTTACCACTTTGGCGTGAGA
>CM053622.1:662693613-662749416 GCA_028646595.1 Phalanger gymnotis
AAAATGAGGGGTTGGTCTAGATGACCACTGGAGTCCCTTCCACCTATAGGATATTTTTTGTCCCAACGGAGGGTCAAGAGAACTAGAGCGCAGGATGGAGTGAGATACTAACTCTTTCCCCTGGCACCAAAAGGGCATTCTCTGCAGCTGTGCTCCAGAGGTTGGAGGAGGTGTGTGAATGAGAGTAGTTCTGCACCCAACCTCTTGGTGGTATCCCTGTGTAATGAGAGAAGGATGTTATGGGGGTAGTGAGAATCTTCCCGCCAGAAGGATGCGCAAAATGTTTCCCTCGATCCCAGTTCCACAAATGAAAGGAGCATGCAGGCTTCTGCATTGGGTCTTTGGAGAGTGGCGCCACGATGTGCAGTCCAGGCAAATCAACCTCCCCTTTAATGAGAATGCTTTTCCCAAATCTGTGGGCAGACATTAACCCATGGGGTTGGAGATGGTCACTCCTGGGGAATGAGCCTCACTCTAGAACAGAGAGGGTTAGAAAAAGCTGGCTTTTGGGGCTGCAAAGAGACAAGCCGTCGATTCCAGTAGGTACCGCAACTCTTTCCTCAAGACTCCTATAGTCAGTCAATCTACAAATATTTATTAGAGGCCTCCTGAATGACAAGCACTGTGTTAAACACCAGGAATACAAAGGCAAAAGGCAAACAGCTTTTGCCCCCAAGGAGAGTATATTCTCTCTACCCAACCACCATTTAGACCTCCACCTCCCAGTTTTTTGCACCCCCTGAAGAGACTGAATTTGGGAGATGAACTGAGTGGCCTTTCTCATGAAACCTTCCCTCCTTCTGCTTTCACATGCACACCCACGTTGGGAAAATGAAGAGGGGAGAGAAACACAACTGGTTAACAATCATTATAAGAAGGTCAGATAAAAGCCCACCTCTGACTTAAGCTGGCATTGTGAACCTGGGCAAGTCACTTAATCTCTCCTTGGGCAGCTCTCTGAGACAATTTCGATTTTTATTTTGCATATATTTTTTGTGTTTTGTCTCCCTTATCATAAAGGAAGTTTCTTGAGGTTTTTGGTTGCTGTTGTTTTGTAGTTTCTCAGTTGTATCTGACTCTTCATGACCCCTTTGGGGGTTTTCTTGGCAAAGATCCTGGAGTGCATTGCCATTTCCTCCTACAGCTTATTTTACAGATGAGGAAACTGGGGCAAACAGGGATAAGTGACTTGCTTAGGTCACACAGCTAGTAAGTGTCTGAGGCCAAAATTAAACTCAGGAAAATGAGTTTTCCTGACTCCAGGCCTGCCACTCTATCTACTCTGCCACCTAGCTGTCCTGTCCTTGAGGGCAGGGACCCTTTTGTCTTTCCTTTTTGTTTTTCTATTTTCAGTGCAATGTTTGGCACTAGGAAGTACTGAATACTTGTTTGTTGGTTGGTTGGTAGAAGGTGTTTCTTCTTTGACTTATGGCAAGACCTACCTGCCCCAGTGTACTGAATTTTCTGACTTTAAACATGGGTGCAGCTCTTTTTGTAGTGTCAACAAATTGGAAATTGAGGAGATGCCCATAAATTGAGAATTGCTGAACAAGTTGTGGTATATGGTTGTAAAGGAATACTATTGTGCAATAAGAAATAGTGAGCAGGATACTTTCAGAAAAACTTGGGAAGACTTATATGAACTGATGCAAAGTGAAGTGAGCAGTACCAGGAGAATATTGTATATGGTAACAGCAATATTGTATGATGATCAACTGTGAATGACTTCGCTGTTCTTGGCAATTGGTGATCTAAGACAATTTTGAAGGACTTATGATGAAAAATGCTATCTACTTCCAGAGAAAGAATTGATGGAGCCTGAATGCAGATGGAAGCATACTTAAAAAACCTATTTTTCTCCGGTTTTTTTTGGGGGGTGGAGTCCTGTGTTTTCTTCTGCAACATGGCTAATATGGAAAATATGATTTGTATGACTGCACATGTATAATCTATGTCAAATTGCTTGCTGTTTCAAGTAAGGGGAAAGGGAGGGAGAGAATTTGGAGCTCAACGTTTTAAGATATATGTTAAAATTGTTATATATGTAATTAAGAAAAAATAAAATAGAAAAATAACAAAAAAGGGGAGATACATTTACATGAAGTATTGTTAAAAAGTGGCCTTTATTGGGCCCCTTCTGGTGGGTTTCAGTGTCTAAACAGCTACCTCTCTTATATACCCGTAGTACCAAATCTGTGCATATCATATCATAACATAACATTTGACTCTGGGAGACCCTGAAAAGTATTAGATAAAGTACAACATGGTCTTCCAGGTAAGTCTAGAAAATAATTTGAGATGGTCAAAAGTTTGAATTCTTAGTGAGCACAGATGTTGAAACTCCTTGGCCATATTTTAGCAATATGCTATTTGGGAACCTGATCCTTGGTTTTGACTAGTGAAATTGGTTCATGCTGGAGTTAATTCTGTGGAAGCTGATCTGTTTGGCTGCAGCTAAGGTTTGTGAGAGCAAAATATTTAAGTAAGAAATTATCTTTGTATTGCAACATATATTTGTTGAGTCACTTTTATCAAAACCAATCAGCAAATATCTACAGTTTTCATTGTGTCTGTCATTCATTCACAAGATAAACAGATGTTGAGTGCCTACTACTCTGATAGATAGCTATTAGGGTAAATTTAAATAAGCCAACTTTATTTGGCTGTCATTCTCTCAAACTATCATCCTACCACATAGTTTTCCTTTCCTTCACAGCCAAAATAGAGGTTGTTTTTTTTTTACTTTAAAAAATACATTTTTATTTTCAGTTTACAGCATTCAGTTCCACAGGTTTTTTGGGTTCCAAAATTTCCCTCCTTCCCTCTCCTCCCCACCAAGATGGCATGTAATCTAATGTAGGTTCTATATTTACCTTCACAGTGAACTTATTTGAATAATAGTCCAGTCATAAAGAAGAAGTATAACCAAGGGAATGAATTATGAGAACGGAGAAATAAACCAAAAAAGAAGGAGAAAAAAAGAGAGCAAATAGTTTGCCTCCATCTGCATTCAGACTCCATAATTCTTTCTCTGGATGTGCATAGCTTTTTCCATCATGAGTCTTTTGGGGCTGTTTTGAACCTCACATTGATGAGAGGAGTCAAGTGTATTAAAGTTAGTTCTTACAGATACTGTGTGTCTGTAATTGTGTATATTGAACTCCTAGTTCTGCTCCTGTCACTCAGCATCAGTTCATGTAAGTCATTCCAGGTTGTAATGAAGTCCATCTGCTCCTCATTTCTTATGGCACAATAGTACTCCATTACATTCATATACCACAATTTGTTTAGCCATTCCCAAATTGATGGGCATCCCCTTGATTTCCAATTCTTTGCCACCACAAAAAAGCTGCTCAAAATAGAGTTTTCTACACTTGTTGCTACTAACTTCTCAATGCCCTGAATTCTGACTTCCAGCCCCATCACTAGACTGAAACTGCTCCCTCCAAGATTATCAGTGATCTCTTAAATGCTAAATCTGATAGCCTTTTCCCAGTCCTTTTCCTTCTTGACCACACTCCAGCTTTTGACTCTATAGACTAACCCCTCTTCCTCCATCCTCTCCTTCTATGGCTTGTGTGTTAATGCTTTCTCTTGGTCCTCGTCCTACTAGTCTGACCAATCCTTCTCAGTCTTCTTGATAGGACCATTGTTTTCCTCCTATCTTTGAAGTGAGGACATCCCCAAAGATTCTTTCTTGGTCAGCTTCTCTTTTCCCTCTATACTCTCTCCCTAGGTGATGTCATCAGCTTCCATGGACTCATTTATCATCTCTGGGCCCATATATTGGGCCTTCATCTTGCTCCTAAACCCCAGCTCCATATCACCAGCTGTCTGCTGAACACCTCCAAGTGGCTATTCCACAGAAATTACAAACTCAACATCTGCAAAACAAATAAAATTCCTTCTCCCCAACTACCATCTTTCAAACTTCCCCTTTTCTGTAGATGGCACCACCATCCTTGGAGTCATCCTTAATTCTTTCCTCTCTCTTAAGCCCATACCTAATCAGTTGCTAATTTTGTTGATTTTATTTTCATATCTTTTTCTCCATCTACAGAACCTCTACTCTCTGTCAGTCAGTTCTTTACTACCTTTCACCTGGACTATGGCACAGCCTAATTGGTATCCCTGCTTTCAACTCTCTTCTCCATCTTCCACATAACTTACAAATTTATGTTCCTAAAACATAGATGTGATTGCTTATGTAATACACTTCAGTTCCTTCCTATTGTCTTTTGGATAAAATTTCAAATTCCTTAGACTACCCTTTAAAGTCCTCCACAATCTGATTCCCATGGGCTTCTCCAGACCCATAATTTACATAACAACCACAACAACAATAATAATGATTTGTGTGCCAGGTATTGTGCTAAGCATTTTACCAATATTGCATCTATTGATCCTCACAAGAACCCTAGGAGGTAGATGCTATTATTATCCCCCTTTTAGGGGTGAAGAAACTGAGGTAGATAGAGATTAAATGAGTTGCCCAGGGCCACACGGCAAGGAAATTTGAGGCGCAATTTTCACTCTATCCATTGGGCGACCTAGGTACTGTGCTATCTGTTCCAGTTAAACTATCGTGCTAACTCTTCCTCCTATGGGAGATTCCACACCTTTCTACACATGGTTCCCCCATGTTTTAGAATCTCTAGCTTGCTTAAGAGCATCTCTCAGGTGCCACTTCCTACAAAAGTCCTCTCCAGACCAGAGGGAGCATGATACAATGGGAGAATTGCTGGATTTGAGCCAAGGGAACTGACCTGAGTTCAATTCCTCCTTATTTTACTTATCTCTGTGACTCTGACACTTAATGCTCTTCATATATAAAAGTGAAGGGGTTGGACTAAGATGATTCCTAAACTCCCATGCTGCTCCTAATCTATGATCTTTTTATTCTGTACAATTATTGACCTCTTTCCCTTTTGAAGCTACAAAGGTCCTAAAGCTGAAGGACTTTGGGGACAGCCTGTATATACCTGAGTACATGTTGTATTTCTCCTTTCCACCTCAGTAGAATATAAGCTCCTTAAGGGCATGTACTTTCTCATATTTTTCTTTGTATGGCCAGTGCCTTGCCCATAATAGGCCTTTAACTTGTTGACTCTGATTTGAAATATAAACTAGACACATTCTCTATCTTCAAATAGTTTACCATCTTATGGGAGGACACACAGGGTACTAAATATGCAAAGTTGAATATGCCAATTGCCATTAGAGGGGTACAAATAGGGCTAATTATCAGCCTTCCTCCTACATGAGATTCCATCTCCTGCCTCCACACCTTTCTACACATGGTTCTCCCATGTCTTAGAATCTCTAGCTTGCTTCAAAGCATCTCTCAGATGCCACTTCGTACAAAAGTCCTCTCCAGATCAGAGGGAGCATGACACAATGGGAGAAATTCTGGATTTGAACCAGAGGACCTGACCTAATGCTTTGGGGGTAGACTTTATTCAGTATTTACTTGAGGTACTGTTCATTGAGGGATATAGAATATGTATGTGACATGGTCCCTGCCCTCAAGGAACTTGCAGTCTTACTGAGAAGGCAGGACTGAGACTGATGAAACAATTAATTGTCATTATGTAAGTGTTGAACACCCCCTACTAAAGTCATCCTGCAGTCAAAGTCTACACCAATGGAGCGCAAATTCTGGCAAGGCCATCCCAAGTGGAAAGGTTTCAACTATGGGCCCAGCAAACGGACTCTGCACCGACTGCCCAAGGACCAGTCTAATTCAATTCTGAAAGGCTTATCTCCCGAAAGCTGCTCAGCAGGTGGAAAAATTTGTGGGGCATGGCAAGTCCTGAAACTGTCTACTGAGACATGTGAGGAGTTGGATCTGTGCTGTCAAGGGAGCTGTCCATACTGATGAAATCATGAAAATTGTGAAGTTTTGAAGAATCATTCAATCAACACATATTTATTAAGCAGACACTGTGCTAGGCACTGGGGATGCAAATACACAGAATGAAACAATCCGTGCTTGGAATGAGCTTATAGCATACAAAGCGATAATTTGACATAGAAATCAGAAAGAGGAGAGGTTATGTGGATTTTAGTTACAAGGAAAGTTGTAGGAAGAGAATAAAAGAGGAAAGACTTGAGATGGGTATTGAAGGAATAGCTGCATTTGTATGGGGAGAGAAATGTCAAAACCAGTTGATTCCTGAGTATGCCCAACTCTGCAGGCCAGTTTTGATTCTGCTTGCTGATGGGAAGGAAGAGAGAGAACAAAGTGGGGGTGGGGGATGGGTGATTACCATAAGTACCGAACCTGAAAAAAGCTGATTAGCTCTGGAAGAGTGGGGACCCCCAAGAGGAGAGGAAATAGCATCAAGAACAGGAATCAAAGTTTTCTAAGGTCAGGAAGCTAATTCTTACATTTGGTATTTTTTTCTGAACTAGAGAGATGCTCCATTTATCTCTCAGTTCCTCCTACTTGCCCGTTCTCTTACAACTTTTGGTTCTGACCTGGGAATGTGTTGTCCTAGTTGCATTGTAGGCAAAAGTGTAAACTAGTGGGTCTCTCTTCTGCTTGCTCTTGTCTGCTCTGCTAGGAGACCCTGAGTGGGCATCCTGCCCCTAAGAGGCCCTGTGTAACTTCACTTACTGCTCACCCCCCACCATTTACCCCATTCTCTTTGAGGCAGTCAGGTGGCACAGTGGGCAGAGCATTAGGCATGCAGTTAGGAAGAGATAAGTTCAAATGCAGCCTTAGATGTTTACCAGCTGTGTGACTCTGGGCAAGTCACTCCATTTCTGTCTCAGTTTCCTCATCTGTAAAATGGGGATCTGTCTCCCAGGGTTGTTGTGAGAATCAAATGAGACAATAATTGTAATGTGTTTGGCACATGGTAGGTACTATATAAATGTTAGCTATTATTATCACTTCTTCAACTGTAAAATGTGGATAATAATAGCACCTACCCTGAAAGGCTGTCATGAGAATCAAGTGAATTAAATTATAAAGTGCTTAGCACAGTGCCTGGAACATAGTAGGTGCTATGTACATGCTTATTCCCTTCCCCTCCCCTAAATGTTCAGTGTTACTTCAGGATGAAAAGGAGTTGTTATCCTGAAGCTAGACCTTGGTAGGTCTTTCTGTTAGTGGACTGCAGCATAACCAGGTTGGCCAAGGAGATGCAGCTACACCTATGTGACTGTAGTCTGGTCTCTGTCTTTAATTTTCTTTGCTTATGGAAACTGGTTGCTAGAATTAGTATCGCCACGTGCTTTAGTCATAGACAACCTCAAACAGCTTTGCTAATACCAGCAGGCACTTCTCACCTTGTCCATGATACCTTCTTTTTAGTTCATTAAATTTTAAAATTTCCTTCAAGGATCAGCCTAGGACTCCAGAGTGGAGAATCTGCAGCCCTGAGGCCTCTAGGTCCTTGGGTGCAGCCTTTTGACTGAGTCCAAGTTTTACAGAACAAATCTTTTTATTAAGGGGTTTTGTTCTGTGAAGTTTGGATTCAGTCATAGGACTCCACTTGAGGACCTAGATGGCCACATGTGGCCTCGAGGCCGCAGGTTCCCTACCTCTGGTAGGTACTACCTCCTACAGTAAATCTTTTTTGGTTCACCTTAGTGTTTTAGGGCTCTCTCCCTCCTCACACGATCTTGTATTTACTTCTATCAGTACGTGTTGCAGTCTGTACAATAGAATATAAACTCTCTGAGGTCATCTTTTCTTTTTTTGTGTTTATATACCCAATACCTGGCACAATGCCTTATACAGAGCAGCTGCAGAAATGGATTGGATTAAACCCCCTAAAGTCAGGAACAAAAAATAATTCTTTGCAGATCAAAACATACTATTTTCACTCCCCCCCCACCTTGTTTTTTTTCCTTTTGTTCTGTTTCTTCTTTCACAACATGATAAATGTTGACAAATATTTTATATGATTGCACATATGTAACCTGTATCAGATTGCTTGCTGTCTTGGGGAAGAGGGAAGGGAAGGAAAGAGAGAAAAAATTTTGGAAGTCAAAATTTTTTTAAAAATGAATGTTGGAAACTGTCATTATATGTAATTGAAAAAATAAAATACTGTTAAATATTTACTATAAAAACCCAACAAAATAAAATTCTTACCCAAGGTCTCCACTGAAGTTCTTTAGAGCTCTGTGTAGAAGGTAGCAGGAAACAAAAAAGTAGACTTTGATGATGACCTAATGTCATGGAACTTCTTGCCAATCATTTTGGTGTGGTGGCTTAGCCACTGGGTGTTCTAGATTCTAGCGCCAATTCTGTGTGCATATGTGAATATGTAGCGAGGCTCCTAGAAAATGAGAAATAAATGGGACATTTGCAAAAACATTTTAAGATCCTCAGATGACAAACACCACTTCAAAATGGAGAATTCTCTCTTTCTGGCTCTCTGAGACAAGTCAGCACTCTTGTCACTGCTATGGACCAGCTTCTCTTACTCAATAGTTCAATTTGGCAGACATTTACTCTGTGATCTGTCTTTGCTTCTGAGTTCTCAGAAACAACCAGGTTTGGTCCTGCCTGGGTCAGGAGCACCAAAAACCACTGCCACTATCAGATGGTTATATTGGCCAAGCAAGGGATTTTCATGTTAAATGTGTCCCCATCTCCTCATCTTCACCTATCCCTGCTTTAGGAAGATCTGAGTTCAAATCCAGCCTCAGACATTTGATATCTATGGGACCTGGAGCAAGTTACTTAACCCCTATTTGCCTCAGTTCCTCATCTGTAAAAATGGGGGCACAAACATCCTAAGGACACACTCAAATAGTTTCCCTTCTTGTGACTTCTCTTCACCTTTTCAGACCATTGACCATTTCCATTTTCTGATGTTCTCTCTTTCCTGGGCCTTCATCATTTCCTCTGGTTCACCTTCCCACCTGTCCTTCTTAGTCTGCTTCCCTCTTGCCCTTTATCGTTGTTCAGTTGTGTCTGGCTGTGCATGGCCCCATGGACTTTGGCAAAGTCTTAGTAAAGATACTAGAGTGGTTTGTCCTCCAGTGTGGCCTCATTTTTACAGATGAGGAACTGAGGCAAATAGGGGTTAAGTGACTTGCTCCAGGTCCCATAGATATCAAATGTCTGAGGCTGGATTTGAACTCAGATCTTCTTAACTCCAAGCCCAGTGCTCTATCCACTGTGCCACCTAGCTGCCCTACTCTTTGTCACAGGTGATTCCAAAGACTCAGTCCTCAGTTCTCTTCTCATTTTTTTCATTAAACTGTCCCTGAATAATCTCATCCATTCCCACGGGTTCAATGATCATCTCTATGTAATAATAACAACTGATGTTTGTGTAGAGCTTTTAGGTTTTCAATAGGCTTTACTTACATTATATCATTTATACCAACAAAACCCTGAGTTGAGTACCACATATACTTGAGATGGACACAACGTTTTTTTCTAATTTATATTTTTCCTGTTTTTTAGATGGGCGAACTGAGACTAAGAGAAGTTAGGTGACTTGCCTAGAGTCATACAGCTATTAAATGTTCGAGACAGGATTTAAACACAGGTCTTCTTTATTCGAAGTCCAACACTAATCCACTATTCCAGTAATATCAAATTCACATAGAAACTGTGTACATAAGGATTGCTGAGAGTGCATATTGACTTAGAAAATCACACATTTTAAAAAAAGAAGGAAAATGTTTAGTGTTAGGGTATATGTACAACTTATATCAGATTGCATGTTGTCTTGGATAGGGAGGGGGGAGGAGAGAAAGGGGGAGAAAAGTTGAAACTCAAAAACTTGAGGAACTGAATGTTGAAACTAAAAATAAATAAATAACTTTAAAAGGAAAAAAAAAGAGAAAATCACATATTAGCATTATATGTGTCCTATTGTCTTTTAATGTATTTTGTTAAATATTTCCCAATTATATTTTATTCTGGTTCTGGCTGCACTGGGGAGTATTTCAGGCTGCATGCGCTGCAGGCTACATGACTGACATCTCTTCACTGTGTTGTGCCCCATCTCATGAAGATGACTCCCAAATCCATGTCTGCTCCCTAACCTCTCTCCTGGGTTCTAGTCCTATATCTCCCACTGTCTGCTGGTCATTTCTATTTGGTGATGATATTGTCTTCTCAAACAAAACCTGATCCAAAACAAAACTCTTTATCTTACAGCATTAACTCTTCCTATTTCTGTTGAGGCCATCACCAATACTTCCAATCTACAACCTCAGTCATTTGTAAATCTTTTCTCTCCTTCAACCCCCATATCTAATGAGATGCTAAAATGCTTATTAGCTGCTCCCTGAACTTGACACTTGAGCTCACATTTCCCTGTTTATGAACAGGCTGGCCCCCCCCACCTCACTCCCCACTTCCCTATGTGAAATGAGCTTTATCCCCTGCTTCTGCCTTTTAGAAAGTCCAACTTCATTCAAGACTCTGCTCAGAAAATGTTTCCTGTTCTTCCCCAGTTATTAGTGTGATCTCCCTGCTCAAATTACCTAATGTGTGCTTATCAGAGCGCAGCTTGTATCTCCACCCCCAGTAGAATGTATAATATCCAGGTTACCAGCTAAGCCCGGGGCATTTTGCATGATGCCTTTGCTGAAGGAGACTCCTAATTAGGTGGAGAATATGATGAAGAAATGCTGTATATCTGCATAAGGGTGAAGCTGGTGATCAAGCTGTGGGAGAGGAGAAGCATTGTGTTTCTTTGAGACCAACTCCACCTGGGGGGCGGGGAGAGAGAGAGAGAGAGAGAGAGAGAGAGAGAGAGAGAGAGAGAGAGAGAGAGAGAAACAGAGAGAGAGACAGAGAGAGAGAGACAGAGAGAGAGAGAGACAGAGAGAGAGACACAGAGAGAGAGAGACAGAGACAGAGAGAGACAGAGACAGAGAGAGAGACAGAGATAGAGACACAGACAGACAGGCAGACAGATAGACTTTGGAAGCTGTTGACATATATGTCCCCCAGTTCCCCCATAAGCCCCTGGTTTGTACCTTGTCTCCCTAGAGACCTCAAAGAATTTCCCCTCGGGTAAGCTCTGGGCCTCCTTCTTGGCTGAGTGACTTTCTTAACTCACTCTCATCTAAGTGGTTCATTCATTCTTGTGTATTTTCTGTTATATTCTTATCTGAATGACTTCTCTGATTTCTGTTTTCTATTTGCTTAGATAAATGGGCTTACTTGCTCTTTGCTATTTGTGATGATCTTTTGTGTAACCAGCATCCGATGGGAAGGGATAAAGTCAGAGGATATAGTCTTGGGTCAACCAACCCCTTGAACTAGTGACCAGGGAAGCGGGCCATACCCGTTGTACTCCTATCATCAATATTTAGAGGAGCGGATGGATATCAATTCTAGTCTAGTACCCCACCCTGATGCAACAGGAAAGAGAACCAACCCTCAGGACCCTTTTCCTTCTTGCTTCTAGTCTATAGTTGCTGTTGTCCTTAGAGAGGAGTGGGCAAAATTCTAGCCATAGCTATCATTGCCTCCCCACACCATGGGCGCATTTCAACAACCCATGTGGATATAGCTATATATATGTCTATGTGTGTATGTGCGCATATGTATATGTGTATATATGTACATATACATAAATAGATGTGTGTATGTATATACATGTGGGTATATTTTTCTTACTTGACCTTACAAATGTAAGCTCCCTTAGGGCAGGGAGTCTTTGGTTTTCATCTTTAAATCCCCAGAGACAATTAGTGTTTGGTTTAACAAAATATTTGTTGTTGTTTCAGATAGTGCCCAGTTGTTAGCAAAAGTTTTTTTTGTTTAGCTTCAGCCAGTCATGCAATAAACATTTATTAAGCACCTACTATGTGCCAGGCACTGTGTTAAACACCAAGGATGCATGAACATCAAAAGACAGGCCCTATTCTCAAGGAGCTCATAGTCTAATGGAAGAGACAATGTGCAAACAACTTTGTACAAGCAAGCTATATTCAGGTTAAATGGGAGATAATCAACAGAGAGGAGAAGCTAGAATTAAGAGAGATTGGCAAAAGCTTCCTGTAGAAGGTGGGATTTTAGCTGGGACTTGCAGGAAGCCAGAGAAGCCAGGAGATGGAGATGATGAGGGAGAGCATTCCAAGCATAGAGGACAGCCTGTAAAAATGTACAGTCAGGAGATGGAGTGTTTTGTTTGAGGAATAGCAAGAAGGTCATTGCCACTAATGCACAATGTGCATGGTGTGAGGCTGAGGGACATGAAGTTTGGACAGGTGGAGAGAGGTAGATTACGAAGGGCTTTGAATGTCAGAGGATTTTAGCAAAGTGTTTATTGTGGATTTTTTCCAGATAACAAGGATTAGCAAAATGTTTGTAGTTTAGTTTGGCAAAGTTATTTTGAACAGTGGTTTCTAAAATGTTGCTGTGTTCAGTTAGGTCCAACTCTGTTACCCCATAGACCATAGCAAACCAATGCTGTCCATGGCATTTTCTTGGCAAAGGTCCTGGACTGGTTTGCCATTTTCTTCTCCAGCCCATTTTATAGATGAGGAAACTGAGGCAAAATGGGTTAAACAACTCGCCCAGGGTCACACAGCTAGTAAGTGTCTGAGGCTGGATTTGAACTCAGGTCTTCCTGACTCCAAGCACAGTGCTCTATCCACTGAACCAGCTAGCTGCCTCCTTCTGAAGCATTAACTTATTATTGTTAGCTAACTTAGGTGTTAACTAACAAGAGGGTACCCCCTCCCAGAAGTAGTTTCATTTTCATAAGGACCTTTAGAAGATCGCAATCTTTTCCTGACCTGAGTCTTGATGTAAGCCAAGGAAGACATGAAGAGGTAGAACATGACAGCCAGGGAAGAGACACGGTGTCAAGAGACGGCGGATCATGTTCGGGGACCAATAGGAGGACCAGTATCGCTGGATTGTAGAATGGGTGGAGGAGGGGTGAGTGCAAGAAGACTGGAAAGGTAGGAAGGAGTCATCTTAGGAAGGCTTTCCATGACAAACACGGGGCCTCCTAGTTAATCCCGGAGGTAATAAAGAGCCACTAGAGTTTGAGTAGGGAGGAGATTTAGGAGTCATTTACTTGGAGATGACAACTGAGCCCTCGAAATTGAGAAGATTAAGCAAAATTGTGGAGAGAGAAGAGAACAAGTCTCAGGACAGAAACCTAGGAAATATTGCATAGCAGAAGTGGGACCCATTATAAGTGACCTAGCCGAGGAGACAGAGGAGGGTTTTCACTAGTAGGGGGGAACTAAGTCCCAGAGAAGGAAATTAACTAGTCCTTTGTGACACAGGTAGTCTCAGAAGAAGAGGCAGATCTCCTTGTCAAAGATAAATTTTGCATTTATGCCATTATCTCATTCATCCCATTCCCCCCCTTATGACCTTGCTATAGTACACCAATTTTCCCACCCCTTCTCCCAGCCAAGCAAACAACTTTATTTTTCAGTCTCTGTAAAGGGCTTAGCAAGGTGCCTGGCATGCAGGAGTTGCTTAATAAATGTCTGCCCCCCCCCCAGTATACAAACATGCTCAGGTCTCCCTATCCTCTAAAACAAAACAAAACAACAACAACCTGAGACTAACTTCTATCTCTTTAAGTTATTTTTGTCTGTTAATCAATTAGCATTTATTTAGTAAATGCCCACCATATGCCAGAAGGGGATGACTCTGTGGAACAGTAGACAGAGGGTTGGACCTCAAGCCAGGAAGACTCATCTTCCTGAGTTCAAATCTGGCCTCAGACGCTTACTAGTTATATGGCCCTGGGCAGGTCCCATTGCCCCGTTTGCCTCAATTTCCTCATCTATAAAATGATCTGGAGGAGAAAAATCCCAAAATGGGATCACAAAGAGTTGGACACAACTGAAAAACAACAGACCAACAAGAACAAAAATTCCAGAACTCTACTAAGGGCTGAGGATACACAGACAAAAGACAGTTCCTGCTCTCAAGGAGCATATAACACTCAGCACTAGGACTAGCACATAGCAGACACTTGCCAAATTCAAGCATAAAGTCACCTAAACTCATAGCCTTCCCTTTTTCACTCTCCACTCAGTCAGTGACCCATGCCAAGCTAGTTTACAATGATCTCTTTACTGATAAACCAAAAAACCTTCTTTAGCCTCCTGGACTTCTCTTGAGCAATTTTACAGCACTGCTCAAGCTACCGCTTTCTCCTCAAATGTGGCTTCATCAACAATGCACTCCTAAGGTTTTTCCTCCTACTGCTCTAACTCAGTCTTTTCTGTCTTTGTCACTGGGTTCTCATCTGCGTCCTACCCTTTAATAATGTGTGTCTACTAAATTATAAACTTCAGGAAAGTCAGGACTTTGTCTTATCTAAAGTTTTGTATACACAACAATGCATGGCATAATGCTCTATAATTATGGATCTCAATTATTTTTGTGGTGGTATTTATAGTGTTCAAAGGTCTACAACTCCATTCATTTGCACTGACTATTCCCCATGCTTGGAATATTCTTCCTCCTACCCCTGGCTCATAACTTCCCTGGTTTCTTTCAAAGCTCATCTCAAATCTTTCTTTCTGCAGAATGTATTTCTTATTCTTCCTCTTCTCCTCCCACCCACTCACTGCTATTCTCTTCCTCTGAAATTACTTTTTATTTACACTGTATATATCTGGTGTGTACACAGTTATTTTCAAGTCTTCTTCCTCTATTAGATTATGAAAATGTAGTTCCTTAGAGTGGAGACAGTATTTTTGCCTTTGTATTACATCTTCAGTACTTAGCATAATGACTGGCAGATAATAAACGATGATTAACAACATTACAACAACCCTATGAGGCGGATGTTATTATCACATCCATTTTACAGATCAGGAAATCAAGGCTGGGAAATTAAATGGCTTGAGTTATGTCACAGAGCTAGTCAGTGTCTGAAGCAGGGTTCAAACTCAGGTCTTCCTGACTCTAAACTTAGTACTTTATCCATTGTAGTCTGGGAGATTTTATTATTCACAGTCATGTGAATGCTTGTTTGAATTGGACTGGACCAAACTTCTCCTCCATGAGACTGGTAAGTATCTTTGGGAAGCATACATTTTCCTGTTTATGCCTTGCTTAATATTAATAATCAGAGGGTCATCAAACAAGGTTATTTCAATTGTTTTGTCTTTCAAACTATCTTATATACCTTTGACACATATCTAGGAGACACTATTAAACACAAACAAATGTCTTAAAAAATTTAAAAAAATTTTTTCAGTCCGTGAAAATCATTCTCTACCTCCCACCTCCCTCCCCATATTGCCAAACAACAAAAACCAAACCAAACACATCTTGCAAACTTTTGCTTGTTTATACAAGCAAAACAAGTTTTCTCATCAGCCGTGTCCAAAAAAATATGCCTCTGTCTCCCCTCTGAGCCCATCAGTTCTCTGTCAGGTAGCATGGGTAGCATGTTTCATCATAGTTCTTTGGCATAATGGTTGATCAGAGGTCCTACGTCTTTCAAAGTTGTTTGTCTTTACAGTATTGTTTTTATTGTGCAAATAATTCTCCTGGTTCTACTCACTTCACTTTACATCAGTTCATATAAGTCTTCCCAGGTTTCTCTGAAAGCACCCCCTATATCATTTCTGATGGCACAATAGTATTTCATTACATTCATGTACCATAACTTGCACAGCCATTCCCCAGGTGAATAAGGGGAGGACTTTTTAGATTAATATTTTGTTCTACTAAATCAAATCGATTTTGAATCAGTGAGAGGCACAGTTGCATCTTTTCTACATCTTTTAGTCAATTATGTGATATTAAAGACGTGTTCTGTTATGGAATATTGACATTTAAAACCCTACCAGCTCCCTTCCAATATGGTCTTCAAGGCTATCCCTGATCAGTGTATAGATTATTCTCATAAAAAATTTTTGTAAAGACAGGAAAGTAAACAGATAGGTAGTTATGTTCCTGGTTATTTTTTTTTTTTGTAACAAAGTTTGAGATTACAGAAACCCCAAGCCCAACTACTTCACTCACCTTGATATTATGATGATGTTGATGGTATCTGGGCAGCCACTCCCCACGATCCAGGACTGTGTGTCTAATGACGATAATAGACAGCACTGAGGAAATGGGGCCCCTGGTGACCCTTCACATCTCTTCTCTCAACTAAAACAACCTTTATGTGTTGGTACCTCAGCCAGAAGAATGTGTTCTACCATAGCATGGTGCCTGTGACAGTTACACCACTTGCCACACCCTTGGCATTTCCCATTCAGGTGAGGGCCTTTAGGGAAGTTTACTGTTGTGGTAATTGAGTCATTTCAGTCATGGCCAACTCTTCATGACCCCATTTTGGGGTTTTCTTGGCAAAGTTACTAAAGTGGTTTGACATTTCCTTCTCTAGCTCATTTTACAACTGAAGCAACTGAGGGAAACAGGGTCGTGACCTGCTCAGGGAAACACAGCTAATGTCTGAGGCTAGATTTGAACTCATGAAGATTAGTCTTCCTGATTCCAAGTCCAGTACTCTATCCATTGTGCCACCTAGTCACCTCCCTTTGGGGACGACCTGGGCACAAACAGAATAACAGGGCTTTAGGGAAAGGGACTAGACATAGAAACAATAAGGGAGTTCAGCTCATTTTGATACTCACTGGGGATATTGCCTAGACAAAATCTCCCTTCCTAAAAAGAAGCTAAGGAGGATTCCTCTTAGTCTTTTCATAGGGAGTACCTATTCCTTTGTGTAGAAGGGAGAACTGAACCAGTCATGAAGTTATTGAATTATCTCATTAATTAATTATCCCAAAGCAGAATATAAAGGCAGGTTCAACAGCACATCATATATTATCTCTTACGAATATATACAAAATTGTAAAACCAAGACTTTAAAATACTAGAGAAAGATATGAACAAACCTCACTTTATTTGTATTATTATAATAATAAGCAATATTTACACTGAGCTTTCTAGTTTATAAACTGTTTTCCTTGTAAGGTCCCAGCTAAGGTAGATAGAATAGCATTATTGTAGGATCAGACATGTTGACCTGAAAGGGATCTGAGAGGCCTTAGAGTGCAATTACCTAATTTTATAGATGAGGTAACTGAGGCACAGAGAGATTAAATGACTATCCTTGGATCACTCAGCTAGTAAGAGTTTAAGGCAGGATTTGAACTCAGTCTTCCTGACCCTAAGTCTAGCATTTACAACATCAACTATTCACTTTTATAGGTGAAGAAGCTGAAGCCCAGGAAGTTTAAGTGACTTACCATGATCCCATGGCTATGTTATCCAAAGGAAAATGCACTGCATCTGAAGGCAGGAGACCTGAATTTAAATCCTGGTTTTGCTATTTACTACCTGTCATAGCCAACTTGCTTCACCTATCTGAGCATCTATAAAATGAGAGATTGAATTAGAGAGCCTCTAAGGTTCCTCCTAGGTCTAAACTTGATCAATCTATAATCCACAATAGTAGGATCAGGTCATAGGATCAGTTGGATGATAGGATGACAGACCTAGAGCCAGAAGGGACCTCAGAGGCCATGTAGTTTAGCTCTCTCTTCCTCCAACCTTTGTTATTGTTTGTCTGTCATTCGTTCTCGAAAAGGATCATGACATCAGGGAGATGATGCCATGACATGCAAGAGAGTTGGATTTAAGTGAGGGAAGGCAAAGTCACCAGCCTCACTTTCTCCTCCAGAGCCATCTGGATCCAGAGGCAAGATATAGATAAGGAGGACCAAAGATGGCCTTTGATGCAGTGGGAGACCTTGGTCTTTTTAAGCTAAGGTCTTTAATTGGTCTCAGTTTGACTGAGGCAGTGCCCATTCAGTGGCGAAGGCTAAATAAGAAGAGGCAAGACATAGCCTCTTTACTTAGTTAAAAAAAATCTGGGAGGGCAAAACCTTCAGGGTTTCTGGCCAAAGTATCCTTTACAGATAAAGAAAGGAAACTGAGGTCCAGAGAGGTTGCGAGACTTGGCCAGAGTCATATAGAGAATAAGTGCTGAGATTTTCCAACTGAAATTGGACCAATTTTCTTTCTACCATATCAGGTTACCTCATATATCCATCGAACTCTTTTCTTCCTCATTTTCCATCTTCTACTCCAGTGGTGTAAAACTCAAATTGAAATTCATCCCTGCTGGCAGCATATTGACTTAGATAACCACAAATGAACATTACTTATGTTGTACTGCATTTTTATTTATTTTGTTAAACATTTTCCGATCACACTTTATTATGGTTCACTACCATCATCACCACCAACAACAACTTTATGCATAAATGTTTAAAGTAATCAACTCTTTCACACATTTGCTTGACTCTGTTTCCTTCAGGAGACCAACAAGAAGTAAATTGGGTATCAACATCCATTCAACTGGTACCAACTGTTACTGTCCAAAAGTATACAGCCCAGTGGCCATTTTTCAAAGCTCATTTAAGTTCTTTGGATGAAGAATCTTCAGTGGTGGCTTATTGCCAATAGGCTCTGAGAGGAAGGAGGCTTTCTGGGAAGACTTTAAAAAGGCTTTAACATTGACTTGGCAGCTGAAGATGGGGAGAGACTGTTCAGAGTCTAGAGGAAAGCAATGAAGAGATATACAGAGATTTTTACAAGAAGGAAACTATGGAAGAAATTAAACCAGGCTGGATGAAGTATGTACTGAATTTGGGTTTGGAGGATGAGAGAAAGATGAATAAGAGGTTGGGCAGTGGATAAGATAAATAATTTTAAGATTGAAAACGTGTGTTCTTGCCTATGGCAAAATTAATTTTCTCTCCTGTTAGAAATTTAAAATTCAGAAGTAAACAAAAGAAAACCCAGGCAGTATTAAATTTAAATATTTTGGCCATTTAAAAAATTTGGACCACATCTTATACAGTCTTTGTGTTTCCTTCATAAAGCTCACACTATCCATTTCCAAACTAATTGGGCCATGAAGAGCTACTGAGGCAGTACTTGCACAAACCCATTTGGGCTGTCCAAAGGATCTATATGACAATGAGTTTGGTATTAAGCTGTTCTACCCAGTTCACAAACTTAACTTTCAGGAATCTAAGCAAACAAGGGATTTGCAAATAGATCCATACAGAGCCGATCCGACTACATTTCCCATGACAATCAGCTTATTTACCACCACAAGGTACACTCTAACCACTGTTGACATGCTCATTTGCATGCCAATACCCAGAATGCTTTTCCAGCTATGCCCCCGTTTGAATTCTGCCAGTGAACTAAAAGGTTTGTTTACACATACAATCCGTGACAACTTCATTTTGTGGAGCATCTTTCATACAAAACCACATCCCCAAAATGCCTTACACGGTAGAATAATTGAAAAATCCTTTTAGAGTTTAAACCCTCCATTCTGGACTGAAATAGAGCCAGTGTAACTGGTGTGCCCCTCAACCAGTGAGTCATGCCAACATTAACATTTTAATTCTTGAAAGAATTTTCCTGGGAAATGGGATTTGGATTATTCTACTATGTGTCATCCTGTTCTACGTACATTAGGCTCAGGTTATGAAGAGATACTGTGCCCATGTAGATACCTTATTGATAAGCATGTTTATGGCCATCCAGAAGGGCTACATGTGCATGCTGGACTGATTTAGGACAATAGCGAAAAGAAGAGCTGATATTTTCCATAGCTCTTTAAAGCTAACAAAGCACTTTACATACATTATCTCATTTGGCCCTCAAAACCACCCTGTGAGGAAGGTGCTATTATTATTTTGATTACCACAGGAATTTTTTAATTTTGGGAAATTTCTTGCATTTGTATTTCATTTGCATTATAGTCTGTGTGACGCCACTAATATAGGTGCATTGGACATAATATCAAGTGAAAGGTGTTTCCCTCATAGATGGCATAGGCATCGATAATTACCTGCAATTTTCCAATTTTAAAAATGTCAGAGAAAACAGATGTAAATTGTCAAGGTAATTCTGTATGCTTTCAGGGGGCAGCTCTCAGTAGGACAGCTTTGTGCAAACCATAAAGGACTGTACCAGCTGAAGGTACAAAGGCTGTCTTGGTTTTCTGTAGATACTCGTGACCAGCGAAGAGAGAAAGCAATGTGTGCCTTTAGAAAAACAGAGTTTGAAACTTTTAAAGAGGAAATACTCAGATTCTGTGTTAAGTACAACTTTTATAAAGGTAGAGTCTTTTATTTTACACTTTCTTTTGTGAAATAGTTGACCTGGATCTGTGAAAGAAGTTTTCTTACTAAAATAACTATGCTGTCTAGGCAACACTGGGTATGTGCAATGAGTACAATCAGACTGAAAACATCAAATCATGTTGCCATCCTGGCCAATGCCTGACAACAAACTGACAGACGGTAAGCTCAAAGGTCAAATGATCAATCCCACCTAAAGCATGACTTCTGACCACACTCTGGGAATATGCTGGGAACAAGCTCTCCTTCTAAACCACTAAGCAACCTCTCAGGTTGAAGTGGCAGAATCTGTATTCTTTCTCATCTTTGGAAAGGTTCAAAGTCAATAACAAGCAGCCATCATACTCATGGATTCATTGTACGTTTTGTCAATAGCTTGAATGGTGGCCTAGATGGCATGCTTGTCAAATTGGTGGATGACATGAAGTTGGAAAGGAGAGCTAAGCTAAGTGTTGGAGGACAGAATTGGGATCTAATAGGATCTTGACAGACTAGAACAAGGCCGACTATCCCTCCTCATCCCCTCCTCCCTCCCTTTTCATCTTCTTTGTACAGACTGTCCTCTAGGCCCGGAATAAACTCCTTCCTTATAACTGCCTCTTGGAATTCTTAGCTTTCTTCAAGGCAAGTCTCAGGTACCACCTCGTTTTCCACCCATCAGTTCCTTGTGTCCTTTCCCTTCTCAATTTTCTCATCCTATATACATTCGTGTACCTGTTGTATCTCCTCGAATAACTTGCTGAAGGCAGAGACTGGTGTGCTTAGATCTTTATAGATCCAGTGCCTAGCATACAGGAAGTTGTTTAATAACCATTTCTTCACCTGAAATGAATAAGATGAAATATAATGGGAATAAATATAAAGTCCTGTACTTGAGTTCAAAAAATCAATCGTCCAAGTTTGGGACAGGAGAAGCTATACAAAAATTCATATGAAAAAGACCAGGGGATTTTAATAGCCTGAAAAAGACAACACAAGCCAACAGTTTGCTACGGCAGTCAAAACCCAAACTAGCTCAATCTTATACTAAATGAATACGTGAGAAAGTAGAATGAGGAAAATCATAGTCTCCATCACTGAAAATTGTCAAGTGGAGGCTGAATGGTCCCTCGTCAGAGATGTTGTACAAGGGAATCCTGCCCAAGAATTTATGAGATTAGATAACCTCCTCCTGTGAATTCCATTGTGGATTGCCTTGGTCATACTCTGGAGTAGTGTGTGCCTTTCTGAGTACCACCTTTGCAAAGGAGGGCTGTGGATAATGCAGAAAGAGGTCAAAGAATAGCAATCAGGATGGCAAGGGTACTGGGGACTATGTCATGTGAGAATCATTGAAGGATTTAGGAAAGTTTAGCCTGAGGAGAAGAGAAGACTTAGAGGGAACATGAAAACTGGCTTTAAATGTTAACAGTTTGTATATGGAAGAAGAAGAATACTTGTGTGTTCTTTTGTCATTTGTTTGTTTAGGGCTTTTTGTCTGCTTGTTTGACCTTCCCTCGGAAGAACAAGAAGCAATGAATAGAAGTTGCAGAGAGGTAGGTTTTGGCTCTGGAAATGGACAAACTTCACAACAAAGAGAACTGTCCAAAAGTGGACAGCCCTGCCTAGCCTCTGGTGAGTGGGCTTTCCTTGGACAACTCAACAGTGTGATCATTTGCTGAGTATGTTGCAATGGGGATACCTGGGCTAGGTGGTCTTTGAGGATCCTTCCAACTCTCAGATACTATCATTTTATTTACCTTTCAATTGGTTTTTTATGCTACATTAGTACTGACAGGGAAGAATAGGCTTCAGTTTCCCCAAGGCATCGGAGTGACCTACAGTGGTCAAGTTCTTACCCTCTGGCACATCTGCTTATCTCTTTCTGTGGTTCAGATACTTTGATCCTAACCAGTGGGAGGGTAGCCTCTCCGGATGACACTAACCCACCTTAAACCAGATAGACTGTGTTGTTCATACATTGCCAGTCCAGACTACAGACCAGAGTCTCTTCTGCTAGGCATTTGTTCCCTGTGAGGTACTTACAGAGCCACTTGAGCTCATTCAGGCCACTAAGGTCTCATTAATACCCAACAGCAGTAAGGCTCTAAATGGTACTCTCCTAATGGCCTAAAGGAGTTAATGTAACTCCCAAAGCACATAATTAACTATCAGGAAGTGAATTAGTCAGGGGAGAATAAGCCCTATTAAATCTCACCTAGCCCATTTCTCCCCAATAGAGGGGTGAGGAGATTATCATAGACTGTGGAGGGATACTATAACTTTGTGAGGCCAAGGTTTACAGCCCCTGAAAAGGAAGCATAGCTGGAACAAGCAGAGGACTGAGCTACAGGAGGATTCTCTGGGGTATTCTGGGAACTTCCTATTGCTCCCAGGCTTGATTTTGCTCTTGCATGGATAATTCGTTTGGAGGCCACAGAGGTTGGAGCCATAGGGAGTTAGGACATTAGTCTGAGAGAAATCCAGCACATTTCTCTAGCTATGATGAGAGAATTGATCATTTAATATCATCAGTTTACTAAATACACCAGAACCACCACAGCCAAAAATACAACAACAAATACACCATCTTATGATATTTTTAGAAAACTGCAGTCTTAGATAGGTTTGATCTCGCAAACGTGGCAGTAGATATTAACAGATCAAACCGGACAGCCTGTTTTTAGACTGTTATCCAACAAGATGCACAGCAAACCTAAGCACATCCTCCTCCTCCCCTTCCTCTCTTGTTCTCTGCTTCCTTCTCTTCCTTCTTTCCCTCCTGTTATCTAAACTCAAAACCTCAGTTGGTTCTGAACACTTAGTGCTATGGGTGAGTAATGCCCTGAGAGGTTCAGCTAGTCCTATTCAAAACTATTTCCACTTTGCCCAGAGGACAATAAACTTATGGAAGTGAATCTCTCCACCTTTAAAAGAAGTGATACTGACTAAAAATAGGTCAATAGCTTTAAAAACTCTTTAGATCACAGATTCATAACCTAGGGTCCATGAACTTTTTTAAAATAAAAACCATTTTGATAACTATTTCATCATAATTGTTTTTCTTTGTAATCCTATGTGTCTTATTTTATGCATTTAGAAACATACTTCTAAGAAGACTTCTATAGGCTTCACCAGACTGCCAAAGGAGCACCCAAAAAGAGGTTAAGAACTCCTGCTTTAGACAAAGTTACTGCAGAAACCCCTTTGATAGGCAGCCAGGGATATTTTGAAGGTACACCTCTGATTGACATGGGGGGTGGGGTAGGGCACGCATACTCTAAAAGAGCACCAGACCCTGTGGATCTTGGTGGATCGGACTCAGTTTGATAATTCTCATAACCATCATCACAGAATTTGATCATTGCAAAAGATTTTGGAGATAATCTAGCACAAGCTCCCCATGTCATTGATGACGCAGTTAAGACCCAGAAATATGAAATAAATTGTTCAGTTATTCAGCTAGCTAGTAATAAAATTGGGACTAGATCACAGATCTTCTGGCTTCTACTCCAGTGGTCATGAGATTATAGGATCATAGATTTAGAGTTGAAAGGAACCTTAAAGACCATTGAGTCCAATCTGAAACCCAGAGAGATTAAGTCACCATCAGAAGTTCACCTGGGTAGTGAGTGACAGAGTTGGGATCTAAACCCAAGTCCTCTGATTCCAAAGCCAATGCTCTTTCCACTCCTCCAGCCTTCATCCAATAACAATCTGATACCTGTTTGAAGGGCCTCTGAAAGTTAAGTCAGTTCTGGTGGCAGCTACATGATGAAATGAGTGAACACTAGACCTAGAATCAGGAATACCTGAGTTTGAATCCTGCCCCAGACACTTACTGAGTGAACCTGGGCAAGTCATTTAATTTCTCTGGGCCTCCTCTATAAAATGAGGGTGCTAATAGCACTTAACTCCCAGGTTGTGGGAGTTATTATGAGTTATTGTGAGTATCAAATGATTTAGCATACATAAACAGCTTTGCAAACTTTAAGGTGCCATATGAATAATAGCTATTATTATGACTTATCCTCCTCTTCCAACTTCTACTACTGCTACTCATTCATACTACAGGGGCTTGGATCTTCTTGGTAAAATGATAACAACTGCTTCTTTCTGAGACCCTCTTCCGATGAAGTCTGCTTATGATCCTAAAATTGACCCAACATTCTAAGGCTCAGCCTAAGGCAACACTGATCAGGGAAGTTCCAGGAAACTTTGGGTCCCCTAAAGTCAACCATGTCAAGGATTTGATATAAGGACTTATTTTTAGGATGACCAGGACCAACACAGGCCACAGAAGGGCATCACCACAATGACCTACAGCTGCCTGGCATGTGCATCCAAAGGGAAAATGACCCTATGGAACATTACACGTTGTTCTCTGCCTCCAGTGGGTTCTGAGAGAGCCAGTTAGCCAGCAGGTCCATGGAGTCTTTCATATCAAAGAAATGCTGCTTACACACACTTGTAATGCCAATTAAAATGTCCTGATTGAGAGGTATCACCCTCAGCAGCTTCATGGCTCTCTTTTCCCGTGTTCAGAAGGACTTCTTGTAACTCCACGCAGGGATTTAGAACCACAACACCTGATCACCAGAGCAGGGAATTCAACATTGACTTGCTTTGGATTTGTTCCTTGGGCCAGTCATCCCTTGCCTTTGCTTTGTGTCTGTTTCCTCCTCTGCAGAATGGCTGAACTGAGATAAAGTTCTGGATGCTCTTATGAGGAAAGATGTCACTTATACACTTTTATTAATTGCCTTAGTAGTATCATCACTCTGCTGAAATATTAAGAAGTTTGAAGGTGACAGACTATTTTTCATGGGCTAGGCAGAAACCTCAAGATGTCAAGGATAAAAAGAAAGACCCTATATACACCAAAATGTTTATTGCAGCACTTTTTATAACAGCAAAGAATTTGAAGCAAAGCAGAATTGATTGGTGAATGACTAAATAAGTTTTGGCAAATGTTTTTGCCTTTTTAAAAAATCCCCAGTGCTTATCATGCTGCCTGACACATGGTACATGCTTAATAAATGTTTATTGTCTGACAAAAATTGTGTAATGGAATATCACCGAGATGCAAGATATGGTGAATATGATGACTACAGAGAATCATGGGAAGATTTAGATGAACTAATGAAAAGTGAAGTAGAAAAAAAGTATACACTACAACTACAACAGTGTAAATCGAAACAAGAACAGAACATTTGAAACTGAATTCCATGAATTTATAAAGGACTATGTTTGACCCCAAAGAAGAGATATGAGAAAGCACCTCACTCCCTCCTTTGCAGAGGTGGGAGATTGTGGGTGTAGAAAACAGAAGACAATATCAGGACTTTTTTTAATGTTAGTTCAGCTAGTTTTGCTGAACTGTTTTTTTTTCTCTTTTTATTCCTTGTTATAAAAGATGGTTCTCTGGGACAGAAGTGAAGGAGAATGGAAATATAGATGATATAAAAATAAAAGCTAGCAGTAAAATTTATTTAAAAAACAAACCAAAAAAGGGGGGATTCAACAAATGCCCATAGATTTTTATAACTAGGAACATATTTTGAGAGCTGGAAGGGATTATAGGATCATAGAATTAGAGCTAGATAAGACCTCTGGAATTATCTAATTTAGCCCTATATTTTTATAGATGAAGAAACTGAGGCCCAGAGAAGTGAAGCAATTTGCCTGTGGTCACACAGGTAACACAAGTGTGAGCTGGAATTTGAACCAAGGTCCTCTGAAGAGTGTTCTTTCCACTCCCATTGGTCCCAAGCAAAATTGGTGGAGGCATAGATAAATGTATGATTTTTGGTGTGATGGACAAAGTGCTGGATTTGGAGACAAAGGGTCTATGCTCAAATATGGTTCTGTTATTTACGAGCTGTGGGACCTTGGGTAACAAGAATAACTGACATTTACATATCACTTTAAGGGTTGCAAAGTATTTTATATGCATTAGCTGATTTATCTACAATAACGTAGTCTGATAGGTACTACAGGTATTATTCTCCCCATTTTACAGATAAGGAAATTAAGGCTGAGAGAAGTCAAGTGACTTGCCCATGGCCATATAGCTAGTAAGTGTGGAAAGTGTGATTCTAAACTCCATCTCTCCTGACTTCATGTCAAACAGGCTTTCTACTAAGTCAGGCAACAAACTTTCCTTTCTCTTTCCTCATGTGTAAATTGAAGGGATTAAATTAGATGAGCTCTATATCCCTAAATATTTGACTCTTCCTATATTTCTCATTTCTTTTGTTCTCCAATGTCATAATCATGGACAAAAGACCTCCTCTAATAGACCATGAACTCCTGCAAAGCAGGTCCATGATTCCTACTCCCACAAAATCAATAATAAATATTTATTAAGCACTTCCTATGTGTCACATTCTATGCTAGGCACTGAAGGCACCTCCCTCTCCCCTGACCCTCCAAAAGTATTATAACTTTTTTCTTTTTTTTAATTGAACACTTTTTTTAAAAAAGGTGTATAGACATAAATTAAGTATGGTGGAAAGCAGAATGCAATAGAGGCAGAGGAGGGATGCTGGGGAAATGCTCTAGAAAAATTTGGGGAGCAAGACTTCATTTTCATCTGGGAAGATCAGGAAAAATTTCATGGAGGAAGAGGAGCACCAGGGTTTGGTCTTAAAGGAAGAGTGGCAATGTGGAGATTCAAGTGAATGTGAAAGTTGGGGATAAGATGGAGGGACAACTGTCAGCTTTTCAGGTTGACTAGAATGAAATGAATGAAATTGGTGTGGAGAGGAAGGTTGGAGCCAGATTGTAGGGGGATCTACATGCCAGGCTAAGGAATCTTTCTTCCTGTAGGTTATGGGCAACCAATGAAAGTTTTTGGGCAGATGAATGACATAGTCGAATCACTAAATTAAGATTATCTTTTACTCTTTCTTTTCTACCCCACCATCTAGTAGAATATTTTACACATAGTTCATGCTTAATAAATGCTTGCCTAATAAAGAGCATAGTTGGAGGATTATGGGAATTATTGGTCACTAGCAGATGTTCTAAGGACAAAGTTCTAAGGGAAATTATACCGGAACAAGGAGAAAAAGTGCCACTGAAAACAATTATATTTGAGTAAGCTTCAGTCTCATGGGTGAAGAACCTGCAGCCTTGAGGCCTTAATGGGGTCCTCTAGGTCTTCAAGTTCCGCCTTTGACTGAATCTAAATTTCACAGAACAAATCCCCTTAATTAAAGAATTTGTTCTGTAAATGTTGGACACAGTCAAAAGGCAAAACCCAAGGACCTAGAAGGCCAGTTGTGGCCTCAAGGCCACAGGTTCCCCACCTGTGTTTTATTCTTTGATCTTAATGTATCTGGGTACCAGTGTTTAGACATGGATATAACATGTACATACATGCAAGGGGACAATTATGTCATTTTTGGAACTATATTCTTATAGATGATACAATTCAACTCAACTCTTTGTGCATGTGAACTCTAGCCTACATTAAAAATGTTGATAGCTTTTATTTTTGTATCATCTTTATTTCTGAATATATCCCTCCCTCCTTACCCAACAAGGAAACTTTGGAAACAAGAAAAAAGAAAGGAAGCAAAACTAATGGACATAATTAATGTATATGATAATATGTATAATATCGAACATCCATAGTCCTCTACCTCTGTAAAGAAGGGAGAGAGGAGTATTTTCTCAACTCTTCTCCAGGGCCAAGACTGTTGGCTATTAGAATTATGGAGCATGCGGGGGGTTTGTTGTTTTGTTCTTATTTACATTGTCATAAGTTCTGTCTGTTATCCCCTAGTTCTGCCTGCTTTGCTCTACTTCAGTTCAAATAAGTCTTCCTGTCTTCTCTGAATTTCCCATAATCATTGCTCCATACAGAACAATAACATTACATTACGTTTGTTATTCAGCCATCTACCCTAGCCTGTTGCCCAATTTAAATCTAGTTTCCAAAGTTTGCCTTAGGAATCCAGAATTCTAACTCAGGACTAGACCAAGGTTTTCCCTCTCCCTCCCTCCATTCTATAATCTTAATCACATAATGTATTCCTCAACTTTACCTACATGGTTGAGGCAAATATATGGTTCAGGCAAATATAATCCAACCCGCCAAGAAACAAGCTAAAATCTAAGACCTGCTGATAATGGAAGAGTGGCACCATCATACATTGGACAAGACCAGAGTTTTGAGACTAGTCTAACGAGTTGAGAGGCATTTTCCTTCTTCTCGCTGCTACTAAACTTACTAAGAAGAATCCGAAGACTGTTCGAGGAAGGAGACTTAGAGCAGAAACCTCAATGGTGATACCCCTGCCAGGAATCAGGGCTTGAATGAGTCCCTTTCTTGACTGAAAGCAAATATTTCCCCTCGCCCTCACAGTTACCGTCCACGCTCCCTGAAGAGTCGAATCCAAGACGAATCCAAAACTACAGGCTAGACCAGTGGCATCCCTGGAAACACCAGGCCAAAGCAGAGCGGAGGAGAAGGCCCTTAACCTTACTGTCTTCTGTGCTAGTCCGTGCTTTATTTACAGACCCTTTTTCAAGCTCCCATCCAAAAAAGGGGGCTTGTTTGTTTTCTTGAAGAGGTAGTCTCAACTAAAAAACAAATCCTGGGAGAGCGTGGGGTGCCGATTCGGCGCTAGATAACTGGGGGCTTTCCGGCGCTTTTTTGTCCTTTCTTCTCCTCGTCAGGGCAGAAGAGGTCGAAAACCTAAGGAACAAGCTTCTCGGAGTATCAGGGCCCGGTTCTATGTTCTTGCCTTCCCAGACCCTCTCCCAATGCTGCGCAGTGTCTGCGCTGCGCCACGATGACCAAAATCGTAGCCGCCAGGAAAACGAAAAACTTTCTTTTCTCTAGCCTAGATAGTGAACTGGCACAATAATCCCTCTAATCTGCAGTGGCCAGGAGGGCCAACCGAGAAAAGCTTCTATCAGTTCCCTGAAAGGTTTCCTACCGAGGAAATTAGCCGGAAAAGGCCTGGGGAAGGGAGCGAATGAGAGAGAGAAGCTCGAGTCCATGCAGAGTTGGTTTATAGCAGCGTTTATAGGTTCCTGAAAGAGCTCATGGAAAACCAGCTGTAGCTCTCTTCTCGGTGGAAAGCTGGACCCGGGCCATTCTGGACTTGATGGGTTTAATCCCTAGTTCCTGGAGCGGTAGAGGCGGCAGGTGCATCACGGGAACTGATCCCCTCTTTAGAGCAGCCACCGAAGGCGACGGACCTCTGCAAGCCCTAAGGACATCTGTTACTCACTCAAACCCAGAGGCTCCCCTCGATAGTTAGAGCCTACTATTCGCCTGTTTGCCGTTCTTTAGAGACAAGTATATCCACGTATTGAGAGCCTGAGGTGCGCCTGGTTCTAACTGGACTTCACCACCTCTTTCTTTTTCCCGGAAAGACCAGGAGGTCACCTATGGTCAGCGACGCGCAAACATAACCCCTTCCGCACCAGCCCCTCCCCATTGCCCAGCTCCATCTCTCTCACGTCTGCCGGCTTCCCAAGCGAAGAAGAGCGAGGTCTTAAGCTGTCCCAGAGTTGTAGAAAAAGTAAATAAAGCGTCAGTATCGTGCCATCGCCTTGACTTGGCAAGCCAGTCATAAAATACAACACAATAAATTATCCATCGAAACCATAACAGAAGCCTTGGCACCTTTCTAATTAGGACACCCTTCCTCTACAACTTAAGCTCTGTTCTTGGATCGCCGCCCCCACGCCCTACCCCCAATACAAAACAGCGATTCGGTTCTGCTCGGAGGTGTGGCCCTTTAACCGAAGAAGGGCCTAATAAATCAGATAGATCCCCACTTTGAGCGCAGCCGGCGGTGTGTGTGCGCTTCATAAAGGAAAAGAAAAACCGACTGGGAACAACCCACTCACTGCTGGAGCGTTTCAGGTGGGAATGCAGTGGGGATGACTAGATTACTTTGATTTCAATGACTGGGGGAAAACGATTTTGGGAAGCCTGTCTTAAGACAACGCCGGCGAGGTTGGAAAACTCCAAGTCTGAGCTTTTGCATAGGAATAGGCCTCTGCCAGCTTCATGTGGGTGATGAATCGGTAAGAACTATGAGGGTTTCTGGGAGAAAAGGCCAGCTTTCAAGCCTTGCTTGGGGGTGGGGATCTCCAGGTGACTTGATATTGTTACGCAGGGACACCTTTAATTCAGGCCTACGCTAAAGAAAGAAAAAACAGCTGCCCCCAGTTCGACTTCCTGGCACGTCTCTCTCCTTCCGTGCCCCTAGTTCCAATCGAAATAAGGTCCTCCCCCCCGCCCCCCAGCCCTTCATAGCTGCTCAGCTGCCCCTGTAGATACGGCCCTTGCCCTGGGCCCCTCCTACCCTTTCCCTTTTTTCCTAAGTTCTGGAAAACAGCCTGCGCACCAATCGCACGGAGTAGGAATTTTGGTGAAATCAGTGAAATAATTTTGGAATCATAAAGAGTTGGAGTGGGAATCTTTGTAACGCTGCGCCTTCAACTGCGCACAGGGGTCAGGTGCAGGTAAATTCTCCTCTTTTCCTGAGATTGTAAGGGATCACATATCTCTCCCCACCCAGGACCCTGGCTATAGAATCTGTTTGAAAAGGATAACCGATCACAGAACGGGTCCCTTTGTAGAGAAGACCAGGCTATTCTCAAAGGACTAAGAATTTCTGTCTATCTCAGATAATAAACAAGCTATACGTAAAAATACAATAAAAATAAATGCAGATATCCATGGTGGAAAAGTTTCTTTACTGGGCATGTCCTCATTGGCAAACTATAGTACTAGAAAGAGAGAGGAACAACGAAAAGGAACCTAGGGACGGGAGTGAGCATCACAGCCTGGGAAGTCAGGATAGCGTCTCTCTCCCTCTCTCTCTTTCTCCCTCCTTCCGAAGAGCAAAAAAGCTGTGTCTCTCTGAGAAAGGCCCCAACAGGAAAAATAACTAAAAATTAATTTTGTGTGCTCTGAAGGCTAAGAACCCCCAAGGTACTTCTAGTCGTGCTGTTCTTCAGAAGGGGGTTGAGGAAGAAAAGATATGCCTAACACAATCCCCCTCCTTCACCCAGAGACCCAATTCCGAGTTCTCCTGCCCTAAGGCATATCACTTCTGTTTGAGCTGTCCAGATTCCAGAACCCCATGGTCCAGAGCCCTAGGGATTTCTATGAAAAAAAAGTTTATTTAAATTTTTTACATAAATAAATAAATAAATATCTTCTGGTGTTACAGAAACAGTACAATTACACATCTAGTCAGGAGTGGGGGTGGGGTTGGGAGGGGAAGAAGGGAAGAAGAAAAACATGGACAGATACCAAAACATTTCACAGCCAGTATTTGGACCTCAGTGTTACCGTCACCTTCCGCTTTGGAAGCCAAGAAAGCTATTCGGAAACAAAGCAAAAAGGTTTCCTCAATACTGATACCACATACTAAAACATTGCTTTGGGGAGGGAGGTGTGAGGTGCAGGACGGACTTCGATGGGCTGCCACTCTTGGTCTGGGACAAGTTATCCCAAAAGGGATAGACTGGCAATAAGACAGATGGAATTCGAGGGAAGAAGAGATCGCTTTTCAGAAATAAAAGCAGGAGAAAAGGGGCAGGTGAGAGCGGAAAGGAAGAGAAGTGCCCAAGTATGGAACCGAATTCTGTCCAGGAGGGTGAAAGCCAGGCAAACACAGAAAACACACAGTTAAAGGAAGCGACAGAAAACTTGAAACAAGTCTTCAAGAGAGGGGCCAGGGAGAAGGTGACCTGTGGCCAGCAAGACGCTGGTAAGAGTCGGAAAGAGAAGGACGGATCCCTATGAATAGGCTGACCGCTCCGCAGCTAAATACGAGGAGTTCGAAGCCTTTACTGTATTCCTAGTTTTTAACTTCACAGTACAGTACGGGTCAAACCCCCCCCCCCCCCCCACATGCTGTTATGGCGCTGGGGACTGGGCAGTGGGAAGGCTTCACCAGTTCTCTAAAAAGCGTGGCTCATTAGCCTGGTCTTTGAGTCTCTACAAAACCATATAAAATCCGAGCGCCGCTTTTGGCGTTAGGTAAGGGTGGATGGGGATTGCGCTGAGAGCACCCAGCACCTGCCTCCGGGGTCAGTCTCTGGAGTAGAAGGGAAGGAGCTGGGGCCTGTTAGGGGTAATGACCAGAGGAGCCTTGCGCCTTATGGAGTGACAGTGAGGTCCCGTTCATCCTTTCCTGACGAGGACGGGGACATGGGAAGTTCCTCATCATCCTCTGAGCACTTGGCCGAGGAAAGGGAGGAACACTTGCAGCTGTGGGACGCTCCTGCGACGCCGCCCCCGCGGTGGGACCCGGTCTTCCCCTCCTTCTTGTGCTTGACTCGGCGATTCTGAAACCAGATCTTCACCTGCTTCTCGGACAGGTTTAGGTAGGTGGCGATCTCAATGCGGCGCAGACGGGATAGGTACATATTGGAGGCGAACTCTCTCTCCAGCTCCAGAAGCTGTGTGCTGGTGAAAGCTGTGCGCATCCTCTTGCTGCTGGGCAGTTGGCTGGAGGTGCTATCTGGAGGGAGAAGACCAGAGAAGCAAGAGGTCAGATCCCTATACATCTATTCTGCAGATTCCGCACCCCTCCTCACCCCTCCCCCTCCCATACAACTCTATTGGCCTTGGGGCATCCTCTCCCCTTTCTCAGAACCTTGGGAAACCTCACTCAGGAGCGTCCCTAGCTACTACCCCCTCACCATCCCTCCTTTTTGCCTCCCCCCACCCCTATGACCCAGGATTCTCCCCAGCCTGGACTTCACCCTTTACTCCTCCTGTGGACCCCTCCACCCTGCTCTCCTCATTCTTATCCAGGGAACTGGGAAGGGTGAAGCTTACCCACGGAGATGCAATGGAACTGCCTGGGATCAGGCATGGGGTAGGTGGTTTGGTATAGAGCAGCGGCTGCGGCGGCGGCGGCGGCCGGCCCATGGCTGACCCCGGAGGAGACTGAGGAGTGCTGACGGGCCAGGGGCGAATGGCAGTACTGAGAGCCGAAGGGGGGAAAGGAAGCCTTGAGCAGGGGAAGGGCTGGTGGCCCTGGGGGCCCGTGCAGCTGGGAAGCGGTGACACATAGCGGACAGACGCACAGGAGCCCGGCCTTGCGCGAGTGGCAGGCGCCGGGCGATAGCCCGTGCAGGGCGTGCGGGGGGTGCATTGCATAGGGGAAGAGCGGGGGTGGGCTGCCCTCGGGCGCCTTCTTTTCCCCAGCCTCCCGCAGCACCAGCGAGTCCACCAAGAAGGAGCGTGGCATGACCCTTCGACCCAATCCCTCCCAGAGCGTCCTTCCCTCTTCGGCTCCGGCCGGGCCCTCCCTGCTGCTGCTGTCGCCCGCTGCTGCTGCTGCTGCTGTCGCCCGCTGCTGCTGCTGCTGCTGCTGCTGCTGCTGCTGCTGCTACCGCCGCCAGAGAGCCGCTGCGGGAGGAGCCCGGGGGTGCTGGCCAGTTCTACTGGTGCTGAAAGGCGCTGACTGCGCTGCTTAAATAGGACTATTGCCATGTGATGGGCTACGCCAGGAGCGGCGGAGGCCTCTCAATAGGCTTTTTGTGCCTTTTCTCTTGGCATTCACTCTGCACGCTTCCTCATTATTTCACTTGTTAACTAAATGAACTGCATAATGTACTCTATTCTTGTCAACCCCACCCACGCCGTAACTGGCGCCCTCGCCCCCTCCTCTCCTTTTTGCGGGTTTATTTTCTCATTCTCCCGCGATTTAATATTCTTTTCTTTCTCTTTATTCCCCACCCCTTTCTGCTTTTTTTTCATTTTCAATCGGACCGTTTCACTTATTTATTTTGCATTCTATCCCCCTCTCTTCTCCCATAGCCCTTGCGCCTCAGGTCCATTCTTTCCATACTGTCCCCACCTCTACAATCCCTTCCACCTCCCAATCCCAGTTTCCCCTTCCATACTGGTGCTCACTTCAGGAACCTGCCTTTACCCAGCTCCGGTTCAACCAGGGCGTCGCCGTGGCTCTTGGCCAGGGTTTCCCACCTGTGGAATAGCATTTCCTCTTCCTATACGTCTGCTTCAGTTCCCAGGTTGTGGGCATGAAAAGAGTGTGGGGGGGGGGGCGAGGAAGAGGAGGTGAACGACGTACGGAAACCTTTAGAATTCTGCATTAGCTCTATAACCTAAGTTTCCTCATATTCTCAACTTTTGTGATGTCTGCAACGAATGATCTTTGTTAAAGATCTGGGGATGAATTTAGTTTTCTCCTTCAGTTTCTTACTCGATAGTGAAATTTTAGTCCCCTCCCCGCTTTATTAAAGCTGCTTAACGGCTAAAGGAAGGGGCAATGTGATTTAAAACCTTGAAGGTGTATCTGTACACCTCTCACATCCCCAACGACCTGCATTAGCCATTCTCATTCTCTCTTCGTCCCTCTTCCTTTGCACCCTCCCTCCCCCTTCCCTCTCTATCTGCCTCTCCCTCTCTCTCCTCCTTCGCTCACGCTCTCTCTACACTTATTAAACATGAACAAACAGACTGCATTTTAGGTTCTCTGTTACTGCTGCTTTCCCCCAGATCAGCTATTCCACACCATTTCAATGGGAGCGGGCTCCTGCAGTTTAACTCCCCTCTTTCTGGATACACAATAGTTAAACAACTTCAAACGCCCTGCGCCGTTTATCCAGGCTCCAGCTTTTTAAATCGTCTCAAAGCAGTTTCACCCAGGAGCTTTTTCCATACAATGGGAAATTAGCACAAATATTTAGAGTTTAGAGACAGAATTAAAAAAAAAACATAACTCTAGACTCTAGGTTTCGATGCTTTGGGCAAAAAACACTGTTCTGGGCTGGGAGTAGAAAGATGTTAATGTGAAACGGAGGATGAAGCTTGTTAGACGCTTTAGAGTCTTAAAACGCACAGGAACTAGCTACCGAACACCAACATACAGACACGATTTTTTATTTCTAATTCTTTCCCACAAAAATATAACCGAGTAAGAAGGAAGATCTTCTCTGTTGCCAGATAAAAGAGGTATTTTGTAAAGTGTGTGTGCGTGGGGGGGGAGGGGAGGGAGTCTTAGGGAGATAAAATTCCCAGCCTTTAAGAATACAATACTATCTAGAAATGTCCAGTGCTCGATTTTCCCCTTTCTTCTCCATTAGAATTCTAGGCCACGGACATTCTCAGATATGTAGGCCTTTCGCCAGAGAAGATGGTCAGAAAACCATCCAAGGGCTGGTTCACAAAGCGATCCATCAGAGTTCTCGTTGCGATCGCTTCATTTGGAAACGGGAAATGTAGATACAACAGAGACTAAAACTCAAGCCTAAGAAAAAGAAAATCTCGCCGTTGGGCTGTGACCGGCTAGAGGGGCTGAAGGGATAGGTAGATAAGCAAGGACTTGGCAGGGGGAGTAGCAGGGTAGGGGCTATGGGTGGGAGGCTCTCCAGAGGCCTAAGGAGGGGGGCACCGCTTGCGGCATCCAGCAGTCTAGCCAAGCCCGGCTAGTTCCGAGGGCCAGACCTTAGGGTTTACTTAAGATTACGTCCATCTAAGTTGGGAAGGAAAGGGTTAACGGCCTTTGAATGCACAGCAAGCCCAAAGCTACTGGGAAAGAATATTGAGGAAAAAAATAACCAGGACCTTATTGAATGTCATTGAAGAAAGTTTTGAATGCCAGATAAAGAGAGGCGAATTAAAGTGTGTGACAGCGGAGGCTAAGCGAGCACAAAGAGAACTCTGTCACACTCTGGGGCAAAATCCGGGGCCTTTTTACCAAGTCTCTTCGCTATGATTGAATTAAGTAATAGGAAAACATTTTCTTTCGGTTTAGAGCCATTAAACAAAAACTTCAAAGCGAATAACACTTTTTAATGTGCGGCCCCACAATGGATTCTGTTTTGCGCTGAAATGTCTAAATGGTTTGTTGGGCAACTCTGAATCGGAGAGACTGAGGCTCGAGCAAAATCGCATCCTTGATACCGTTTTCAGGAAGCCGGCAACTAAGAGACATTTAATCCTGGGTCTTTAACCAGGCGATCTCCCCCACTAGCCTGCTTGCGTCCTGCCTGGCCAGAGCTTTTGAAAAAGAGTCATCTGGAGGGTCCTTTAAGGGCGAAGAAGGACGAACCCCAAGAGTATGATTTTTAAAAATTAAATATCTAAGGAGGAGTCAAGAACGGGATTTTATTCTCGGGGATTTGAGCTGCAGACTGTTAAGAGGGCAGGATTTCCGGGGTATCTCAGCCTCAGGTGACTCTCCAGGGCTTCTAGTCATTTCCTCCCATCTCCTCCTTTCCCCTCCACTGGTCTTCGTTGTGCCAGTAACCCTGGAGGCATTGGTGCTCGTCCCACTCAGCAGCACCTGCAGCAGTGTGCTGTGTGGCCCAAAGAAGGTTTCAAATTCTAGCCTTTGACCTCAGTCTTCCCTATACAACTCGAAGAATTTATTAATCCCTGAGTGTCGGGGAGCCAAGGCAAGGGAGAACTACGCTCGGTGTGGCGTCCCAGTAGGAGAGCACCTCTCAAGCTTCAATAGTGGCTTACATTTATTTAGCACTTCACAGTTTGCAAAAGTTCTTTCCAACAACGATTTCGCCCTGGATTTGGGCTGTGCTCTGCCACGACAAATGAGCCCCCAAAACCCCCCACCCCACAGGCAGCCCAGACTAGGAGAATTCGAAGAGTATTTCTGGGAGCACTAGGGGCATAACTCGACGAACTCAGCTCCCTCTTTTTGAAGAACTGGTTTTCATTTGTACATGTGAAATACTGCCAGAAAATGTTTGTTGTTTCTCTTTCTGACAATTTTTTATTTCTAAATAACAAAGTCTTCTCATCCATTGATTCATCCAGTGCATTTGTTTAACAGGAAGTTAGTAAGTGCCACTTAATAAAGACAAAGACAAGGAAACTCCGCCCCCCACCCCAAATCATCCATGACCTCTAGGAATTTACATGTTGGGGAGAGGGGAGACACGCACAATAGGAGTATCTATAAATAAATGCAAAATTTATACAAAGCAAATACACAGCTCCTTCCCTGGCAAATTTGCTTCCAGAGCATAACGAGAAATATGGAGGACTAATAAGATAGGCCAATTGGGCAATACAGCTCTTTCCTCTTTCTCTCTCTTGTTCTCTCTCCCTCCCTTCCTTCCTTCCTTCCTTCCTTCCTTCCTTCCTTCCTTCCTTCCTTCCTTCCTTCCTTCATTCCTTTCTTTCTTTCTTTCTTTCTTCCTTTCCTTCTTTCTTCCTTTCTTTTTCTTTCTTTCTTTCTTCCTTTCTTCTTTTCTTTTTTTTTCTCTCTTTCTTTCCCTCCTTTCAGAAACATCCCAAGATATCTTGGGGTTTACAGGCTACATTTCTTTCTTAAGGACCATACCTAAACCCAAATCACTCTGGCTCTCACTGATTGGCCAACAATAGGTTCCAGGCCAAACCCCACTTGGTCATTGTTTGGGCCCTGATTGACTCAGAGTGAATGTAATGTTCCTGTTTTGGCCAGAAATTCTGAGGATCATCCCCTTCTGGAATGATTTTTTTTTTGATTAGGTTAAAGAGGCCATTCTTTGACTTTTTTTTTTAACCTAGGGTTAATTACTGGGCATTACCTCAGTCAAGCTGAGACCTGCTAAAGACCTTAGCTTTAAAAGGCCAAGGTCTTGCCCTGCATCTGGGGTCATCTCCAGTTGTCCTCATAAGTATTTGGCCACTGAACTTAGATGATTCTGGAGGACAAAGTGAGGCTGGTGACTCTGCACACCCCTTTCTCACTTAAATCCAATTCACTTGCATGTCATAGCATCACTTCCCTGATGTCATGGTCCTCTTAGAGAATTAAGGACAAACACCAACAACCAGATTGAGGTGAGCATGGAAAGGTGAGGTCTGATTTGCCTATTTGGAAACTAGGAGACTGGGTATTTGTGATAGAACAGGCCATAGTTATTGGACCTTCATCTTTCCTGGGAGCACCTCTCTCCTCTCTCTCCCTTCTCTTTCTTTTTCTCCCTCTCCTTCTCCTTCACTTTTTCTTCCTCCCTCTCTTCCTCCCTCTCTCTTCCTGCCTCTCTTCTTCTCTTCTACTCCTTCCCCTCTATTTAATTTTTATTTTACAACTTAACCCATCACATGCTAGTGAGGCTAGTGGAGGGAAAAAAAATGAAATACAAAAAAGAAGTATAGCAAGTAAGAACACAAGGATTACAGATTATGAGAACAGAGTTGGGGAGGGTTCTCAACCAATTAAAAGAAGCTAGTTTGGTCATTAAGAAGGAAAAAAGAAGAAAAAAATACCCAACTGTGTTCTGAGAGCTGTCCACAGCAAAGTCAGCCATGGTTATCTTACTGTTCTTGCTTCCCCCAAGTCAACACATTCCATAGGTGGTTGATAGATGCTGGTCTAGTGAATCAGTGAATACACATACACATGTACCTTTTTTCATCTGACCAAAGACCACTTAGTCTCAGCAGTAAGGATGGAAAAGGAATTGCTATTTGTACTTGCTCTAGCATTTGCAGTGGTCAAAATTACAAGTCCAATCAGCTTAGGGGTGAAGCTTCTGTCAGCAAAACTTTCCCCACTAATAGATTTGCCGAGGAGTTCTATGTGTGAAGTCATACTCTGGCACACGAATCCCAAAAATGAGTCCTTGAAAACAGAAATACCTGTAACCAAATTCTTTCTCTCCAGAACTTGAGGCATGGGTTTTGTTTTTGTTTTTGTTTTTTTTTGGTTTTTGTCTGCAAAAAGTTGGAAGGTAAGTAAGACAGCCCATGAGATCCTATTGAATACAAATCCAATTCATGGCCAAGTCAAGATATCATCCTCAGTGATATTATTGGTTCTCTTAGAGAGCAAAGGGTGAACAACAACAGCCAACATTTATATAAATTTTTTTAAAAACCTGTGAAGTGCTTTATATATATTACTTCATTTGATTCTCACAATCCTACCAGGGAGATGCTATTATTATCCCCATTTTACAGATGAGGAAACTGAAAGTGTCAGAGATTGAAGTGACTTGCCCAGGGTTACACAGTGGTTGAGGCAGGGAGTAGACTCAAGTTATCCTGATTCCATTTCCAATAGTTATGGAAGACTGTCTGGGGGATAGCTAAGTCAATGAAGATGGTGTCAGTAACCAGAAGGCTAGGCAAAGATTTGTGAACTAGGCAGTAGCATCTGCATAGCTTCTCTTCACTTTCTAGGAAGTCAATAAATCAACAAGTGTTTATCAAGTGCCTACTATGAGCCAGAGAATGTGTTAAGCTTTGAGGACACAAAGACCAAATTAAACAATTCCTGTCCTCAAAGAGCTTATGTTCTAGAGGAGTAATCTCTGTTCAAGGCATTTCAGTTGTCCAACTCCACCAAAAATAAAGAAACTAAAAGGTACTGGGGCACTTCACCTGACAGCCTCCCCTGCACATTTACTTAAAATTCAAGCTTTAGGGATTGGCAATGCAAAGCTTTTTCATTAGAATGGGATCAGCACAAGTTTTATATATGCCAAATGGAAAAGAGTATCTTTTAAGTTTTTGACTAAATTATTTTTACTTAAAAAAGTAAAAGTTTTCTGCCCCTCCCACTATTTAAAAGAAACACAAAACCCTATTGATAATCAAGCAAAACAAATTTCTACTTTGACCATGTCCAAAGATATACGGCTCATTCTGAAGCCTGAGTCTTATCACTCTTCAGGCGGGAGGATTGGTCTTGTGGAATCATGGTTAGCCTTGATCAGAATACTTCAGTTTTTCAAAGTTATTTTTACAATGTTGTTATCGTCTAAATTATTCTTGTTCCACTCACTTCACTCTGTATTGGCTCATACAAGTCTTCTTAGGTTTCACAGAAACCATCCCTTTCATCGTCTCTTAAGGCATTCATATACTATAGGTTGTTTAACCACTGGGAACTCCCTTACCTGCTATTTCTTTGTTACCACAATAAGGTGAAATAGAGTTTCCAACTCACTGTATGCAATAGAACAAATTCCCACAACCCTCACCTCTTGCATTTTGGAAATTTAAATGGATCTGCTTTGTTTCTAAAAACTGTTATTTCTCTTCTCAAACTATTTATCTGAATTATCTTCATTGTAAGTTAGGGAGGCTGGTAAAACTCCTTGGAAGTATGAAATGTAAGGATGCCAGAGAAGTAACCCTACAACCAATCAATCAAACTGCAAATAATCTCTACCCAACAAATGGAAGCAAATGGATGAAGTTGATATAACAGGAGACGCAGCTTCATCAGGCTGAATTTGTTTTCTTTACTTGCCTTTGGTATTCAGATGAATGATTTTACATTGCCTTTTGCATTGCCTAGAAAAGAATTCCACTGAAGCAACAATTTAAAACTAAGATGGCTTAATTTTCACAAAGTCCCACCAGGGCTAAAGTGAAAAACAAGTCCTTCGCTTCCAAATAGGATCTTACTGTTTTACTTTACCAAACTTTAAGAAGTTGATCCTTCTCCTACAGGGGCAAGGCTATTGAGCTACTCCCTCTAGTGTACACAGGCATACAGTTTGCACTGGGTTCAGTTCTGGGGAATCTGGCCTCTAATAAGAGTGGTTAACATTTCTTTTTCTTAGGCTCCTTGGTTCATTTAACCCCCTACCCCAATGCCCAGGAATAATTTTACTTTTAGCTTAGATTATGGCTCATGTCTAAGGTTTCCCACAAAAGGAGGTGTGGAACAAAAAGATATTCAATATACAACACAAATCAGGTATGGTATGGGTAATTCATTCCTACATATAAAAAAGAAGCCAAAATGCAGGACATTCACAAGTGCCTGTTTTTCAAAAACAAAGTTAAAACAGGATTCAGTAACTTATGACTAACCTTAAAATCTACTGGGATGCTGATACTTAAACCTTATCAGAATATAAAAGTTTCCAAGATTACTTACTAGGCATTTTACATTTTACCTCATCTCTTCACTATGCAAACAACTTTTAGATCCTTTATGCTGGTAAATGGCAGGCATAGGCCAATCCTCTCATGGCTAACCTCTCCAAAGGCACTGGAGTAGTTGCTAGGCATGCTTTTCCTGTTATCTTTCAGTTCCAACCTAATGGGATCTCTGGACCTCTCAAACTCACAAGGTCACTCCCTACCCTGGATGTGTCCATCTTGGGATATGTACTCATTTGCCAAAAATCAGGAAATGACAAACATGAGAGGCAGACTAAATCCTAGGTTCAGGGTTGTGTAGGTGGGACATGTGTTTTAGATGCTATGTGCTCAGGTTTTCATGGAGGCTGAGGTAAGAGACAAGGCCAGTGAACATGCTTCTAGAGAAGCAATTTGAAACAATCCACACAGTGTTCAAAGTTGGAAAGATATAGGTTGAGATGTTGGTCACGTCTTCTTCTTAGGACAGCCAGGTGGCATAGTGGATAGATTACCAAGTTTAGAGGCAGAAAGACATGTTCCTGAATTCAAATCTGGCCTTAGACACTTAATAGCTGTGTGATCCTGGGCAAGTCACTAAACTGTTTGCCTCAGTTTCCTCATCTGTAAAATGAGCTAGAGAAGGAAATGGCAAATCACTCTAGTATCTATGCCAAGAGAACTGCAAAAGGGGTCATGAAGAGTCAGACATGACTGAACAACCAAATGTCCTAATTACTGAATAATTAGCTTGAAAGCCAATAGCTGAACTCATCATCATTTCAATGGGCAAACCCTTTAGCCCTCAGTCACATATAAGTAGAAGTAGACCACAAAGATCCCAGCATGGGTGAGGAGAAGCAGGAATGGCAACTCTTAACATGCTCCATAGAGATCTTTCTACCACATCTATTTTTTACTAGACTGAAAAAGGGCAAACTTCCTAAAGTCAGTAACTAATATGACCCTGAAGCTCAATTAGTATAAATACAGAAACAAATGTGGATTTGGAGTGTGTGTGTGTGTGTGTGTGTGTGTGTGTATGTGTGTGTGTGTATGTGTGTATGTGTATATACATACACACTGAGAGAAAGCGAGAAAGAGAGAGTAAGAGTGAGTGAGAGAGAGCAAGGGAGAGAGGGAAAGGGAAGGAGAAAGAGAGAGAGAGAGAGAGAGAGAGAGAGAGAGAGAGAGAGAGAGAGATTGAGATTGAGATTCTGGTTTATAAATCAAAAGCCCTGTGTAAAGAAAGGGGTTTTAAATGGAGTTGCTTGATAATAAATGGGCCACTCCTTATGAGATATCAGAGATGAGGGTTGGTCCAAGGTTAAACAGGTAGTTTGTCTTCAATGCACCTCCATTGCCCTTTCTTTGCTCCTCTTTTCTTCCTTTAAAGGTGGGCCAGTTGCCTTCCTGATCAGGGTTCGTCACTGGGGTGCACTGTCCTCCTCTTCTTTCCTCCAAATGATAATTCACTCAGTTTATGTGCTTATAAGCTTCATAAGGGATGGGGTTCTATCTTATCAGTCAACCTTGAAAATGAGAACCTCCTAATGAATCCAACATTGCATTGTAGATAGTCTGCTAATTAACTACTATTGACCTGCCTGAAGTCTGTCAGTCAGCAAACTTTGATGAAGTGCTTATTACGTGTGAGGCACTGTGCTAAGTGAGATACAAAAAGAGGCAAAGGACAGTCCTCACTCTCAAGGACCTCACAATCTAATTCAGCATTGTATAGGAAGCTGGAAAGAGGCAAATCAGCATCAACCTGGAATCTGTTCTCACTTCTCATACCTATCGTTTTTTCTTTTTTTGACTTGAGATTCCATGGTGTTTGGGAGCTTCCAGTACAGAAATTCCTTCCCTCAGTGCAGTCCCCTGAGGTCCACAGTAGATCAAAAATTTGATCTGCTCTGGACTTCAGGCAATGCCAGAAACATCAAATAACTTCCAGGGAAATACAGAGCTGGAATTTGAACCCAGGTTTTCAAACTAAAATTTGGTGCTTTTTCCCCAGGATACTAATTATCTGGATGGCTCTATAGAGTTGCAGCTAAGGCCACCCACATACACATATTTTCATGAACGCCAGTGAAGATAACTTGTAAGTTCATTGAGGGCAGAGATTGTGGTGGATCCCTGATGGATGGTTTTTGTTTTATTTTTTTTTTGAGCCAGAAGAACAACGTTCCTTTAAAACAATTAAAAATAAATGTTTTACCAATTTCCGCCCCTCCCCCTATCACTCACTTGCCAGGAACCCTCTTTGTAACAAAGAAGCATGGTTCAGCAAATCAACCAACCCATTGGCTATGCCTGACAATCAATGTGTCATTGTGTACTTATAGATAATCACCTCATTGCTGAGAGTCATGATTGGTCACTATTGATCAGAGATCTGAAAACTCTCGGTGGTGTCTTCTCCTACATGTTTGCAGTCATTGTGTAGTTCTCCTGACTTTCCTTGATGAAAGTTTTCCTGTGATTCCTCAATTCTACTGCAGCTGGAGCTAAGCCATGGAATCTCGGGATCCAGTGTCTTCAGATTCCTAATTCCACCCTCCCTACCCCTTTGCCAAATGTACCCAGGGTCTCTGTACTCAGTCCATTTCCTTATGCCCAGTGTCTTGAGCAAATAGAGGTCATAGATTACAAAGAGTTTATGTGCTTGTTATTTTGAATTTTGCAGTCTATTATTGTAAAGTCTGGCTTTTGTGGACTTCCTAGAAGAGGAAAAGGAGAGGGCTCAAAGAGTATAAAGTCAGTGTTTCCTTAGTTATCATATTAGTTTAAAAATAATTAATCTTTGAGTTTGGGCATTATAAGAAATCTCTGTCTCTATTTCTTATAGAAGTCAATGACTTAAGACTTGACTCATTGCACAGAAACACAACTAGACTTGCTTATATTCAGGGTATATCATGGTTCTCCACACAGAGAACAATTCCCAGAAACTCCACTGTAAATTTTCCCTGCCTCCATCTATCTGTCTCTCTCTACAACCAGACACACAGGGCTCAGGAATCAGCCAGGTGGCAGTACAAAGCAAAGAAACCCATGAAAAGCTTCTGCCTGGGCTTTTCCCACTCATGCCTCAGCTCTCTTCTCACTCATCAAAATGATATTCCATCCCCTTCTCCTATCCCCAGTACCCAGTCACCTTCCTGTTTTCAAGCTAAGGAAAACCTGCAACTTTGGAGTCAGATGGACCTGACAGAAGGTGAAGATTTAATGCTGGAAGTGAAAAAGAAGGGGGAAAGATTTAGGGTTGAAATGTAGGGAATCTCCATAGCACAACAGTCTGGGATTGAAGGGGAAACAGTGAAGACTATCTCTACTAAAAATGTGGTTGCAAAGGAATGTGGACCTTTGGGGGTGGATTATTATTGTTACTGATAAAAATATCTCACATTAATATAGTACTTTATTGGTTTTTTTTGCAGGGGGGAAGGCAGGGCAATTGGGGTTAAGTGATTTGCCCAAGATCACACAACTAGTAAGTGTCTGAGGCCGGGTTTGAACTCAGGTCCTCCTGATTCCAGGGCCGATGCTCTACTCACTGCACCACCTAGCTGCCCCAGTACTTTATTGTTTACGCAGCATTTTGCTCACAACAATCTTTTGACTGTATTATCATTATTCCTATTTTTCATGAAGAAACTGAGGCCCATGGAGGTTCAGTGGTTTGACGAGGCTACACAGCTAGTAAGTGGCCGAGCTGGACCTTAGATACCTGAAGCTGGGTGCTCTACGTCTTCTGGGCCATCCGCCAGAGCTATTAATTAAGAAGGGTCCAGTTATAATGAGGTTAGCTCTGGGGTTGGGGGTTGCGGGTCAAGATAAGAAGGAAAGGTGTTCCCGTTTGGTGCAAGGCAAACCTATTTCATTGTTGGACACACTTTAACAGGGAAGGAGAGAACAAGCACATCTTGTTGATTCTTATAAAATTTTATGATAGCTGTCATTATCCCCATTCTATAGTTAAAGAGATAGTGGTTGAGTGACTTGCCCAGGGTCACACAGTTAATGTCTGAAACTGGATTCTCTCTTTGATCTATCTGACCTCAGGCACAGTGCTCTATTCACTGAGCCATCTAGCTGCTTCTAGGGAGCCTATTATCTGCATTGGAAAATGTGACTACCATGCTCAAAAAACCAAACCAAAACAAAACAAAAAACTCTTCTGTGCCTCCCTATTCCATACAGGATAAAATAACAACTCTTCTGTCAGTCATTTAAAGTCTTACACAATCACAATCTGGTTCCAACCTATCTTTTCTGACCCCTTTTTTGTTTTTATTTTTTCACATGACTACTTTCACCTGCTCTGCATTCTGGTCAAATTGGCCCACTGGCTATTCCCCAAACCACTTTTATATCTCCTACCTCTGTGACTTCATATAGACTGTTCTCCATGCCTAGAATATGCTCTCTCTTCTCCACAAGCTCCTGAGAACTGATACTGTTATTCATTTTGGTCTCTGAATTTCCAGAAGCCAGTACTTAATAAATGTGTGTTGAGTTGAATTCTTAAGGTTCCATTTAAGGGTCCCCTATTCTGTGAAACCTTTCCTAATCCCTGTAGTGATGAGCCCTCTCCCTCCTCAAATTATCTTGCATTTACTCTCTGTCCATATGCTGTAGCTCCCTAATAGAATGGAAGCTCATTGAGGACAGGTACTGTTTCTTTTTTTGTCTGTCATATCCCAAGTGCCTAGCAAGTGCCTAGCCTTTTGTATATTAGATAATAAATGCTTCTTGAATTGATTCTTATGGACTTTTGTGATTTTGCTTTATGGTAGACAACGATACTAGCTAACCTTAGTTGAGCAATATAATCCCCAATTTGCTGATGGCAAGGTGAGATTGGAGTGACTTACTTCCTCAGGTGCACTTAGTAAGCCCTTAACCAATGCTTGTTGACTGTTGACTGACCAGTGCACACACTGAGGGCACACCTCTTCAGAATCTTGGGCTATATTGCCTTTCAGAGCTGTGTCTGATTTAACTGGAGATGCTTGGCTTACAGAATATAAGACCTAGAGGAAGCATGAGAAATGTCTTCGAGAATATAGAAGCATGTTATTTGGAAGAGATATAGCCTTCCTTATACTATCATAGATTTCAAACAGGAAGGGAACTTGGAGGTCAACTAGTCTAATTCCCTTCATAGTGAGGATGATCTCTCTCATGTAGCACAGGAGTGTCATTGTGGGGCTTGAAGGGAGTCAGAAAAGACATTTTTAGCCTCTTCTCCCCCTACCCTTCTCTAAAGGAGACTATTCCAGCCAGGAGGGGAAGCAAAAGGTTGAGGCAAAAGCTTGGACACTCCGCTTTCCTAAGAAACGAGGTACTGGGGCAGCTAGATGTCACAGTGGATAAAGCATTGGCCCTCAAGTCAGGAGGGCCTGAGTTCAAATTTGACCTTGGATACTAGTGAGCCTGGGCAAGTCATTTCACTCTGATTGCCTCCAGAAAAGAAAATAGATGAGAGATATCAGGCTAAAATTACTATATCATACTACCCGTATGCGTATACCACTATACTGTGCTACACTTGCTATGCTATTCAATGCTGTAGCATAGTATAGAATAGAAAGGAGAGGTATAGAATGGCATGGTATGGTATAGTAAAGTATAGTATAATATAATATAGTACAGCACAGTATCATATAGCATGACATTGGATAGTATAGCAGGGCAGATCATAGTACAGCATAGATAGTATAGTATGGTATGGTACAATACAGTATAGTGATAAGGAGCACTGTAAAGCTGGCATAGGTTTCACAATCAAAACACAAGCCCTTATGCCTCCTAAACGAGTGAATGACAGGCTCATGATGATGCAATTGCCCCTTGCAGGAAAGTGCCATGCCACCAACGTCAGTGTGTATGCTTCCGAAGCTTAGAGAGATGCAGAATTCTTAGCTCATAAGAAGGAAGATGAAATTCAATTTTACATTGATACTAACAATATGAGGCTCTTTTATGATGCCCAGAGGGCTATTTATGGGACAAAGACCTCTCTACTACTCAGTGCTGATGGAATCACATTGAATAGTGATAAGGACATGATCCAGGAGAGATGGGCTGAATACTTCTATAATGTTCTTAACAGATTGTCATCAACCAATGCTGAAGCTGTTGATCGTATACCTCAGGTTGAAATAAATCTCTCTCTAGCTGAACTTCCAATGGAAGAAGAGGTTTTGAATGCCATGAGGCTCCTCTCCTGTGGCAAAACTCCTGGTGCTGATTCTATTCAAGTTGAGATTTACAAGGCAGGGATCCACTGCTCATACAAAAGCTGAATGAAATTCTAGGGGTTATATGGCAAGAGGAGGTTATCCTTCAGGAGTTTAAGGATGCCTCCACTGTCCATCTCTATAGAGGAAAAGGAAATAGATTGTCTTGTGACAGTCACGGGGAGGGAGGTGTCACTCTCTTAACCACTGCCAGTAAGATTCTTACCGGAGTCTTCCTTAATAGGCTGATCTTTCACCTGGAAAATGCTCATCTACCTGAAAGCCAGTGTGGCTTCAGAAAGGGCTGAGGAACAGTTGATATGGTATTTGCTGCCTGACAACTCTAGGGGAAATGCAGGAGCAAAACAAAAGTCTGTACACAAGGTTTGTCAATCTGTCCAAGGCTATTGATGCTGTCAGTCTTGAGAGTTTGTGAAAAATCATGGCAAAATTTGGTTGCATGGAGAAGTTCATCAGTCTTGTACATTAGCTTCATGATGGCATGCTTGCATGGGCTCTGGTGCTTTCCTAGTCACCACCAGAGTGAAGCAGGACTGTGTACTTGTTCGCATGCCTTTCGGCAATGTTGTTGGATGCCTCCAGTGAAGACAAAAACAGCATCAAGGTCAGATACCACACTGACAGTAAAGTATTTAACTTGAAAAGGCTACAAGCCAAGACTAAAGTAGAGGGAAAGTTGGTGCATGAGTTTTTGTTCACAGATGATTGTGTGATTGATTCTTTGTCACCTGTGCTGATTTTGGCCTGATAATTAACACCAAGAAAACAAAGGTTCTCCACCAGCCAGTATTATACCATCCATATGTGGAATCATTGATTACAGCAAATGGAGAAATTTTGGATGCTGTTGATAAGCTTACTTACCTCGCAGTATACTCTCTAGTGATACACACATAGATGATAAGGTGAAAGAACATATTACCAGAGCTAGCTCAGTATTTGGGAGGCTCTGAAGGAAAGTGTGAGAGAGAAGAGGTATTTGGCTGCCTACCAAACTCAAGGTCTACAGAACTGTTGTACTGACCTCATTGCTGTATGTCTCTGATACCTGGACAGTATACCAACATCGTTCCAGGAAACCAAATCACTTCGACTTGAACCTGACAAGATAAGGTACCAGACACTGAGGTCCTTTCTCAAGCTGAACTGCCAAACATTCAAACTCAACTTCAGAGAGCCCAGCTCCAATGGGTTGGCCATATTGTTCGAATGCCAAATGTATGTTTGCCTAAAAAAAACATTTTACGGAGAACTCACACAAGGCAATCGCTCAGAAGAAGTCAGATGAAGCAATACAAGGACATTCTCAAGGTCTCTTTGAAGAACTTTAGAATTGATTGCATGACATAGGGGACACTGGCACAGGATTTTCCAGCATGGCATGCCCGCATGCAAGAAAGATGTGCTCTATCAGCAAAGCAGAATTGCAGTAGCCTAAAAGAAACACGAGCGGTGCAAATTGAGAGACATCTCCACTCCAAGTTCTCATGTGGATTATTTGTGCCCGCCCGTGGTAGAGCCTTCCAAGTAGCACAGCCTGACATACTGTGCCTTCTTGATCCTGACACAGTGATGTCATTTTGGTCCTCTTCCAAAATGAAAAACAACTAGTAGAGCATAGTATAGTATAGGATAGCTACCCTTTCCTATCCTGTCCTGTTCTGGCATGGCATATATAATATAGTATGGTATGGTATGGTGTGGCGTGGCATGGCGTGGCGTGGCGTGTATGGTATGGTGTGGTATGGCATAGTATAATACGATATAGTATGGGACACTATAGTATAACATAGCATAGCATAACATAGTCAGTACTATGGGATGGTATAGATCAGGCTGGAATAAGATAGAATAGGATAGCATTGAATATTATATTGCATAGCATATAGCACTGAGTACTAGACACTGTACTAAATCATACCATATATACTATGCTCTGCTAGTCAATGCCGGGCCTCTTCTGCTTCAGGGTTGCAAATATTTACAGGGAATGAGAAAGCACTAAAAATAGAATGAGGTGGCAAAATTCTTTGATTGGTCAACTCCAAAAGGTGGAACTCCAGATGATTAGTCAATGGGACGAAGTGGACCTCCATGTTTGGCTAAAGAAAGAAACTCCCATATTTGACTAAAGGAAGGCCATATTTGGTCAAGGGAGATGTCCCCGAAAACACCACTGTATAGTCAGTGACTAGGCAACAGGATTCTGGGACTTTCCCCAAGCATGTTATGGTCATTAGGCACAAAAGAACATAGAAAATGGGAAACTGTGACTTTCTGGAACACAGAGCTCCCAAAGCACATTCATGGGAATGGGGGGATGGCGTGTAATACAGCAAGCCCCATCTCTATCCCTAACACAGGTTAATACAGGCCTAAATAACAAACTATAAATCATAGATTATAAATTGATCTCATAAGTAATTTAAAAGCAACAAAATCATCAATACATAATGGGTTAATTAATTCTAACCTACATAATTCTTATTATAAGAATGAAACAATTCTATCCTATTAATCTTATTTGTAGACAATCACTGATAACCATAAATCACAATGAATTGAGTAGATACTGATTAATTGAGTAGGGACATCAAAATTATTCTCACAATTTTCCTCTTTGATCCAAAAAAGATCTAGGGGCTTTTATAGATTGCTAAGGCCTAAGGGTGAATAGAAGGCAGTCCTCTGTGGACCATGCAAAATACCAGAGCGGGTCAAAACCTACTGAGGTGTGAGGCTGACATAAAGGGGGAAAAGGGTACAATTTTAACACACTGACCAGGTTCTAATGATTGGGTCTGTTCAAAATCTATGATAAATGGGCAGGGGTTTGAGCTGAGAGTCACAATTATAAGGTAGGCTGCATCCTTTGAGTATAAGGAATTCCATACACTGTTAAACTAGAAGTAAAAGTGTAAGCAGATTGAGGGGAGGTATGATGACGTTCAGTCATTCTTGGTGTGTATAAAGGAGAGGTGGATACAAAAGACTGAGATGCAATGATACTGACAGGAGTATAGGTATAAGATGGATCTACAGTAACTTGTGGAGATTCAGATGCAGCCACTTGTGTTGAAGGAGAATTAATAGCCTGTTGAGATGGTGATACCAGAGCATGGTTGGTCAGTCAAGACAAGGGAAAGAGAGGGACAAAAGGTAAAGAGAGGACAATGTTTTTGGCCTCCTTCAGGTCAGACTCAGGTGGTTGAGATAGATGGCCAGGGCAAGTCATAATCAAATCCTGTGAAGACAAGAGTCCCTAAGGACAAGAAGCAGGAGCAAAATAAACAGGCCAACATAGCAGAGATCATAATGATAGACAGCTTTGCCATATTCTTTAGTACAATGACCAATAATGACATTAGAATCCATGCATGAAGCATACAGTCTACTCAAATAGGTGGTGGGTTTTAGAGTAGATTGAGTACATTTAAAATAGGCAAAGGCACAAATGCCCCAACAAAAGAAAGACCATTGCCTTTTACTTGTAGCATGATCTCACTTGCATTCAAGGAAAAGCTAACTTAGGGTCAGAAATGTGTTTATAAGTTTGCTGACAAATCCAATACCCATGTGGCCCCACATCCTCAGCATGACTGAGTTTATGATCTGACTATACATGTCAATAATAACATTATGCAAAAACCACTTATTATTAGATGAAGAAACAACTTCCTGTGATAGCCCTGAAGAATTTGTCCAATAAGTAAAATTGATCCAAGAAAACAGCCCTGCCATGGAGCTAAAATTTAACCACCAAACAATTTCTGTTCCATTGCAACAATTACAACTAGTATTTTGGGTGAGGCTGAGGATTTTGAGTCCATCTCTTACATCAGCATAGATAGGTCCTCCAATCTATTTTTTCTTAAAAGATAATGCTGTTAAAGTGCTGCACTCAATATGCCAGCAAATTTGAAAAACTCAATAGTGGCCACTGGATTGGAAAAGATCGGTTTACATTCCAATACTAAAGAAGGGCAATGACAAGGAATGTTCAAATTATCAAACAATTGTGCTCATTTCACACACCAGCAAGGTTATGCTTAAGATTCTGCAGGCTAAATATGTGAACTCAGAATTAGATCAGAAGACCAGACTGGTTTGCCAAGAGACAGAGGAACTAGAGACAAAATCGCCAACATTCACTAAATTATGGAGAAAGCAAGGGAGTTCCAGAAAAAAAAATCTGCTTCATTGACTCCACTTTGACTGTATGAATCACAACCAAGTATGGCAAGTCTTCAAAGAGATGGGAGTACAAGATCATCTATTTGTCTCCTGAGGAGTTAGGAACCCTTTGTATGAGGGTCAAGAAGCAATAGTTAGAACCAAACATGGAACAACTGATTGGTTTAAGATTGGAAAAGAAATATGACAATTCTGTATATAGTCACCTTGTTTATTCAACTTATATGCAGAGTACATCCCGTGAAATGTCAGGCTGAATGAATCAAAAGCCAAAATTAAGGCTGCTGGGAGAAATAGCAACAATCTCAGACATGTAGATGATACCACTCTGATGGCCAAAAATGAAGAATTAAGAAGCCTATTGATAAGGATGAAGAGGAGAGTGTAAAAGCTGGATTGAAGCCTAACATAAAAAAAACCCCTAAGATCTTGGCAACTGGTCCCATCACCTCCTGGAAAATAGAAGGAGAAGAAATGGAAGCAGTATCAGATTTTTCAAAGATAGCTGCAGGTGGTGATGGTAGCCATGAAATTAAAAGATACTTGCTCCCTGTAAAGAAAGCCATAGCAAATCTGGACAGCATACTAAAAAGCAGAGATATCACCTTGACCACAAAGGTGCATATAGTCAAAGTTATAGCTTTTCCGGTAGCAATATATGGCTGTGAGAGTTGGATTATAAAGAAAGCTGAGCACCACAGAATCGACACTTTGGAAGTGTGGTGCTGGAGAACACTTTTGAGAGTCCCTTGGACAGCGAGGGGGTCGAATCAGCCAATACTTAAAGAAATTAATTCAGACTGTTCACTGGCAGGTCAAATACTGAAGATGAAGTTTAAATACTTTGACGACATAATGAGAAGACAGGACTCATTGGAAAAGACCCTGATGTTGGGAAAAATTGAAGGCAAAAGGAAAAGGAAAGAGTAGAGGAGATAGATAGATAGATGGTGTCATGGAAACAATGAACATGAGTTTGGACAGACTTGGGGAGATAGTGGAGGATAGAAGGACCTGGTGTGCTATGTGGTCCATGGGGTCATGAAGAGCCAGACACAACTGAATGACAGAACAACAACAAAATCTGCTCTTTAGGGCATACACAGACACACACACACACACACACACACACACACACACGAGTTGTTTTTTTAAAAATCTGTTCTGCAGTGACTTCTTCACCATCATAGTCATCAACTTCTCGATTTCTCCTAACTGCAGTTAGCTTCTTTGTGGCTAAGGCTCATAATATTTAAACCACGTGTATGTTACAAACCACCCTTTATGTTTCAAACCACCTTTTTGGGGTGAGTAGATACTTGTTATCCCCACCGAGCAATGATGTATACACTAGAAAAAGTTTTCGCACTTATAGGAGGGTGACCAGAAAGCACAGCATTTCATAATAAAAAATATGTAGCATAGTGTGTATATGTAGTATTGTAGTATATGTAATGTAATGTGTGAAATATATATGTAATTTCCCCCTTATCTATGGAGATAGAACAAGGTCAACAGGAGAACATCAGGCCATTTTGAAGCATGTTTTACCAACCGTTGTCTTAAGTTCATTATTCATATGTTCGACTTGCCAGAACTCTGAGGATGAAATGGGGTGTAGAATTTAGGAGTGATACCAAGATTAGAATATATTTGAGAGAGAACAGAATTAGTGAAATGAGACCTTCCAGCAGAGACTATACGGACACTTTGGTCATAGCTGAGTACACTTGCTTTGATGAGAATTTTAGTAACAAAGGAAATGTGGCTTTAAAACTAAATAAAGCTTCGACCTTGGTCAACAATGCTTATGATGACTTGCCTTGGGCACATTAATAAAAATCTGTCTGTAAGTGTTCAAAAGGAGTGTAAGCTAAAGAATGTCCACCAAAAGCTGTGGCCCAAAATGCATGCTGATTAAAAGCTCAGTGACTTGGACAAATGGTTGTTATGTGGGCCACCACTAGGGTGATGCCTAGAGCAACCCATCTTTGCTTAACTGACTCTATTTTCTCTTGTATCCACAATGTCCCACCCCTTTCTGAACAAAAAGGCATACCTAGTGATTGAAGCTTAGGGGGAGGAGTGCTTTACTTTCCTTAGTTCAAGAGACATAGTATTTGGGCAATTAATCATTTTATGAACAGCATTAGCATTTTATTAGTAAAAGGGTCAGTGACACTCTCAAATGATCCCTCATCACAATGGGCTCACAATCTATATGCCCTCAGGAGAGTGGGTGTACCTGAGGGCAACAATCAACTCTGGACTTTACAAAGAGAAGTGGGCTCACTCCAATGAGGGGCTAGAACAAAGAGACTATCTTTACACTCAGACCTCCCCCAGTCTTGGACAATCTAGACAGCAGTTCACCCAATTTATCTTGAATGGAACACAATGGACAGGAATTCATTTTAGATTGGAAGTCTGGTCTAGTTGGGAAAAGTAGCAAAACCTAGAATGAGGATTTTGAGCTCTTCTATGACCTAAGACTAATTCATATTTTTCTTGAAGGCTTTGGATATTGGAGCTTTGACTTTGTTATCTTCTTCTGAGTGTGTGTTTTGATCTTCCCTGTCACCATAGTAACTTTCTATGGTCAGAATTTTTTCTGTTGTTTGCTCATTTTCCAGTCTATTTCTTGACTTTTAACTCTTTGTTAAGGTAGGGCTCTGCTTCCAAGGTAGAGGGTGAACTGTCCCAAGCCTCAGGGATTTTGTGCATCTGTTGTCAGAGATACTTCTGTCTTCCACCAGCCCTGTCCTTGAGCGACTGGGCTTCAGTTGAGGAAATAGGACAGGGAAAAAAGCTTGGGTCTTCCCAATTTCAATAATTGGCTGTTAATATGAGAAAAAAAATCATTTCTCTCATCACCCAGACTCCTTAGACCGGTTTGGCCTTGTATTGCTGCTTCCACTTCTCTGCTGCAGCATCACTTGGATGCTTGATGTTGGCCAGTGGATGATGGAGAGTCATTGAGATGAAGGATGTGAGAAGGACCTTCTACTGTAGAGTAGCCAATTTTTTGGTGGTCTCAGAGAAAGATATAGTGAATGGTGCTGATCTTATCAGCAGCAGGCTTGAGTGAAGTTGATAGCTCAGCAGCCTGGAAATTTAGGTTAAGGGCAATAAAACTTTCCAAACAGTGTCATGGTCAGAGACCATGGAAGCTACAGTGTAGATAGGTAAGTCTGGGAGGAGTGTTGCAGGATTGAGAATAGAACAATGTTTTAAAATTATGTCATCTTTCCCCAGCAAAGTCACCTCATACCTTGCAAATCTCTGGTCAGAAAAGACATGGTGCCATAGTGATAAAGCCTCAATAGGACACTACCACCAGAGAACTTCCTAGGACAAGATCACAAGCCTTCTCAGCTGAGAGGGTGGTAGCTGCTGCTGCCCACAGGAAAGGTGGAGCACCCTTGGCTATACTATTTAGTTGAGCTGAACAATAAGCCACAGGATGTAGTGGGGGTCCCAAAGGTTGTATTAGGATCTCAGGAGCCACCCCCATTTGCTCCTGAGGAAGAAGTATGAAGGGCTTATGGTAATCTTAGAGTCTTACTGGCAGGAGGAGACATTAGGGCCTTCTTAAGGTCAGTCGAGGAAGCAAGATATTCAGTATCACACTGAAAAGTTTCAAAAATCTGATCTTTAGTTAAAGCAACGAGAGGTTAGCAATCTCACCAAATGATGGAATCCACTGGTGACGATTGGTTGTTTAAAAGCAGTAAGATAAGTATAAATACATTTCAGCTTGATTTACTTTTATTCTTTTGGAGAACGAAGGTGGTCTAAGAAGTTTCCTATTCTGCCCCATAAAGAAGTACATCTCCATCCTGCAATAATTTGTCCTTCCCTTTAAGTGCGGTTTTTAAAGTGCATCTTTTAAAGAATTTGTACTCTACACTAGGTCCACAGAGTGGCACCTACTCAGAGACTAACCGAAACTGCTTTGGGCTTAGCAAATGCATTTCCAGAGCAAATGCTCTGGAATCTATTTGAGATCTATTTGAGGAGACAATCGGTGGATTCTTTCAATTTCTGTTTTGCCCTGTGGCTCTAGAATATCAGGGCAGTTCTCCTTCATAATTTCTTGAAAGATGATATCTAGCCTCTTTTTTTGATCATGGCTTTCAGGTAGCCCATTAATTTTTAAATGATCTCTCCTGGATCTATTTTCCAGGTCAGTGGTTTTTCCAATGAGATATTTCACATTGTCTTCCATTTTTTCATTCCTTTGGTTCTGTTTTACAATATCTTGGTTTCTCATCAAGTCACTAGCTTCCACTTGCTCCAATCTAATTTTTAAGGTAGTGTTTTCTGCAGTCGTCTTTTGGAGCTCCTTTTCCATTTGGCTAATTCTGCCTTTCAAGGCATTCTTCTCCTCATTGGCTTTTTGGAGCT
>CM053622.1:662749916-662771678 GCA_028646595.1 Phalanger gymnotis
GTTGTAGGCTCTTTGACTTTGTTGACTTCTTCTGGCTGTATGTTTTGGTCTTCTTTGTCACCAAAGAAGGATTCCAGAGTCTAAGACTGAATCTGGGTGTGTTTTCACTGCCTGGCCATGTTCCCAGCCAACTCACTTGACCCTTGAGTTTTTCAGTGGGGTATGACTGCTTGTAGACTAAAGAGTTCTATGTTCCAAGCCTGGGGGGATGCGCCAGCTCTGCCACACCAGCTCTGCCACACCAGCACTCCTCCTTCCCCAAGAACCCCCAACCTGGACTGGACTTAGATCTTCAGCAGGCTCTTCACTCTTGCGCTGATCCGCCACTTAATTCTTCCTACCAGGTGGGCCTGGGGCCAGAAGCAACTGCAGCTATACTTCTAAAGCTTCTCTACCTCCGCTGCCACCCGGCACGGTGGCCTAACTGCAAACTCTATCCCAGTCCCTAGCAACTTCTCCCACTAACCTACTCTGTTGTCCTTGGTGTTTGTGGGTTGAGAAGTCTGGTAACTGCTGCAGCTCACTATCCATGCAGGATAGACCCCACCCAGAGACCATCCAGGCTGTCCTGGGCTAGAGCCCCCCTTCCCTATGCTATTTTGTGGGTTCTGCAGTTCTAGAATTGGTTCAGAGCCATTTTTATAGGTTTTTGGAGGGATTTGGCAGGGAGCTTATGCTAGTCTCTGCTTTCCAGCCACCATCTTGGCTCTGCCCCTGAAATGCATTTCTTTTTAAATTTTGAGTTGTGGAATTGTTTAAACTCACAGGAGGTTTACTCCAATTTCTCCTGTACTGTTTTCCTAAGTTTTTCTTATTTTAACACTTCTCTGAATTTTACTAAATCTCGAACAGATTTTATAATTAATAAAACAGTTCATCAAATTTAGGGGCATATTTTCTACAAATGGAGAGGTCAGAGGGGCTGAATGGATGATGTCTTTTAACAAACTAGGGCTTTCCCCTCCTTCCTGATAAACGTTTTCTACAAGAGGGAAAATGCCAGTAGGTTGTTCTTCAACTATAGCTACAGTGGAAAAGAAGAGAATAAAACAAAGGTGCAAAGGGAAGAGGAAGATGGGGTAAGGCAGGATAGAGAGGGGGTAAGGCAGGAGGGCTGTTTGAAAGATGAGGATTCTAACTCAGTTACCAGCAATACCAGTAATTCATTTGGTCTGAGTGAGGTTTAAGTGATTGTTCAAGAAAATACCTTAACTTTGTAAAAGGTAGAAAAGTTTAATATTCCAAAAATTGGCTGAAACAAATCATCTGAATTCCTTGCAGTTTCCTACTATACTTTCCATATCCTCATGGCTCTCTTCTTTTTCATCCAGAGTTGGATAAGGAGTTTACCATTTTCTAAAGATGTTAAAAATTTGCCTAATGACAATCCTGCAGCAATGCTCCTACCTGACCCCATTAATTCTCCAAGGAACACCTCAGCTAGAAATTCCTGAGATCCCTAAATTTGTCTCTGAGAAGTTCCAAAAGACATTCTGAAAACACCTGAGGATCCTGCAATCTTTTCCTTCAACTAACATTCAGTTATTTAGTGATTTATTCCGTTATTGTTTTTTCTCAGTCTAATAATTCTGGGGTTTTTTTGATGGTGGTGGGGCTTAACCTTAACCTTAACCTTTTGCTGGTTTTCAGTCTCACTAATTTAACATCTGTCTAGGGTCCTCCAGGTACTTCCTAGGTGAGAAAGACACTGCTCCACTTCTAAGGGAGATGCCCTTATAAAAGTGGTAATTCTTTTTATGTAAAGGAATATTCCTGTCTGTATTGGTTTTTCTTGGAATTGTCTAAGGGATTGCTCTGTTTGAGACAAAAACTTTTCTTCCGGTTTTTTGGGCTGCTCCCATTCAATAGATAAGAGTTGCTTGGGACCTTAATTTAATGGTCTTTTAAAACTCTTGGTGAAAACTCACCCCTCACTTCTAATGGTATCTCGCTTTGATGGGCACAGCCCATTAGAGCATGTGATTCCACTTCCTTTGTTCGGTGTCTCTCAAGTAGTTTTGCTGGCCTAATCGGTGTAGTGACCATGATTCCTTCTCAACCAGACCATTCTCCCAAGGGGCAGAAATACTCCAGTAATTTGAATCACAGAATCCGGTTCATCAGCTCATGGATCTAAAGGAAACCTACAAATAACATTTACACGTGTTTCCCACTGCAGAGTCATGTGGTTTCATCTTGGTCCCTGGACCCTAGCTTTCTACATTGTCTCATTTTCCCCAATCATGTATGTGTGGCTGTCTCCGGAGCCTAGCCATGTGTCTTAGGGAATCTGGAAGGAGAGTGGAGAGGGGAGGCAGGAACACAGAGTTCCTCTCCAGGTGCCTTGGTTTTATGGAACTTAGAACGGTAATATAGTGCTTTTCTACACAGGCCCAGATCCATTCCAAATTGAAAAACAAGTTTTAGATCAATTTAAAATCAGCTTAACATTTAAAAACCCCATTTTATTCTTTAAAATTCTAAGAAAAGAGTGAAGGGGGAAAAAAGGAAGTTCAGTTAAGAGCCCAGGTTGTCTAGCAGGTGCTTTAGCTGGTGGAAAAGGGGAAATAATACTGAGATTATGAAAACCAGCCCAATTTTGCCCCCCCCCCAAAATGAAAAAAAATCCCAGCATGTGCACTTTTAAATCTCACAGCTGTTTTTATTAGTTTATCAGTTTTTATAATTCCAAAATTCACCTGATTGCTCTAGAGCCTTCCTAACTAAACTATATGTAATGGAGAAATGCCTATTTTAATTTTGAAATAATTGCTAGTCCCTTTTCCAAGGAACCGATTTCAAAATGAAAGTTAAAAGCTCATAAATTTAGAAATAGAAGGAAACTCACCACCTGTAGTTTGGAAAGGCTTCCTGTGGCTCAGAGAATTTATATGGCAAAGATCGAGGGGAGTCCATTCTTCTAGGGCCATCTTTCCTTGGGGGAACCAGCAGCAAAAATTGATCTGGGGAGCTCCTTTTATGGATCCTGGGGAACAGAGCATAAAGGGGGCTGGAAAACACACCTTGAATCCCACCAGAGATTCCAACAATGTGACCTCAAAATTCTAATCCAAAAAAGGGACACTGAAGCAGACTCTGAGCAGTTTCAATTTATTAGGGAAAACCAGTAGTATAAAAATCTTGCACATCTCTAAGCTTTGCTTGCACTTTGCTTTTGATGGTGTTAAAGGTTACCTTCATAGAAACGGACAAACCATTCTGTTGGTAAACCCTATGGAGTTCTGATTTTTTTTTTTCATTTAGCAGCTTCTGAGTTTCCCCATCATTTTCATGAAACCAATTTTGATGTTTGCATAAATTTTTTCTTTGACTTCTTCAGGATTCAATAGTGGGAGTATATACACTGATGTTGGTGAGGTGACATTTTCCTGCAAAAGGCACACGAGCTTATTGAGTAGATTAGTTTTGGTTGTGAAACCTACATCAACTTCTTGGGGCTCCCTGTCGCTGCAGCCACTACAGAAAAATGGGTATCTAGCTCTGACTTCAGTAAACTGGCTTTCATTTGCAGTCTTGGTTCATTCAGGGCTGCTATTTGGATGTGATACCTGCTGAGTTCTCTTGCAACAAGAGCTGTTTGTTTTTCAGGTCTACTGGATTTTGTGTTATCCATAAGTGTGCACACATTCCATGTAACGATGGTGAATGGAATCATCTTCGCAAAAGTTTTTGTACATTGTTTTGTGTTTCAAGCACAGGGTAGGATCTCTGCCTGCCATGGTAAGCAAACCAGGGTTAGGTTGGGTGAAACAGATAATTTTTAGGGCACCTTTTCTAGTCCCTTCCTCACATCAGGAGGTGAGCAGTCCAGCCCTTCAAAAAGGCTTCTCAGACACCCATGGGGCTGCCAAATCCCACTGCTGCTTCAGTACAGTGAGAAGGCCTGGGTTGCCCGTGTGCAGCTTTGTGACTACAGCTCCCTGTATATCTATAGCTGCTGCTTTGTCATTTGGCTGTTGCCACGGGACTTTGAGATCGGTAAGATGGTATGAGTGATGTCTTTTGATTCATGCATAAATTGGATTTAAGTGAGGCAGAGTTGCATGAATTTGTCAGCCTTACTCTCTCTTCCAGAGTCATCAGAGTCCAGTGATAAGACAAAATTCAAGATGACTGGTGACGATTTGGGATGCAGTGGATGACCTTAGTGTCTTCAATGTCTAACCAAGCTCTAAGCAATCCACAATGCCTGCTTTAGCTGCCTTCATGGCATTGTAATAAATTGTTTGCATCTGTTCATTCCACTGGAGGAAGTCTTCATATGCTTGGAATAGACAGACCTCTAACTTATTGATAGGTTTCAGACCCCTCAGTTACCCTCAACCTGGTTTAGTCCATCTGCCAAAACAGTTTATCTGGGTGTAGTCATTGTGCATGCTATAGCTTCTTGGAGCCCCAGCTGAGAGCTGAGGGGCACTTTCAAGTCTAATTCAGGTAAATGTACTGCCTGAAGTTTTCAATATTCATTGTGGAAGAAAGAATGTAAATGTTTTAAGTTCTGATAGGTCATTCCCGTTTATTGTCCTACTCTGTAACCCGGTGAAGCCAAAACATTCTGCTGTCCTCTTGGAGCCAAGACCCCTGTAGTGGAGCCACCTCCTAGAGATTAGATTTTGCCTATTGAGTGAGATAGTGAGAGAATAAAATGTGAAGACTTCATAGGGAATACTACATATATATATATATGTATATATATATATGTGTGTGTGTGTGTATGTGTTTGTGTGTGTGTACATGTATATACATACATTTACATATATCTAAAATGAGATTCAATATGCAGAGAAAAGGGAAATGGGATAAGTTTGAATCTATGGGAACTTGATTATCGGCCCCTTAGGAACGCCATTCTTCCTTGAAGTCCCTGTTCTTTCTTCTGGTTTTGGTTTAAAGATTTACCCAATGAGAATAAGGTCATTGTGACCTGCTTTTCTTTTACCGTAAGAAAAAAGGAGAGGATCCCCGCCTCCCCTTACCTTATTCTTTTCCTTTAGATTTATAGATGCCACCTTAGCAATAATCATTAACCAGGGAAAGTGGGGGTTAGATTGTCTGTGCTTGGTTTCCCCCTCCCTTGTCTAGCTTTTCAAGTTCAGATTATAAGCCTGCCTCCCAACCAATGGTGAGGAGGGACAGAGGTGGGTGGGATTTTCTTGCGTTAGGGGTATATTTATTGGTGCTTTGTTCCTTGTGTTTTGCCTCCTCTTGCTAGCCCCGTTCTGGCAGAGGATGCCCTTTTCTCGCGAGAACTGAATAAAATTTCATTTCTGTTCCCACCTTGAGATGGCTCTTTATTAAAATTTAATTTCTTTTTTCTAATTGGCAAGGGTCTACACCCCACACACTATTTTCCTGATTAGCCATTAGATGTCTCAGATGTTCCTCCTTAGGACATTGGAAGCTGCCTTGTTCTGCCAGTCTAGAAACCAACAAATCTCGTAACTTTTTTGTACTATGGTGCCTTCCTAATGATGCCACCGAACCTCCTCATTTAACGTTTTCAAACAAAGACTTGTTCACCACTTGTTCAAGTGACCCCTGAGCTCCCTTCTACCACTGAAATTCTGAGTGATTAAATGACTTGAACAAAGTCAAACTGCTAGAAAGTGATTGAATAGCACCTGGAACCTAGATGTCTTGTCAAGTTCAATGCTCTTTCCCACCATAAAACTGTGCTTTTTCATTTCTAACTTGTGATATGGCATAGTAAAGTATAGTACAGTTTAGTATTGTTGTTGTTGCTGTTGTTGAGTTGTGCCCAATTCTTTGTGACTCCATTTGGGATTTTCTTGGCCAAGATACTGGAGTGATTTGTCATTTCATTCTCCAGCTCATTTAATAGGTGAAGAAACTGAGGCAAACAGGATTAAGTGACTTTCCCAGGGTCACACAGCTAGTAAGTGCCTGAGGCCAGATTTGAACTCAAGATGAGCCTTCCTGACTCCAGGTCTGGCACTGTGCCACCTAGCAAAGCATAGTATATTTCCTTCAGAAAAGTTTGGAGTGTAGGACCTCCTTCAGAGTGAACTCTAAGTAGAATCCTAGAAATTTAATGTTTTACCCTAGGATCCTGGAAGGAACCTTTGAAATCATCTAGTCTGACTAAGCTCAGAAATAGGTGATACAGTGTTCCAGAACCTTAACCTGGAGTCGAGAAGACCTGAGTTCAAATTTTGCCTCAGTAAGTTGTGTAATCGTAAGTCATTTAACTTCTCTCTGCCTCAGTTTCTTCATCTAAAAATGGGAGTGAGAATTCCCCCTACCTTACAGGGTTGTTGTATATATAAAGCACTTTGCAAATCTCAAAACATTGTGTAAATGCAAGCTACTGTTATTGTTATCTTTCGTTTTACAATGAAGAAAATCTGGCAGAGAGGTTGAGCCACTTTTCCAAGAAACTCAGCTAGTTAGTGGAAGAACTAGAAATAGAACTCGGGTCTCTTAATTCCCAGGATAGTTTCTCTCAGTCCTCTTTCAACCTATACCATGCTATGAGTTTTCATCTCTAATTTTTACAGTTCACTCAATTTGACAAACATTTGTTGTTCAGTCATTCACCCATGTCCAACTCTTTTATGGACCATGGCATGCCAGGCCCTTATATTCTCCACTATCTCTTAAAGTGTCCAAAATCATGTTTGTTGTTTCCATGACACTATCTATCCAATCTCATCCTCTTCTTTCCCTTTTGCCTTCAATCTTTCCCAATATTAGGATGTTTTCCAATGGTTTTCCTGTCTTCTCATTATGTGGCCAAAGTGTTTAAGTAGTGAATAGTCTGAATTGATTTCCTTAAGTATTGACTGATTTCACCTCCTTGCTGTCCAAGAGAGTGTTCTCTAACACCACACTTCCAAAGTGTCGATTCTGTGGCATTCAGCTTTCTTTATAATCCAACTCTTACAGCCATATAGTCCTACTGGAAAACCATAACTTTGACTATATGCTCTTCTGTTGGCAAGGTGATATCTCTGTTTTTTAGTATGCTGTCCAAATTTGTTATAGTTTTCCTTCCCAGGAGCAAGCATTTTTTACTTTCATGACTGCTGTCTGCGTCTGCAATGGTCTTTGAGTCCAAGAATATAAAACCTGATGCTGTTTCCACTTCTTCTCCTTCTATTTGCCAGGAGGTGATGGGACCAGTTTCCAGGCTCTTAGTTTTCTTTATGTTAAACTTCAAACCAGCTTTTATAGTCTCCTCTTCACCCTTATCAATAGGCTTAGCTCTTCACTTTCTGCCATCAGAGTGGCATCATCTGCATATCTGAGGTTGTTGATATTTCTGCTAGCAGCCTTAATTCTTGCTTTTGATTCATCCATCCTGGCATTTCTCTCGATATGCTCTGCATATAAGTTAAATAAATAAGGTTATATACTTGTCACACTCCTTTTCCAATCTTAAACCAATCAGTAGTTACATGTTTGGTTCTGTTACTTCTTGATCCATATCCAGGTTCCTCAGGAGAAAAGTAAGATGATCTGGTACTCTCATCTCTTTGAGGACTTGCCACATTTTGTTGTGATACATAAAGTCAACTGTTTTAATGCAGTCAATGAAACAGAAGTAGATGGTTTTCTGGAGCTCCCTTGCTTTTTCCACAATCCAGTGAATGTTGGTGATTTGATTTCTAGTTCCTCTGCCTCTTGGAAAAACCAGCCTGCTCTTCTGGCAATTCTAAATTCATATATTGTTGAAGTCTAGCCTGCAGAATCTTAAGCATAACCTTGCTGGCGTGTGAAATGAGCATAATGGTTTGGTAATTTGAACAGTCCTTGGCATTACCCTTCTTTATTATTAGAATGTAAACTGATTTTTCCAATCCAGTAGCCACTGTTGTGTTTTCCAAGTTTGCTGGTATATTGAATGCAACACTTCAACAGCATCATCTTTTAGGGTTTTAAATAACTCAGCTAGCATTCCATTACCTCTAGCCTTATTGTTAACAATGCTTCCTAAAGTCCATTTAATTTCATTCTCCAGGATGTCTGCTCTGGATCAGTAACCCCACCATTGGATATTGGTGATGTTAGGAGCTTTTTTATGTATGGTTCTTTTGTGTATTCTTGCCACCTCTTCTTAATATCTTCTGCTTCTGTTCAATCCTTGTCATTTTTGTCTTTTATCATGACCATTTTTAAGTGAAGCTTTTCCTTGACAGCTCTAATTTTCTTCAAGAGATCTCTTGTCTTTCTCATTCTTTTGTTTCTTTGCATTGCTCATTTAAGAAAACCTTATCTCTTCTTGCTTTTCTCTGGAATTCTGCATTCATTGGGTATATCTTTCCCTTTCTCCCTTAGTTTCACTTTCCTTCTTTCCTCTGCTATTTGTAAAACCTCATCAGACAGCCATTTTGATTTCTTGATTTCTTGCTCTTCTTTTTCTTTGGAATGTTTTTTATTGCTGCCTCCTGTATAATATTGGGAACCTATGTCCATAGTTCTTCAGGTACTCTATGAGACCTAATCCCTCAAATCTATTCATCACCTCTACTTCATATTTCATAAGGGATGACATTTAGGTCATACTTCTATTTAGATCGTCCTTATTTTCTTCAATTTAAGTCTGAATTTTGCAATAAGAAGCTTATGATCTGAACCACAGTCAGCTCCAGGTCTTGTTTTAACTGACTGTATAGAGCTTTTCCACCTTTGACTACAAAGTGTATAACTAATCTTATTCTATATTGACTATCTGGTGATGTCCATGTGTAGAGTTGCCTTTTAGGCTGTTGAAAAAGAGTGTTATGACCAGAGAGTTACCTCAACAAAACTCTGTTAGTCCCTGCCCCACTTCATTTTGTACTCCAAAGCTAAACTTGCCTATTATTCCAATCATCTTGCTTTCCTGTTTTAGCATTCCAATCCCTTATGATGAATGTGACATTAAAAAAATGTTTTATCTGTTGGTGTTATTTCTAGAAGATGTTGTAGGTCTTCATAGAACTGATCAACTTTGGCCTCTTCAGCATTGGTGGTTGGAGCATAGATTTGTATTATTGTCATGTTGAACAGTTTGCCTTGGATTCAAACAGACATCATTTAGTCATTTTGAGATCTAGGGTGGGTGACAAACATTTACTAAGCATCTAACATTGGAAGAGAGGGATACTGCTAGTAAATTTGATAGAGACCTGGCCTCAAAGTCAGGACCATCTGATTTCAAGTTCCATCTTTTACACAAACTGGCTGTGTGACCCTGGACAAGTCTCATAATCTCATGATGCTCTAGGTCAGAGTTGTCAAACATTCCCATACTCCAGAGTGCAGCCTGAAACAGATTAAAATACATTTTGGAAATATTTAACAAAATAAATAAAAATACAACAGAATATAGATAATGCTACTATGAGGTTTTCTAAGTCAACATATGGACTGCATGGATCCTTAAATGTGGTTTAGTGGCTCCTGTTTCTATTTGAGTTTGATACTACTTCTCAAGGTAACTGTAACTTTAAGGCAACACAATTGCAGATTGGCATTGGTGGAGGAAGGTAACTCACTGAGCTCCCTTCATGGATGAAATCATTTGTGTGGAATGCAGGGGGAAGCCAGAAGTACTTGCTAGGCATTGGAAATACAAAGACAAAAGAGGCTCTGCCCTCTAGAAGCTTAGGAACAAGTATGCAGGTGATGGAGATGCCCCAAAAGCAATGTAAAAGTACTGGAGAGTGAGTGAAAGTGGTTTATTTCTTCAGTGATTCTCTATGTGTTCAGGTTAATCACAATGAAGCTTACATAAATTCACTGTGAGCAAAACCCCCGGCCCCTTTAAATGAAAAGAAGCAAAGATCCCATGAGACAGAAAAAGAGAGAAGGAATTAATAAAAGAATCTCCTTGTGAAACTGAGTCAAACCCAGCTTTGTGAGTGGAATGACTGACACCACAGAGTCTACAAGATTTTAAACAGGAAAGAGATGGTTCAGGACTTTGGACAATCTCACTTACAAGTTTACATCTTTCTAATTTACAAAGCAGCCTCACCTAGATTCCAGGCTGGACTTGACCTCTCCAATTAGGACCTGCAAAATTTAGCTAGGTTTCTGGGTAGAATTTCAAACTCTTAGGAGATGAGAGAAAATGATATTGATGATGACAACAACACAATGACTATGACGATGACGATGGTGATGATATCTAATATTTATATAGTGCCTACCATATGTCAGGCACTGTGCTAAGTACTTTACAATAATCCCATTTGATCTTCAAATCATAGTGACTTTTTCAGAATTGGCGGAGGATTATAAACATTATATTAAGAAGGGACTAGAGAAGCATGTAGAAATTATTAGGCACTATACTGGTCCTGGGGAGCAGACCCTGCAGCCCCAAAATGGTTTATTGAAATGGAGACAAGCCCAAGAGAGCCCCCGGGCATTGGTGAGCAGTGGACTCTCAGAAGATTTGGCTAGTGACAGTGATTCCAGCTGCTCAAAAGCATTGTCCCAGAGCAAAGGGACCAAGCCATGTCCAGAAGGCTCTTCTGACAACCAGGTGAGAGAAAGTGAACTGGCCTCTGTGACAGGCCATGCTTCTCCCGATCAGCCCTTGAATGGAAGTGAAACCCCAAGTGTGGAGGAGAGCCAAGATGTCCCTCACATCCCGACGAAAGCCCTGGGGAGGGAGGAAGGGGCCAACCAGACCTCTAAGTAAAGCAGGAAAAATGTTCCCAAGTGGGCGTTCCACCAGCTGCAGTGGAAGCCTCACGAGGACAGTTGGTGCGATCATGCTGGGGAGCACCTCCAGTTCTCCCCACCAAAGCTCAGGTTATGAGGATTACTGGAGATCCTGCTCCTGGGCTTGGCAGGAGTACTATGCAGCAGCCTTGAAGTCCTACAGCTGGAATGCCAAGAGACACTCCGATTGGATAGCCGCCTATCACATGAACACCATCTATCTTCAGGAGTAATGTGGGGCAGTGACCTGTGAAAGGTGCCTGGGAGGACTGTCCTGTAGGGGTGGATTGTAATGGCATTTTTGAGGAACTTTAAAAAGCATGAGGTTCTATGAAATGCTTTTATTCTTCAAGTTAGTTTGTACCAGGTGAGGTGCTATTTCCTCTTTCTCTTTTGGGAAAATTCACAGATTTGGGCTCTGAAAAAGCGAACTTTGGATGCAGAGTCTTAGTACATCATTTTCTTACCATTCTTTTGCTGTCTCCCTTAAAAATAAACTGAACATAGTGCCATAAAAACCCTGGGGGTTAGGTGTTACTATGATCCCTATTCTACAGATGGGAAACTGAGGTAAACAGAGATTAAGTCACTTGTCCAGGGTCACACAGGAAGTGTCTGAGGCCTGATTTTGTCTCAGATCTTCTTGAGTGCTCTACCTTGTGCAACCCAAGGGTGGTGATGCAAGAAATAGGTCTTTCAAGGACCAGTAGTAATTTTTCTCTGTTCAAGGACAGTGTAGAAATGTGCTTTGTGGCTTAGCTTTCATTCCCTGAACACAATGAAGTCCTGGGGTCAAAGAACAAATGCTGAAATGACCTTAGAGATAGCTCAACTCAGTTAGAATCTCCTTTCTGAGAAGGGCCCACAAATTGACTCTCCGGCTTGCAAATGCATACCTAGCCTTTCCATTTATGACCACTGCCATGGGATGCTGCTGTTGTTGGAAAGTGGAATGGCCCATCCATTATGGGTGAAAGAGATGCTCTCTCATAATTGTCAGGCCAGTGACTGTGTTGGTAAGAAAGATCTATGTCTAAATTCTTTAACTAGGAGAAGTTTAGGGGACATGGAGATTCTAGCAGTAAGAATGCATTTTCTTTTAGTTGCAAGAGCAGCCCATTGAGAGGTTGGTGTGGGGGAAGGAAGACAGGAGATATGCAAGTACCTTTCTGTCCCTTGGCCTTTTCCATTGATAGTGCAGTGGAAAGAGAACAAGAGCCGGAACAAAGGGATTTGTGCTGCCAGATCCTTATTGCCAATAACAAATGTATTAAGTACCTAATATATGTAGAGCAGTGTGCTTAAGTCATAGGGATATAAAGAGGAATGAAACTCAAGTACTATTTTGGAATCAGTTCAATATGAGAGAGAATGCTCAGACATTTATATCCATAAGAAAAGAGTAAATGTGCATTTCAGATAAATCTATCAAGAAAAAACACTCCTTTTTCTTCAGGTGCTATGATATACTATACTATAGCAACGCAGTGGGCCAGGTACCTGTCTTGCTGGCTGGGAAGACTATATAGGGTTCCTTAGGTCCCTGTGGCTTTATTCGCGACTTTGAAAGGGATTCCAAAAAGAAACTGGAGCGTGGCCATGATAGGAGAGAAGAGAAGAAGCAGTGACTTAAATGTCAGAAAACATGTGCATATGCTATGACCTTAAAGAGTAGGATTGATACTGAGTGCTTTGGGAGGTCCCTAAGGTCTGGGACTGTCTGTAAAGGTGTCAGAGAAGATAGGGCATGAGCTGGCCCATTAAGGATATGCACAGGAAAGAGGATTGGGTAAGTGTTGGGACTGGTGATGGCATGAGCCAGGGTAGAGTGGTAGAAGTATGTATGGTATATGTGGAGAATGATGTGTAGGGCACTTTGTCTGGAGTAGGGGGCTTCTGTAGGACAACTAGGTAACATACATTGGAGAGGTTGGTAGGGACCAGATTTTGGACAGCCTCTAGTGCCAAACTAAAAAATTAAGACAAGTAGCCTGTAGCACATAGACAGCATACCAAATCCCTGTTACTAACACTCTCATTTCCCTTTTAAATTGTTATTGTTTTCTCAGAGAAATTCTCTGGAAAAATTGGAATCTATGATTTCCCCAGCTAGAGTATGCTGAGAGGGGTAGTGGAAATGGCAGGCTTCTGAGTAACTCCTCACCAGAGAATCACACCAAAGGTGGAGTGGGAGACAAGAACAAGAAAGAGAGAGAGAAAACGAGAGTCCCTTTCCCCAACTTCTCCAGTGCTGGACCAGAACAAGAAAGGAGTTAACATAAAATGGAGAGTGTCTAATGGACCACACATTAGCAGACAATATTGTCTTGATTGCAGACAACACACATGAATTGAATTGATAAAGGAATCTTGCCATCAAAGCCAGAATGAGTGAAAATTAACTTTAACAAAGTAACCAACTATGCTCAAGGGACAGGCAGAAGAAACACACAACATACTTTGTGGATGTCAGAGACATGAGAGTAAAGCAAAGTGGTTGGGCCCATCAGAGGTAAGGAGAGTGATTAATAAACACTTATGGAGACATTCATCGGGTAGTCAACTGACAAAGACAGACAATGATGAAGAAAAAGGAGTGTTTTTTCTTCATAGATTTATCTGAAATGCTCATTTACTCTTTTCTGATGGATATAAATGTCTGAACATTCTCTCTTGATGAAATTGATTCCAAAATAGCTCTGGGTAAATTTTTTTTAAACCATGCACACACACACACACACACACACACACACACACACATGCATACACACAGTTAAAGATTCAAGTACTTCATTCACGGGAGGAAATATATTTTTAGTCTTATCACCAATGCACAGATGGAAATATGTAAGATTTTAATGGGACGTTTAAGTGTCATTTTTTTGAAAGTGCGAAATAAGGTAGCCAAGATAACAACTCACTGATATGAATGAAAATCAGTAAAAAGAATCTTTAAAAACAATTTTGGGTATTCCAATTTAGGGGTATTCCGCCCCTATCCCTACTCCATGTGCAAATAATTTAAAATTATTTATTAGGACCAATGTCTTTTTAAAAAAACTTATTTTGATCTTTGTGTTCACTAGGCAAGGAGAGAGATAGATGGGACAATGCTGAATACTGGACTTGAAATCAGGAAGACCTAAATTAAAATCCTGCTTCACACATTTACTAGCTGTATGACCTTGAGCAAATCATTTAACCTTTCTGTGCCTGAGTGTTTTCATCTATAAAATAAGAGACCAAACTTAACAGATTTTAAGGTCCCTTGTAGCTTTAAACCTATGATCCTAAGACAAGTATGGTCTAGAAATTACCTCATTAACTTGGTTACTATAAACTATAAGTTAAATGAAATCCCCAAAGCTTTCTTCCTCAATAAAAGAGTTGAGGTTGTGTTTGTCTATTTATCATCTGAAGGACTCAATAATGCCTAGAAGCTTCTGGGTGACTTCTCCCTTGTCTTCAGTTGTCCTCTAAGAGATGATCGGGGCCTAGGCAAGAGGAAGCCCAAATCAGAGCTGTGTTAATTCTTTTTGCTGAGGGATGCCTGAATGTAATAAAGATAGGGACTTGGCCTTAGGATTTCATTGGTTCATGGGATTCTTGGATAAAGAAACTTCCTCTTTCAATGTGGGTGGACCCTCCCTATGTAACTTATAGAAAGTTGCCAAGAGAACTGAGGTTTTTAATCATTTGCCCAGGGCTGTACAGGTAGCATGTCTGAGGGACATGAGTTCACATCTTCTGGCCCTAAGCCAACTCTCAACCCTCATAGCCAAAGCTAAAGACTAGGAAAGAGAAAGTCATGTTAAAAAGAGATCAGTATAAGAAGAAAGTCAGAGACTTTCCACTTTGTCAGATTATTGGAGTTTCTGACTTTGAGATGGCAGGATAGGGAGCAATCGATAGAAATTATTTTATTGTTGTTGTTCAGTCACATCTGATTCTCCATGACCCCATTTGGGGTTTTCTTGGCAAAGATACTGGAATGGTTTGCCATTTCCTCCTCCAGTTCACTTTGCAGATGAGAAATCGAGGCAAACAGGGTGAAGTGATTTGCCCAGGGTCACACAGCTAGTGTCTGAGGCCAGATTTGAAGTCATGAAAATGAGTCTTCCTGGTTTCCAGCCTGGTGCTCTGTTCACTGCACCACCTATCCACTCCATGGATAGAAATTATAGACAGGCTCGTTTCTACTCAATTTGAAGAAAAATTTCCTAATATTTAAAACTGTCTAAACATAGATCGGAGTACCCTAAATAGCAATGAGTTCTCTGTCAGCAAAGGTGTCCAAGAAGGAGTTGGATATTCTTTTTTTGATGCTATAGAGGCATCAGATGACCTTAGAGGCTCCTTTCAACTCTAGTATGTCTGTGGGTCAAGAGGAAAAGGTCTAGGACAACACGACTCAATGATGGGCCAAAAAGTTAGCCAAGCATCACTCAGGGTGAGCATAAGATTGATAGTCAGACTACCGCTGCTTCTTAAAGGGGCAGACTTGTCAGGTGATGTTATTTATGCATAAGCAATGGAAGCTAATTGTCACATGACAATTAGTTGAAAACAGTTTAATAATCAGCTTTCAAACTAATTAAAAGTATCAAACTTCATATCCCTCACACAACAAAATCAACACTCATTAATCATTTCTTGCATCTTAAATAATGCCCAGAGAATAGACAGACCCATATGCTTGAAGCTATATCCTAGCACTATTGGGTAATTTCTATAGTATTTGGAGATCTTCACTGCCATGGTTTTTAAGAAGGTATAATTCAAGATAAATGTCTGTCAGCAACTAGAAGGCATCACTTTCCTGTGCCAAACTAATTTTCCTCTATGCACATTCTGGGGATGCAGGGATGCACATGTTTGTGTTATTAGAGATTCTGAGCCACAGCACAATTATAGCCTCATTCATCTTCTCTCAAAAATGCTTTCTTGATGACCTTTGGTTTTCTTTTTATGCCTTCCCTGTTACTCTTGAGAAGTAAACTTAAGCAAAGCCAACTCACATGGAATGTCTAACAAGTTTTGCTTCATTCTATGCCTATAGTTCACCACTTCTCTTTCAAGAGGAGGAAGCCTTTTTTATTTTATCTGTGCAAAGATTTTTCAATCTTATATCATCAAAATGCTTTATTTTACCTTTTACAATCACTTCTACTCTTGTTTGGTTAGGAGGAGCTCATAAAAGACAAAAAATGGATTTTTCTGGATGATTAAAATCAATGCAGATAAAATAAAAAGAGAAATGGGAAAATATTCTCAAATACTCCAATGGATCTGTGATGTCAGTGATTTGGATGTTCCCTCCAGTGATACAGATTGCAACTGACTTGTGCCCGGCGAACTCGTCTGACACTTGTCTGTGTACCCCCTTATGTTTGTCATGGGATTCACCTCCACCCATCCTGTTGGAGGCCTTCCTCACAAGGATACCAGAGGAGCTCTCTGGCAATCTACCTGTCATCTCTTACCCTTTCCACATGACCAGCCCATCTTCCTTTCCTGTCATGTATTTTTCTGGATGAACTCTTACTCTTGCTCCTCTTTAATTCTCTCTTCAGTTATGTATTGTAGCCTGTTTATACCCACCTGCGTCTTTCCATTGCCCAATGTGCAACATTAAAAAAAATCTTTGGATACTTCTGCATTTCACATCTATGAGCAATATGGCAATATTTATAAAAATTTTGTTTCTGTAGGAAGGCTGGAGTAACTAAAGGAGCTTTGTAATTTCCTAGAGGCAATTCAGTTTGCTCTCTTCCTGTTGCTCACCTCTAGACCCCATTTATTGCCATTTATATTGCCTGTCCCAGATATGCATAACAATAGACAAGTTCTGTGGGCTATCCATCCAACTGCATGTCATAATCTGGATAATGGACATTCTTCATCCACTTGATCTTTACTATATGGATGGTTAAGCCAAGCTCTTTTGAGTGATTATGGATCTCTTCCATAAGTAGAAGAATATTCCATAATATTTTTTAAAAATATTACCAAAATATACCCAAGATATAAGGGAAAGAATTAACACAAACATAAAACAGTAAGAGTCCTTCCCTAATATATAAATGATCAAATAATATGAAGTTTTCAAAAGAACTGCTAGCCACAAATGACCATTCAAAATACACGCTAAATAATAAGAGAAATGCGAATTAAAAAACTCCAAAGTTTCACTTCACAAACTTGTAACAGGAAACAATAAAAAATAATAATCAGAAACTATTGGAGGGGCTATAAGAGGGGCTGTAAGAAGAAAGCCACACTAATACTCTAGGGAGAGGTATTAATTGGTTCAATTATTTTGAATAACAATTTAGAATTCTCTAAGAAAAGTTACTAAGTTATTCACACCTTTTGACAGAGACATTATTGAGTGGATACCTCAAGGACGTTAAAAAAAAAAACAAACCAGAAGCAAATCTCCAAGATATTTATAGCAGCATTCTTTGTGGTAGCAAAGAAACAGAAACAAAATGAATGCCTATCAAATGGGCTATAGCTGAAAAATATGCATAATTGGAATGTAATGGAGTATTACTGTGCAGTAAGAAATTACAAGTATGAACTCAGAGAAATATGGCAAGATTTGTGTGAACTGATACAGAATGAAATAATCACTATAAATAAATAATCAAAATAACAATGTACACAATGATTAGAATAGTATAAATGAAAAGATCATTAAAAGGAAGTTGAATTTTGAGTAAATGACAAACCAATGAGGGCTCCAGAGAACACGTAATGGAGGGTACTACTAGGGCAGAATATTGTACATGATTTCACCTGCAGACATGGTTTTTCTTTATTGCAAGGAACAGTTCAATCTGGAAAGAGGGGTAGAGGGATATTTTTACAGAAATGATTTGATCTAAACACAAAAAGTATCAAACAGATGCATTAAAAAAAAGGAATTCTCCTTCTGCCCATATTTATGAAAGGTACCACCCGTCACTGTCATCTATTTCTTTTATGTCACCTTTTAAAATTCAAATCATGTATTTACTTGGAACTTACATATATGATGTAAGCCATCAACCTCTGTGTTAAACCTCATTTCTACCCAACTGCTTTTCAGTCTCCTGAACAGTTCTTATCAAAAGAGAGTTCTTCCCCACAATACTTTAGGTTCTGGGGTTTATTAAGTGCTAGAACACATTGGTAAAATAACAATTAATGGAGGTTGTAAAAATCAGAGGAGAGATCAAGGAACAAATATTTAGAATAGTCTGCTGGGTACATTTACAGCAGAAATCAAAGTGTTGTTGTCATTGTTTCATTGGTTTTTAAAGACAAACTGCTGTTCCTCAAAATGGGATGTTGCAAGCAATGTGCCCAAGTGAGAAAGAACATAAGTTGGGAAAATTTATGACTAAAGATTCCTAACTCTGTGAACTCACTCATATCCAATATACAGAAATGTCTGGAGAGAGCTTCCTTCTGCAATTGTGAAGATGATTGGATTCTTCAAGTGTTATTTTTAAAATGTGTGTGGAAGCATTTTCAAAGCTATACAAATGTGAAGTGTTTATCCCCTTCTTCCACCTTCTCATTATTTTATTATAATGTTTAGGACAAGTTTTCCATTTTTAAGTAGCTTTAAAAGTTTTCCATCCTAAAATTCTTAAAAAGTAATCACATTTGTCATTATGTTGTAGAGCACATCTTTGAAAACATACACCCCCAATACCACAAAGACAAGTTGGGATTCAAGTGGAATAGAGGCGGGATCACCAGATTTGTCATCAGAAGACCTGGGTTGAACTCTCAGCTTCTCTAATTTCTGCCAATACGCTCTTGGACAAACTCCTTCCCCATTCTGGGCTTCAGGTTTCTCATTTGTGCAATGAGGAAGTAGTGCTTGTTGAACGGTTTTAAAGATGTGGTCTGTAGATTCCTGGAAGTCCCAGGGACCCTTTAAGGGGGCTTCTGGGGTCAAAACTATTTTCCTAATAATTCTAAGATGTTGTTTACCTCATGAAATATTCCTCCCTTTTCCAACTATATATCTGTAGGAGGCTCATTTTTCTTCAGGGAGATCAGCCAAAAAACCATATCACAACAGATCGAAAGCAGAAGCAGATATGAAAATCCAGCTGTGTTCTATTAAGCAGACATTATGAACATTTTCAAAAATATGTAAAACAACGTCGCTGTTCTCACTGCAATTTTTTTTGTTTTGAGAAAAGTTATTTTTCATAAAATATCATTTATGTTAACATATAACAGGCTTATTATTATTTTAAGATGAATAAATAAAAAATTTAATTGATTGGTTTTAATTCTAACATGGTAAATATGTGTATGTATAAACACTCAATACACATAATCAATATACATAAACAAAAGATTTTTTAAAGTCCTCGATTTTTTAGAGTATAAAGGAGTACTCAATAATTTTTAAAGTGCTGATCCCCAAAAGTTTGAGAGCTGGCAATCTTCTAAATGATCTAATGGGGCAAGACAACAAATGAAGATGCTGAAAAAGCAAGGAGGGAGGTGGAACCTGTTTGGGAGGCATGATGAAGTCCCAGCAAAGGAGGTGAGAAATGATTTCCTCTTGGAGAAGGAGGAGTTTCTGGAGATCATAAAATTCAGATCAGCCCGGTGGGAAAAGAAATAGAGACATTTTTGTGGGGCATGGTGGTGCACCATTGTATTACCTGCTGCTGCAGAGGCTGATGCTGATGGAAGGCTTGAATTTGGGAGCTCTGAGCTGCAGTAGGGATAAAGCCAATTGTATGACTATACTGTCTGTAACAATTACGGTGAGCATCCGAAAGTGCAGAGCCACCAGGCTGTCTAAGGAAGAGCAAATCAGGTCAGAAGCAAATTTTGCAAAACCTCTGAGGTGATTAACATTGAGATCCAGCAGTGAGCAGCCTCTGCATTTCTAGTCTAAGTGAGATAGGGATTCCAAGCTTGAAAAAAAAAGGGAGAGAGAGAGAGAGAGAGAGAGAGAGAGAGAGAGAGAGAGAGAGAGAGAGAGAGAGAGAGAGAGAGAGAGAGAGAGAGAGAGAGAGAGAGAGAGAGAGAGAGAGAGAACAAGGGTTTCTTGTTTGTTTATTTGTTTTGTTTTGTTGGCAGCTAGGGGATAAAGCACTGAGTTTGGAATCAGGAAGACTCATCTTCATGATTTCAAATCCTGCCTCAGACATTTACTAGCTGTGTGACCCTGGACAGGTCACTTAACTGTTTGCCTCAGTTTCCTCATTTGTAGAATGAGCCGGAGAAGGAACTGGCAAACCACTCCAGTATTTTTGCCAAGAAAACCCCAAAATGAGGTCACAAAGAGTCAAACGTGACTGAACAACAAATAAAGAACCAGGCTGAATGATACTGAATGCAGCATTTAGAATATCCCAGTCTTCCCTCTCACAAGTGGGATGGCACAACATCTATCCCAGATTTGTGGTACTTCTTGGATCCACATCTAATTCTAAATCATAGCACACAACCGCCAGCAATATGTGTATTGGTCAGAGAGAAGACAAAAAGCCATTTAACGAAACAGCACAGTAAGAAAAGGAGTGGAACATCTCCCTTCCCCCTATGCTTGTGGCACACATGTAAAGCATACACAATCAGTGGGGTGAACGGGTATTTCTAGAAAAGCCATATGAGGGGGACAAATGTGGCACACGTGTGGCCCCATGGGGCACATATATGATCACAGGCTCAAAGGGTCCTAAATCTGGAGCTGGAAGGGACCCCATGCGATATGCACAGCACAAAATATAACAGACTCTCCACGCGGAAGGCAGAACCAAAACATTTATTCCAACCCCCAAAGCTGAATCCATCATAGCAACAAAGACATCTGTACCATTAGCAATGCCGGGGCATCGCCATTCTCAAGCCTTCCCCCCTGTTAGGGCCTTCCGGCAAACAAACACCCTCAAGCAAAATCACCCCCTGGCTCTCACTCGTGCTGGCTGCTGCTCTCTCTGACCACCTCTTCTCTCTCCCAACTCTGACCAACTTCCTCTCAGCTCTGCTCCACCCTTCCTGTTGCATCCCTTCAGCAAGCTCCTCCCACCACAGGCTTCACGTGACTTAGGCTTCCACGTGACTTAAGCAGATCACATGGGCCTATTAATGGATGGGAAAGATGTTCTCGTTCCATTACCATTACATTCACAATACATTCAATATGTTAACAAAAGTCATTCAACCTGACACCTTCATTTTACAAATAATGATCTGAGACCCAGAGAAGTTGTGCCTTGATCAAGATTGCGAAGGTGGTAAGTGGAAGAGCCAAAATCTGAACAAAGGTCTGACTTCAAATCTAGCACGTTTTCTGCTTGTGGCCAGGGAGTATATATGTTTTTTTTTTGAGGGGGGAAGGTGAGGCAATTGGGGTTAAGTGACTTCCCCAAGGTCATAGCTAGTAAGTGTCAGGTGTATGAGGTCACATTTGAACTCAGGTCCTCCTGATTCCAGGGCTCTATTCACTGTGCCACCTACTGCCCTGCCAGAAAGTATATATGTAAGAACACTCATACTGAGAACATTTGTGGTCCACATATTTGGAGTGGGCAAAATCAAATGCTGCATGGCCACTAATTGTTTCTTTTTTTTTATTTTTTTATTTAATATATTTTGTTTTCACCATTGATTTTCACAAGAGTTTGAATTATAACTTTTCTCCCCATTTCTACCCTCCCCTCACTCCAAGATGGCATATATTCTGGTTGCCCTGTTCCCCAGTCAGCCCTCCCTTCTTTCACCCCATTCCCCTCCCATCCCCTTTTCCCTTCCTTTCTTGTAGGGCAAGATAAATGTCTATGCCCCATTGCCTGTGTATCTTATTTTCTTGTTGCCTGCAAAAACTTTTTTGTTTTTGTTTTTGAACATCTATTTTTTAAAACTTTGAGTTCCAAATTCTCTCCTCTCTTCCCTTCCCACCCACCCTCCCTAAGAAGTCCAGCAATTCAACATGGGCCACATGCGTATCACTATGTATAACCCTTCCACAATACTCATGTTGTGAAAGACTAACTATATTTTGCTTCTTCCTGACCTATCCCCTTTTACTGAATTTTC
>CM053622.1:662772178-662797872 GCA_028646595.1 Phalanger gymnotis
CTTCACTCCTGCTCTGATCAGCCACTTAATTCCTCCCACCAGGTGGGCCTGGGGCAGGAAGCAACTGCAGCTGTAGTTCTGTAGCTGTCCCACCTCTACTGCCCCCAGATTGGTGACCGAACTGTGAACTCCTTCTTACACTCTGTCCCCAGCAGCTTTTCCCACTAACCTTCTCTATTGTCTTTGGTGTTTGTGTGTTGAGAAGTCTGGTAACTGCTGCAGCTCACTGATTCAGGGCACTGGGGCATGCTCCCCCCGGCTCCTGATCTGGTTGGTCCACGCCGCCCTGGCTGGGCTCTGCTCTGCTCAGCTCCCAGCTCTGTGTGGGATAGACCTTATCCAGAGACCATCCAGGCTGTCCTGGGTTAGAGCCCTGCTTCCCTCCACCACTTTGTGGGCTCTGCAGTTCTTCTCTGTTGTCTTTGGTGTCTGTGGGTTGAGAAGTCTGGTAACTGCCACAGCTCACCGATTCAGGGCACTAGGGCATGCTCTGCCAGGCTCCTGCTCTGGTTGGTCCACGCCATCCATGCTGGGCTCTTCTCTGCACCGCTCCACTCCGTGCGCGAAAGACCTCACCCAGCAACCATCCAGGCTGTCCTGGGCTGGAGCCCTGCTTTCTTCTGCTATTTTGTGTGTCCTGCAGCTCTAGAATTGGTTCAGAGCCATTTTTTATAGGTTTTTGGAGGGACTTGGAGCTCATGCCAGTCCCTGCTTTCCAGCCTCCATCTTGGCTCCACCCCCACTAATTGTTTCTTGATGGTATCTGCGTTGCTCCCAATGGACCCAAGTTTTCGTTGGGGATGGCATGTATCCTCTGTCAGGTGCTCTACTGGTCATTTGGGCACCATTTGGCTTTGCTCTCACAGCCACTGCCAGGCATCATGAAGCTTCTCTGCCGCCAGTTTCTGGTTTCCATTAGATTTCTCAGCTGAGTAACTACCTCTTTTCCATAAGAAGAAGAGTGAGCTATGGGATCTTTTTTTCTTTTTCGTTTATTTGTATGTTTTAATTAACTTATCTTTAGTTTCTACCATTCATTTCCATAAGATTTTGAGTTCCAAATTTCCTCCCCATCCCTCTCCTTCTCCCACCCCAAGAAGGTATGCAATCTGACACAGGCGCTACATATACATTCATATTAAACATGTTTTCACATAAGTCATGTTGGAAAGAAGTATTAGAAACAATGGGAGAAACCATGAGGAAGAAGAAAGGGAAAAAAGAAGAGGGAGCAAATAGTATGCTTTGATCTGCATTTAGACTCCATAGTTCTTTTTCTAGATGAGGACAGCATTTTCCATCATGAGTCATTTGGAGTTGTCTTAGATTCTTGTATTGCTAAGCTGATATAAGTCTATCCAAGTTAGTTGCTGTTATTATGTAAAATGTTCTTCTGGTTCTGCTTATGTCACTTAGCATCAGTTCATCTAAGTCTTTCCATGTTTTTTCGAAGCCCACATGCTCATCATTTCTTATAGAACAATAGTATTCCATTATATTCATATACCACAACTTGTTCATCCATTCCCCAATTGATGGGCATCCTCTCAATTTCCAATTCTTGGCCACCACATAAAATGCTGCTATAAATATTTTTGTAAATGTGGGTCTTTCTCTTGTTTTTTTTTTTTTTGCTCTCTTTGGGATACAGACTAGTAGTGGTATTCCTGGGTCAAAGAGTATGCACAGTTTTATAGCCCTTTGTGCATAGTTGGGGTCTTTCTTTTAGCTTAAAACTCAGAGGTTTAAGTTTCAGCTTTTTTAGTGAAATAGGGCAGTTCCTTCTCATATAACTGGTCATCGGATTGAGAAGATCCCCTTTGTTCTTGCTTTCTCTCTATAAGAAGAAAATTCTGGTAGTTCCTATCACATTGTATAAAGTTCTGGGCCTGAGTCAGGAAGACTAGAGTTGAATCCAGTCTTAGACACTTCCTAGCTGTATGATCCTGGGCAAGTTACTTAACCTCTGTTTGCCTCCATTTCCTTTTCTGTAAAATGGGAATAATGATAGCTACCTACCTCCCAGTGCTGTTTTGAGGATGAAACGAGATAATATTTATAAAGTGCTTAGCACCAGGCACACAGTAAGTACTATACAAATGTTATCTATCACTATTATTGTTATTTCTAGGGATTCTTAACACCAGGTTCCATGAATATGATTTTTATTTGATAATTGCATTTAAATAGAATTGGTTTCCTTTGTAGTCCTATGGATTTTATGTATTTAAAAACATTATTCTAAGAAGAGATCCATAGGTTTCAGCAGACTGACAGTGAGATCCATGACACACCAAAAAATTAAGAACCTCTATCCTACAATCTTAGCTATTTGTGGTGTTTCTCTGTAGAAGGAATATCTTGTTTCCTGGTAAACAACTTTTTAATTTTTTTGGAACACACAACAGCCAAATTCCTAAGTAGAGCAAACATTTACTGTGTCATTGTATCTCCTTCCTTCTTCTCACTGGAAGCAGCAACTCTCAGTTATAATACTGTAGCTGATTTAGGGTTGGAAATTCCCTTTTAATTTCTATCACTTCCTAATCGCCAACCTATACGTCTCCAAAATAATTTTTAGGATCTATTTTTCAACAAAGTGTCAAGGGATGTATGGACTTGAGGCTCTTTGGTTTTTCTCAACCCCTCAAGATCCTAAGGCCTCAACATGCAAATGAAAAAATTTGGAAAAATCAAGAACGAAAAACTCAAAGGTGGAACCCTCTTCTCCAGTCCTTTTTTTCCCCCAAACTTCTGCCTTTTTTAAATCTTCCCTGCTGTATTAGTATCCATTTGCTGAAGATCTCCCAGACATTTTATCACTCAGTTATGTGTTTGTGATGACTAGCACTTTCACTGGCCCTTCATAAGTTAGCTTTGACAGGAATCAATTAAGAAAGCTGTGTCAGAGGACCTGGTTCGAATTCCGGCTCGGCAACCTGTCACTTATGTGACTGTGAGCAAGTCCCCTAATTCTGACTCAGTTTTGTCAATTGTAAAATGAGAACGTTGGACCAGGTGACATCTATGGTCCCTTCCAGTTCCAATCTATGATTCTACGAACCCACCATCGCTAATCATGCTAGAACTGAATCAAAAGAATGAGGTGTACTTTTTTAAAAAGGGGGGGTACAAATTCAAATGAACTACAAAGGTTTAGACTGAAGGGTAGATGGGAACTCTTTGCATTTTTTCAAGCTTATGATTCATCAGACAAGTGGGACAGTAGAATATCACAGACAACCTCTCTCTGACTTTTTCAAGAGCTCTGCTGTGGAGAGAGAAGTTTGAAGGAAGCCAGTATCTTCACAACATACTCCCCCTGCTCCCCAATACATGATGGCAACAATAACAACAACAAAGAAAAAAATTTCAACAAGAAGACAAACAACTGAACAAAACACACAGGAAAATTAAAACCGACCTAAGCAAAGATGAGCACAGTTTGGCTGCTTCGGAGGATATTTTCTTGGCCAATGGACAATGTTTTCATGGTGAGTTTACCCTTACATGGAGGAAATAGAGAAACCCACTTAATTCATGGCTTGTATGAATTTCTTTTCCTATGATATTTTTATGCAGCTAAAAAAGGGTTCTGAAGATTAAAATCTGAATCTCTAGTCCCAACCTTCCTTCCTTAGTGATAATCATATGTTTACAATTGTCTGCTGGAAAATTCAACCCAGCTATCTGACTGACACTACAAACTCAACGGGTTGAACTCTCAATTCAATTTGCTTCCCCTCAACTCTTTCCTTGCCTTAACTTCTCTGTTTGTATTGATGGCATCACAATCCTCCCATCACCCGTGATTAACATCTCAGAATCACATTTGACTTTTTCCTCCTCCATCACCTTCCACATTTACTAATTGCCAAGTCCTTTTGATTTGACCCCAACGATATCTCAAGTCTTCTCCCTCTTCTTCCTTCTCACTTAAGTCACATTAGTCCAGATCACCTCTTCTTGCCTAGACTATAGGGATAATAGTCTCCAAAATGGTCTTCCTGCCTCAAGATTATTGCCTCTCAAGCATATTCTTCATGTCATGTGTGATCTGGGTGATATTCCTAACACACCTCATTGACTATGTCATTTCTCTAATTAATAACCTTCACTGGCTCCTCATTACTTGATAAGTAATGTATAAACTCCTTATCCAGATTTATAATACTTTACACAATTTGACTCCAACTGCCAATTCCAGGCTTATCTCATATTTCTCCCATTCACACATTCTACATCCCAGCCAATCTGGACTCTCTGTTCTCCTACTATTATCCTGTTCACTACTATTTTTGTACCTTTTCTCACCACACTTTCTATGCCTGAAATAGACTCTCCTGCCTCTTTCCCATCCTGATCTCTGCTTGTTGAAGTCGCTGCCATTCCTGAAGGTCCGACTCAGGTGCCATCTCCTCCTTGAAGCTCTTTAAACTTCCATCCTAAGTGAAAGTCAACCCTCCTATCTTATATTTCTAATTGTACTTGGATCTCTCCTTTACATTTATTGAACTTTTCCTTGAATCATTATTATTTGCTTACATCTATCTCTCATCTGATTAGACTGCAAAATCCTTGAGAACAGAGTTTGTGCTGTATCTCTTTTGTACTGGTAAAGTACAGCAGCATGTGGTAGATGCTTAATGAAGATTTATTTAATGAAATCGAATAGAAGAATAACTTGGCGCAACACTAAGGTCAATAGAATGGTAGATGTATTGGGGGTAGGAATTTTATTTCTTCATAGGATCTCCTAAATTTCCCCCAGGAGGCTCTATCTCTGCCTTCAAGGCAATTGAATGTTACTGGTGGGATAAAAAAAAAGTAACTTCTGGAGGGAGAGAGCATTGACAATTGAAGGGAGGGTGCAGTTCAGGGAAGGCTTTTCAGAGGAGGTGGCACCTGGGATGAGACTAGAAGGAGAAAGGTAGCTTTCAGGAGGGAGTGCATTCCACACAGGGGTGACAACTTCTGGAAATGAAGAAAGGCAGGAGTTACAGCACTGAATTCTCTAACTAAGCTCTAAGTAGTCCAGATTAATTGGAATCTATTCTGTGATGGGGAGTAATATGAAATAAAGACAGAAGGGTAGATTGGAACCACATTGGGGGGGTCCTTAAGTACAAGGTTAAGGAATTTGTGTTTTAACTGAGAAGCAAAAGGGAACTACTTAAGGTTTTTGAACAAAGGAATAATGTGATTGGACCTGTTTCTTAGGAAATTATTTTAGCAACTGGCACAGGCTAGTTCAATCAAGCCTCTTCACCCATAGCTGTGTGAATGTACAGAAAAGGACAGCTAGATTTATAGATGAATATTCATTAATGAAACCCCTGACAGTAAAGGAGCCCTTGTATTTAGACTTATCTACTTACCCTAAAACTGTTTCGTTTATCTACCCCATCCCCCAAACCAAGTGCCATAACACCCTAGTACTAATGGATCATCAAGAACCAGTTGGTTGCTTGATCAAGATGATTTAATAAGATTAATCTAACTAGGCATGAAACTTCAATTCTCAACACCTGGCCCGTATAGGGGCCCTGGGAAGGCAGTGAAATTAAAAACACAGACTTTTTTTTATTCTCTAAGTAAGCATATCCACTAAGTTGGTTTATATGCTATTGATAAACCTTGTAGTCAGATCCACTTTGTCAGGTCAATAAGCATTTATTAAATGCCTATTTGTGCCAGGCATTGAGGGTTTGTAAATCTTCCTTGGGCTGTCAAAAACTGACTAGTACATCAGTTGTATTAAGGATGTCTTGGAATAGGGAAGGACTCGAAGAAGAGAGACCAATTTAATTTAATTCAACAAATGTTTATTGATTGCCTACAAGGAGGTGGAACTTAACCAGCTATCCCTTGTGAAGAGACTGAAGCAAACACAAGAGAGCACCTAATACAATGAAGAAACACTATGGCTTCAGAAAATCCCAGGATAAGAATTCAAGAGACAGAATAACTCAGCAATAATTGCAAATAGGACACTAGAAAAGAGAATATATTGACAAGGACTCAGAGTGGAAGGAAAGCCTACTAAAAAAAATGAAGGAAGAGATGAGGAGTCATGTTGAGCTCCTGAAGAAAAATTTGGAAGAAGACTCAATAGTTCAGAACAAAAGCTGGAAAATTTTTACCAAAATTAGAATGGAAGAAATAACATTCAAAGACTAAATGATAAAATGAAAAATATTAGAACAAAGCCAAATAACAAAAATTAGAACATCTGAAATAACATAACATTAGAAACAACTGACATAGAAAACAGAGAAAAGAGAGATAATTTAAGAATCACTGGGCTCCCTAAAAGGTGTGATGAAACCAAAAATTTGGACAACACATTCCACGAATCATAGAAAAAGAGTACCAGAATTATTAGAACAAGATTAAAAACTGAATTCACCAGTCATCACCTGAAAAAAATGTCAAATTTAACACAACTAGAAATGTAGTTGCCAAACTCCAGTGCTTTTTAGTCAAAGAAAAAGATAAGAAGTCAGCAAGAGGTGATCATATGCCAACAAAGCCCATGAAGAATGACACAGAATCATGCAGAACATATAAGATAGTAAAGAAAAAGAAGAATAAGGTAGACTAAAAATTAAAAGAAAAAAGGTACACAAAGGAATGACTTTTCCCTCAAATATGAACTTAATCCTACAGGGGAAAAATGGACAAAGACATTAAGAGGCAATGATATCATAAAAAACATTAATAAAACATAGATTTTAGAGGAAATGGTTCAAATTAAACATTAAAATACATTAATAAGAATCAACAACATAAAAATAATGCTCTTTACCAGCTGGAATTACAGACAGCTAATTAGACTTTTTGATATAGGATCTGGTGATCATAGGTTGGATGGATAGAAGTCTTGCCAGTCAGCATTTCTTGATCCATCCTGGACTTCACCTCTGATTTCCTGTCCCTGGCTTACTTTTCTCGTCTGTGGTTCTGTTGCTAGTGAGTCTGGGGCCAGATTTACAATGGGAAGTGAGAGTCCTACCTAGAATGTCTAGCTTTGCTCCCTGTCTCCACATTTCCCAAGCTAGAACTATTTACTCCCACTTAGAGTCTTTGTTCTATCTTTGGACCAGGTACCAATCCTCCTTCTAGGCTAAGGAGATAACAGCTCCTACTCTAATAGCTCACCTTTAGCTTTTAGAAATACAAGACACCTTCATGCCAAGATAAGGCCTCAAAGCAGGATTTCAATAGAAGAAGAGAGAAGGACTGATAAATTAACAAATAGCCCACTTACATTCTTTTCTTGTCCTTCATCTCCCCAGTAAACCTTTTTCAGTCAATTTTCAATCCCTGGGAGAAGACTTGACAGACATGATCTCAGCTGAAAGTCAAAGACTACTTGGTGCATTTACTTGTTAATTACTTGTTAAATTTACCCTGTTTGTTCTTCGAGGTGTATATGTAGTATTCATGGTAGGGATGAGTTTCACTGAGATCTGCATGTGTGTTTGGAAAATGAGGTGAGGAGTAGAAGCAACATGGAAGGACTATGGCCCAAAAGGATAGTACAGTGGAAGTGAGACTGAAGGCTACCATTATAGAAAGGCTATTTCACTGCTATAGGAAACCTTCAGATGAAGAATCTCTAATTCAGGTCAACGCTTTCTGCACTTATAGTCTAGGGGTTCTTAGTGTGTGTGTGTGTGAGAGAGAGAGAGAGAGAGAGAGAGAGAGAGAGAGAGAGAGAGAGAGAGCCTTCTTGTGCAGTCTGATGGAACCTACAGACTTTTTTCCCCCTCCAGAATAATGTTTCTTAAACACAAGAAGCAAAATACTTGGTATTATAAAGGAAACCAATTATACTGAAATAAACTTATTAAAATATTTTTTAAAGTTCGTGGACTCCAGATGAAGAACCACTGTTTTAGAGAGCTGAAAAGGTGAAATAACTTTCCTGGGGTCATACAGCCACTTTGTGCCAGAGGTGGGACCTGAACCCAGGTATTCATGGCTCTGAGGCCAGCTCTTGACCCCTATGCTTCTTGGTGAATCCAACTGGGTCCCCCATGAATCCAAACCACTGACCAAGGTCTTTATAGTATGCTCATATCATCACTAGCTTTCCCTCTTGCTGTGACAAATAATGTTGAGAGGTGTTGCAAAATTGCATATTCTATCACCTCGCATGCAATACTGTTTTTCTTGTATTTAGTAGTAGCTTGTATTCATCCTAACCGGACTTGATTTTACTTTTTCATTTTATGCCATAAATACTAGAAGTAATTGCTTGTAATCAGACCTCCTTGGCTGGCTGGAGAAAACTCTTGTCACTGAAATTACTTGTGATAACAATAAAAATGTCTCTGACAGACATTAAATATAAAGCAGAGTAAAGCTTTTTTCTTCCATGGTGGGAAATTGAGAGAAGGAAAAAAAAAAATGGACAAAAGTCTAGGCGGAGGCACTTTCCTCATAACAATTTCCTCATAACTTTCATCATGAGGTAGGTCATTCTTAGCTCCTTTGGCAGATGAGGACCCATACTTATTCTTACAGATAAGGAACCATGAGGCCATGGCTCAGGAGGGTTGGCATCAATCACCCTTTTGGTCATCCCTGCTCTGACCTTATACCACACATCTACCAACTGAACTCTTGACTTGCCTCTTATAGTTAACGTCTCCTCCTTGGTCCCAGTCATGAGGCCCCACTCTTGTTCCCCATGTTTGAGTTACCCTATTTCTTCTAGGACATGGTTTCTTTTTTTTCTTTTTAATTTTTCTTTTCAATTTCAAATTCTCTCTCTCCCTTCAAACCTCCACCCATTGAGAAGGCAAGTAATATGTTACCCATTATACTCTTGAAGTCATATAAAACATTTCCATGTTAGCTATGTTGCCAAAAAATGCAAAGAAAATAAAGTGGAAAAAAATGCTTCAATCTGCACTCAGAGTTCATCAGTTTTCCCTCTAAAAGTAGATAGTGTTTTTCATCCTGTGTCCTTAGGAATGATAAGACAGAGTTTCTTAACCCGTTTGTGACATTGTACCCTTTGGCAGTTTGGGGAAGTCTATGGACTTCTTCTCAGAGCAATATTTTTTAAATTTATTTTTATTTTTAGTTTACAACACTCAGTTCCACAAGTTTTTGGGTTCCAAATTTGCTCTCCCTCCCACTCTTCCCCCTGACCCCCCAAGACAGCATGTACTCCAATGTAGCTTCTACATATATACCTTCACATTAAACTTATTTACATAATAGTCCAGTTGTAATGAAGAATTATGACCAATGGAATGAATCATGAGAGAGGAGAAATGAAACCCAAAAAAAGAGGATAGAGCAAAAAGTTTGCCTCAATCTGCATTCAGACTCCATAATTCCTTCTCTGGACATGCATAGCTTTTTCCATCATGAGTCTTTTGGAGCTTTCTTTGAACCTTGCAATGATGAGAGGAGTCAAATCTATCAAAGTTAGTCCTTGCAGATATTGTGTGTCTGTAATCATGTATAATGATCTCCTGGTTCTGCTCCCCTCACTCAGCATCAGTTCGTATAAGTCATTCCAGGTTATTATGAAATCCGTCTGCTCCTCATTTCTTATAGCACAATAGTATTCTATTATATTCATGTACCACAGTTTGTTTAGCCATTCCCCAATTGATGGGCATCCCCTTGATTTCCAATTCTTTGCCACCACAAAAAGAGCCTCTATAAATATTTTTGTACATACAGGTTCCTTTCCCACTTATATGATCTCTTTGAGATACAGCCCTAGAAGTGGTATTGCTGGGTCAAAGGGTATGGACATTTTTTTTTAGCCCTTTGGGCATAGTTCCAGATTGCTCTCCAGAATGTCTGGATGAGTTCACAACTCCACCAACAATGTAACGGTGTTCCAGTTTTCCCACATCCTCTCCAGCATTTATCATTTTCCTGTTTTGTCATGTTAGCCAATCTGACAGGAGAGATGTGGTACCTAAGAGTTGTTTTTGATTTGCATTTCTGTGATTTAGAGCATTTTTCCATATGACTATAGATATCTCTAATTTCTTCCTTTGAAAACTGCCTGCTCTCTAAATCACTACTATTGAAGTATCATTATAAAATTTTTTTTTAATTCATGGAGCTCAGGTTAAGAACCACTGCTTTAGGACTTCCATCTTGCCTGATCTTGTTAGCTTTCTCATAAGCAAGTAGCCCTGTTCCTCAAATTTATTTTCTGCGACTGTGCCCTTATTGTGTACAGGAACATGCCTACCTGACCCTCTGCCTACTCTCTGCTGAAAATGACCTGAACCCTGAACTCTGCCTGCCTTCCAGGACACTGTTCCATGTCTTCCACTGGTTCTCCTTTGCCAGTTTGCATAGACCTTTATTCCATGTTCTTCTGAAATTTCACCCATTTGTACTGATCCTACCAATTCTTTTATTCCCTAACTACTCCTTCTCAGTTTCCTTTGCTAGATTTTCATCCAGGTGACGCCTGCTACCTGTGGATATCCTCCAGACTCTGTCCTGGGCCCTCTTCTCTTCTCCTTCTATATTATTTCCGTGGATTACCTGCCCCAGTTGCTCTGTATTCTGTGGAATATATAAAAAACCCTAATGGTAAAATTTAAACATGAATATAGATATAATATAATATGGATGTAATTATAGCAATAATAAATGTCTAAATAAATGCAAGGTAGTTAAAGTACAAGGAAGGGAAGGTACTAGAAGGGGGAATCAGAAAATGCTTCATGTAGAAAGTGATACTTAGGCTGAATCTTGAAGGAAGGAAGTGATTCTATCAATCCTTTGTTCTGTTCTTTGTGAGTTAGCAGAATATCTATCTATCTAACTATTATTTTTTAACACAAGGATACTTGTTCCTTTTCTGGAGATATAAAATGATCAAGCTTAGTTACTCCAAACAGTGACTCCAGTCTTCCTCTAAAATTGTTTGCTCTTTTTTGGGTGGAATAAGAATGACAGGGGACAGAGTCAAAGCTAAGCCTCTTTGGATAGAGGCTAGTATCCTTTCTGGAATTCCTTTATGTGAGGAAGGGAAGTCTGGTTGGCCCCCAAGGTCATTGGGCCTGCAGCCATCCCCTTTTCCTTTCTGCTTAACTCTTTTACCTTATCCCCTTGTGGTGTCCACCTCTTTTGTTTAACTACTGAAAACTTTCTTCCTTGCTGAGCTTTGAGGAATTATACAAAGGCAAAGCCTGCCAGGAGCTGTCCTGTGCTCTCTGATATATAAAGGAGATTGGTGTACCACTTTTATGCAGTGCTGGCACTGCCCATAAGTCATAGAATCATAGGGCTAGACGAGACTGTGAAGAAATGTCCCTGGGAGGCTGGGAAAAGCTTTGGTTGCTGAACCCCAAAGTCACTGCCCCAGAGGGGTTTCTTCCTTCACTTTCTTACTGCTATCTGACCCAGAGCCAGTCCTGCACATGCTCTCAAGCTCTGTCATTCACCAAACTTCTTACTCTCCCTCCCCACCCCCATCCTGACAGTCCCCACCCCCACATTACTGAGGACATTCCAGACATGGGCACGGAGTTGGGAGGGCACAATTCGGTTTGGCTACAGCATGGCTTCTGAAGGGGATCAGTAAGAAATAAGGTTCTCAAAGCAATATAGAACCAAATTCTGGGAGCCTTCAATGTTGAGTACAAGAGTTTGAGCTTGGTACTCCCCAATAGATTTTCCCTTCCCATGTCCCACCTGAATTAAGCCCTAGACATAAACATACAACACTTATCCAGGACCTGATTCTTACTCTTTCCCTTTTGTTGGGCTATTTTTGTTTGTTTTAAACATTGCTCTTATAAATATTTAAATTATTAAATTAAATTTAAATATTAAATATTTTCACTTAAAATCTTTTTTTTTGTTAGTTCTTAAGGTCACATTGGCACATTGGAGTCATAGCTAGGTGTCACAGTGGATAGAGCACCGGGCCTGAAGTCTGAGACATATGAGTTCAAAACCAGCTTCAGACACTTACTCCCTGTGTGACCCTGAGCAAGTCCTTTATATTCTGCTTGCCTCAGTTTCTTCATATGTAAAGTGGACTTCATAGAGTTGTGAAGGTCTAATGAGATAATATTTGTAAAGCTAAGGCTTGGCATAGTGCCTGACACATAGTACGGGCTATATAAATGCTTGTTCTCTTCCCTTCAAAGGGGAGTGGTCTCTGCCTCCACTCTCATACAACATTCTTTCGCCTTTATATTTTATATCCTTACAATACTCGGATCCTTCACACCTTCAGTTCATGTCAATACTTTTCTCTCTCCTGTGCAATAAACTCTGGCAGCTCACAAAGATACATTCCTCAGGCATAGAAGTCTCTTTATAATCCGGCCCCTCCCTACCTTTCCAGTCATTTTACACACGAGGCCCTTTCCTGTGCTCTGTGATCCAGCCAGACTGGTCCTCTTGCTGTCTCTCCCATGCAATGCTCCATCTCCTGTCTCTGTATCTATCCCTTGTTCCTGGAACATTCTCCTCTCTCTCCTTTGCCTCTTGGATTCTCTAGTTTCCTTTAAGACTCAGCTCAAGCACCACTTTCTGCATGAGACCTTTCCATTTCCTCCATCTTTTCTTCTAGTTACCAATCCCTTCCCCTTCAAGATCACTTTGTGTCTCTGGATTTTCATTTACCTATATTTTGCTTTTTGTCTTTGGGTTACTAGTGCCTAACACTGTTCCTGGTGCATAATAGTTGGATTGATTGATAAACGGTTTCTATCCACAATATTAGAAGGATACTGAGACCCAGAGATGCTTTGTTTCGGGTCACACTGCATGTTAACTAGGGGTAGAGCCAGAACTAGCATGCACGTCTCCTGACTTCTAGCTTCATTATTTAATCCTTAATTATTTGTTTCTTTAAGAAGACATAAATAGAACAAATTTGTAGGATAAGTGATTTGTTTGGAGTTATTGTTGTTGTTCAGTTGCGTACAAATCTTTGTGACCCCTTTTGGGATTTTCTTGGCAGACAATGAAGTGGTTTGCCATTTCCTTCTTCAGCTCATTTTACAGATGAGGAAACTGAGGCAAACAGATGACTTAGCCAGGGTCACACGGTTAGTAAGTGTCGAAGGCCAGATTTGAACACGAGAAGAGCAGTCTTCCTGACTCCAGACCCAACATTTTATCTACTGTACCATCTAGCTCCTCCATTTGCCCCAGATCAAATAGCTAGTAAATGTTAGAGCTAAGAGTTGTACCCAGTGGTTTTCTTTCCTCTTTAGTTGAAAGCGAGGTTTTTTTTAATCCTTGTGATGAGTTAATGCTCCTTTTATGGAGGGCAGGGGTGTTACTGGACCTGAGATTTCATTGGCATAGGTCTCTTGTGTGAGTGAGGAAATGCCCTTGACCAGGAGTGGGGAACCTGAGACCTCAAGGCCACCTGTGGGCCCTCTAGGTCCTCAAGTGTGGCTCTTTGACCGAATCCAAACTTCACAGAACAAATACCTAAGGGATTTGGTCAAAGGGTCGCATTTGAGGACCTAGAGGGCCACATATGGCCTTGAGGCCACAGGTTCCCCACCCTTGCCCTTGACTAATGCTCCTCATCAGCTTCTCTGAATTTGAAGTCTTAAGAGATCCGTTTGAGGGCGCTCAGAGTTTGACCGACTTGCCCGGGGGTGCAGAGGTACCATGTATTTGAGGAAGTGCTTAAATCCAGTCTGGTCTTCCTGCCTTTGAGGCCAGCGCTCTTTCTCCTACTCCATGTTGCCTCTTGAATTCTTATTATTCTAAAAATTTATTCGAGCTAATTTCTCATGTGCTGCAAATGTTTTTTCCTTTCCAAATTTTAATTTTTTCCAGTCTTCAAAAAGACATTACAATTTTATTTCTCTTTTTAAAGCATGGATTTTTATTTTGCTATTCACCACAAGTATTTCTTTAATATAAACTAATGGGAAAAACCTCAAATGAACCTTTCCTCTATTAGGCACAATCAATAGGGATTTGGAGTACCTCTCCCCTCCCCACCCACCCCAGTCTAGACACTTGTTTGGGAATTAAATGTAAGAATAAGGCCCATTTCCTGCCAAAAACCAGAGGACAAAGAGACTTGCTGATCACATTCATGTGATGGAAGGAAATGCCAGCCATAAAGCCCAGGTTTGGGACTCTTCCATTTTAGGAGGCAGCGATGGAGGAAGTCTCTGTGTGAAGGTCTGAGCAGTGATGAATGAGACAGGCCTGCTGGGTATGCTGGGCGCTGAACTCTGTGAACAGGAATTTTATAGCTCCTAGTAAAAACATGGCCTGTTGCTTTGAAAGCCAGCACTGGAGGAGCAGGGAGAGGAGGCGTGAGCTGTCCCCAACATAGCAGAGGAAGCAGCCCTGTTGTGCACCAGGCACAGTATTAGGCCCTAGTAACCCAAGGATGAAAAGAGAGTTGGAAGAGGACTGGATTCCGAGTCAAAGTTCTGAATCTAGAGCTCGGAGGTCCATTCCAGCTTTAAATCTGGGATCCATGAGAGGCCTAGCCCTGTTTCTAAGCAAACATCACCATAATGTCTAGGAAGTTATGCAGATTATCAGTTCCATGCCTTTTATTGGCTATCAAATCTCCTAAGGGCAGGCATTTCTGAATGTCATAGAGCTGGATGAAAAGAGAGAGGGAAGGGAATAAGCATTTATATAGTACCTACCATGTGTTTACTATGTGCCAGCTACTGTGCTAAAAGCTTTCCATTACGGGGCTGGGGAACCTGTGGCCTTAAGTCCAAACGTGGCCTTCTAAATTCTGTAAAATTTGGATTCTGTCAAAAGGCCACACTTAAAGATTTAGAAGGCCACATGTGGCCTTAAGGCTGTAGGTGCCCCACCCCTGCTTTACAACTATTATCTCCTTCGATCCTCAGCACAACCTTGAGAGGTATAATTTCCCCATTTTATAGATTAGGGAAAGTGAGGCTAAGGTTAAGTGACTTGCCTAGGGTCACACAGCTTGTAAGTGTCTGAGATTGTATTTGAATTCAGGTTTTTCCGACTCCAAGTCTAGCAGTCTATCCACTGTGTTACCAAGCTGCCTCTGAAAAGAATATTGAATCTCTTTATTCAATCAACCACCCTATGTTAGGTACTAGGAAAAATAAAACGTATTGGGGTTTGGAGCATGCTACTCACTATACTGAAGAGGCAAGAGGAAGAATTGTGATAGTATAAAATGGAAATTCTTTCAGGGGACTGTGGAGCTTTTGGAGACATTCTGTAACTGGTAACTAGAGATTCCCCAATTCTGTTTGGCCGCAAATTCTTGCTATGACTCCTTCACTGAGGGCGTCTTACAAATGTATGGGGAGCGACCACAGATCTTCTCCCTTCTGAGCCCTGTGAAAATAGGCCTTGTTTTTTTGCCTGATTTGGCATTTTTTTGTCTTTTTCCATTCCAGATGAAGGGATTGGAGACTAACAACTTGTGAGCTTCCAAAGGTCAAGAGGGTGAGCTTCTAGGTGTGCTGGAATTCTAGAGTCTCAGCAGCCAAGTTTTGCTGAGGAGCAATGGGGGACCTTCAGGGATGAGCGACTCATCTGAAGTCATGCTGTTTCTGGACATGAACTTGATGGAATCAGTGGTATGTATAAACTTCATTAAGAGCCCACTCTCCTCAGATACTGAGATAGTGTAGGGGAGAAAGAGGGCAGCTAGGTGGCACAGTGGATAGAGCCCTGAGCCTGGAGTCAGGAAGACCTGAGTTCAAATCCAGCCTCAGACATTTACTAGCTGTGTGACCCTGGGTAAGTCACTTAGCCCTGTTTGCCTCAGTTTCCTCATCTGTGAAATAAACTGGAGAAGGGAATGGCAAACTACTCTAGTATCTTTGCCAAGAAATCCCCAGATGGGGTCATAAAGGTTGGACGTGATTGAAATGACTGAAAATAGGGGAGAGAGTGCCCTAAAGGTATTAGAGGGAAAATTCTGTACTTTCATTATTCTCATACCTTTGAAGTAAATGTCCTTTTGTTAAAGCTAATTGATATTAAATGGTTAAATGGAACTGGTATATTAGTTACTCATGGTTAACAGTAACATGACAAAATTGGTGGCTGCTTGAACCAATAGCATTAGAAACCCCACTGGCCTCTCAAAAGAACCCCTAGAGCCCTGAGAGGGAAATGTAGCCAGTCTTGCTCTGGAAGTGTGGGCAGAGAGAGTATGGGAGCTACAAAACATAAACAAACAAAAGATATAGTATCTGTCTCATGGTTTATAAAGACCATAGACCATATCTAAACCATACTTTAAAAAAATTTCATAACTATCTTTGAGAATCTATTTTAGTAATTGGCATACCTTTGATTTTACTATTCATAGGATCCTAAATTTATGGTTGGAATGGAGTTGAGAGGTCATCAAAACCAGCTCCATAATTTTACAGATGAATAAACTGAGGCCGGGAGGGAGGAATTAAAGTTCGGGCCCAAGGTCTCACAGCTAGCAAGTGTCTGGCAGGCTATAAAGCAATGTCTTCCTGACTCCAAATCCAGCATTTTATCCACAACACCATACACTCTTTACTTTCTGGCTTAGTGAAATAAATCATAAGCATTACAGAAATTAAAAGCATAATTACACGATATTTGTGTGCATGTGTTAAAGTTGGAGAGTTGAGTTCTGAATGGCAACCTGCACCTGCTTCTTCTAACATACCCTCCAATGAGAAATATTTTATTTAAAAAATCATTGATTGCTTTTAAATGTCATTTTTTTCTTTAAAAATATAGGGTTTTATTTTTTCTTTTAAAGACAGTCCAACAAGATTCCCCATTTATGGCATAGAATGAGTTCATAGTCAACTTCTCAATTATCTTGTTTTGTGGACTATCCCAGGGAAGTTTCCCCCAACCCTCATTTGAGGTGGGCTGCCTCTTACTGCTTCTCGATTGACTCCAGAGCTATCTGCCCTAGCCACTTCTGAAATCCTGTCCCCCCCTGTGCAGGAGACTATCTAAAACATGAATTGCAGAGGTGGCCAATTTGTACTAGTAAAGGGATTTTACTCAGCCAGGAGTTTCCTATACCAGAAAAAGCATGGCTCTACCATCCCCCCCCCCCCACTCGATCATTAGAATTCTGCATATTCATTATTTCTTATTCCGACATGATATTTTATAACACTTGTGTGTAACACAAATTTGTTAAGCTATTTACCAATTGGTTTTTTTTTTACCTCCTTGGAGTATATGATGAGCAGGGGGATCTTTAGGTCAGAGGCTATTGAAATTTTCATCATTTAATTAACATAATTAAAAATTGCTGTCTAGAATGGTTAGACCAATTCACAAGTCCCCCAACAGTGCATTAGTGTACCTGTCTTCCTATCTCACAGACTCTTTAATGATGACTATTTCTATTGTTTGTCATTTTTGCCAGTTTCATCTCAAACAGTAAAATCTTACAGTGGTTTTGATTTTTCATTTCTCTTATTACTAATGAAGAAATACATTCAATTACAGAATGCTACCCCAAATATCCCCAAAACAAACGTGACTAGCCTTCATTACAGATTTGGTTCAAAGAATCAAAAATGAGGTGTATCTTTTATGACACATGTAGTTTTATGAACAGACAACCTCTTCTTTGCTTTTAGTATTGGGACTCTGGGTTCTCGAGAGCTGATGCTGAAGTCAATTAGGGACATCTTAAGAAAGCACTTAATTGGCCTTGAGGAGTTCAAGTCATTAGACCCAAATGAACAATAACCCAGCACACTGAAAGAACTAACAGATGTCTTTGCTAGGCCACTGTTAGTGAACTGTGAAAGATTATGGAGAATGGAAAAAGCACAGCAGCATTGCAGAAAGGCAAATGTCCCAATTTTTTTTAAAGGGGGTAAAGAGGGAAGAGAGTAGAGTCTATAAACTGTAGGCCGGTGAACTTGACTTAGATTCTTGACAAAACTCTAAAATGTCTTGTTAAAAGGATGGCTAATATACATCTAGAAAAGAGTGGTGATTATGAAAAGCCATCCTGATTTTATAAAGGACAGGTCATGCCTTCTGGCCCTGTTTTCTTTTTTACTAGGCCACCAAACTGGTAGATCAAGGGAATGCTTTGAGGTACAGCTTACCTGATATTTAAGAAAGTATTTGGCAAGTCTCTTAATGCCATTCTTTTAAACTAGTTGAAAAACTAGACCCCCAAAACAGTCATTAGTGGTTCTCTGTGAAATTTGTTGGAAGACTTTAATGCTCCCAGGGATCTATGTTTGGCCTTAAGCTACTTAATATTTTTGTCGATGACCTGGATGAAGGCATTCATGGTGTCCTTATCAAATATGCAGAAGGTACAAAACAAGGTGCAATAGCTAATGTGTTGGAATGACAGTCAGGATCCAACAAGATTCTGGTAGGGCCACATTTAATAAGATGAAATTTAATGTGGATAGATGTAAAGTCTTACATAGGTTCAGAAGTCCAAGTGGGATGTTATGTCTTGATAACAGTTTGTTTGAAAAAGAACCTGAGGGATCTGGTGACTCTTACAAGCTTAGTATGAATCAAGAGTAATATGGCAGACCAAAAAAAAAGCCAACGAATCCCAGTTCTGGTGCTTACTGGCTATGTGGCCTTTACCTTCATCTTGTCTCTTCTATTTTCCCTCTTCTCTCCTTTGACACTGCCACCACCCTGGTACAGACCCTCTTCATGCCTGGGCTACTACAACAGCTTGCTACTTAGCTTTCATGGCCCAAGTCTCTCCCCACTCTAGTCAACCCTCCAACCGGCGCCAAATTGGTCTTCCTAAAGCAGGGGTCTGCCCATGTCTGTTGACTCCCTGTGACCTCTAGGACCAAATATAAAACCCTCTGCTCGGGTGTTGAAACCCTTCAAAAGGTCAGCTTATGGAAGAGTGGATAGAGTTCTAGGTCTGGAGTCAGGGCAACTTAAGTTCAAATGTGTCCCTCAGACACTGGCTTTGTGACCCTGGGCAAATCACTTAACCTCGGTCTGTATCACTTTCCTCATTTGTATAGTGGGGATAATAAATAATAGCACCTACCTTGCAGGATTGTTCTGAGGATCAAATGAGATAACATTTGTAATAGCGCTTCACACACTGCCTGGCACATAGTAAGTAGTATAAAAATGCTATTCTGTTCCCTCTTCATTCCCAACTTGACTCCTTCCTCCCTTTCCTGTCTTCTCGCACCTTACTCCTCCCTACCCCATCTCCCATATTCTGTGATTGGTGACACTGACCTCCTTGCTGTCCCTCTCATGAGACACTTGGCATCCCAGTTTTGTTCATTTTCATTGGCTACTCCTCCATTCCTGGTATTCTCTCCCTTCCCAGCTCCGCTTACTGATTTCCTTCAAGTCCCAGCTAAAATCTCACCTTCTATAAGAAACCTTTACTGATTCTTCTTAATGCCTTCCCTCTGTGACAATGTCCAATTTATCGTATACAATCATATATATTATTTTATATATTTATATTCACATTATATATATAATATATGTCTTGTTTGTACATAGTTGTTCACATGTTATCTCCATCATTAGACTGTGAGCTCCTTGAGAGCAGGGATTGTCTTTTGCCTTTCTTTGCATTAACAGCCCTTAGCATAAGACCTAGTAAATGGTAGGTGCTTAATAAATATTTGTTGATTGATGCAATTATCAGCAACAGACTCTCTTAGCCTCAGCTTCTTTGTCTGCAAAGTAAGGACAATAATATTTGAGCTGCTAACCTGTCAGTGTTATTTTCCCAAAAATGTTTTGTAAAGTTTATAGTGCTGTATAAATGGGGATTGTTGGTATTAGGGGGCACTGGAGTCTGTTCTACATCATAGTCTCTGTGTCTAGGTTCCTGCTGCTTTATAACAGACATTTCTGATCCTGACTGAGGGCCTGGCTAGGTCATTGCCTGTTGCTAGCTTCCCAACTGTCTTCCATCACCAACCTACTGTTGCCTACTGGATATCTCTGATGCCAGTTTCTTACCTGCCTATATTATAGGGTCATAGATTTAGAGCTGGAAAAAACTTTAGAGGCCAGATTGTCCAACTCCTTCCTTTTACAGATAAAGAAGCTGAAACCCAGAGAGGGTAAATAATTTAGATCCTCAGGTCCCAAATATAGTAGTTTTCTCTGAATTACACTGCTTCTCTCTTTATGTAGCTGGGGCCACATTCCCCCCAATGCTCCAACGACATACCCAGACTTCCTCCTGGAGCTCCCGGCTAGACATTCTCATGTCACCTGCCTCTCCGGTCTCTGAGTTCCAGCCAGCTCCATTTTAGTCCATTTGCTACATGTAAAGTGTCAAAAGAAAAAAAATTTGAGAAAAGGATCCTAGTAGGGATCCCCCAAACAGTAGGTTGAAATAAAAGACCTCAAAATTTTACTCAATTGTTCCTCAAGTGGGTTATTATTACCCTATGCCCATTTTTACCTTGCTCACTGCTCTGAGGTGTGCCAAGATTAATAGCCCCTTTCCCATAAAGCCCAAAATGGTGTGTCCCATTCCCTACTCCCAAACTTCTGAACCACACGGAAAATTAGCCCAGTCTTCGGCACCTTGGTCCCAAAGTAAAGTTACTAAAGTAACCAGGGTAGAATAAATGTAAATTGGGCAATGGATGTATGAGATTAACATACACCCAGAACACCTTTTTTTCTGTATTTTTTGTTAGCATTCCAAAGAGCCTATGTCTGAGGTGGGAAAATTCCTAGCTCACTAAGCCATTAGCTTGTGTCCTCTTATGCTGGCCTAGTGACAACCATAGACCTAATGAAACGAATATACGTAAAGCGTTTTACAAAACTCGCAGTTATATAAATGTTATTTATTGTTGTGGTCATTGTTATTTTTAGACCTAGATGGTCCTTGCAGAAGAAGATGGGGGTGATTGGAGTCAGACAGGGAGAGATTTACATTGGTGAACGTAGACAGACCTGGTACACATTTGTGAGACAAATAAGATATTTGTGAGCTGAAGAATTTTTTTTAAGATGATCTGAAAGGCTTTTCTGGTATGTTAGTCACTGCTTCCTTTTGCCCTGTCCTGGAATCAGTGATCATTACTTCTCTTGTTGGAAAAATGATTATATTCAAGCTTGAATGTCACTCAGAGGCCCTAGATACATGAGTTAAATAGAGTCATAAGGACACCCAAGTTGAATGCAAAATTCTGATTAAAGGAAATCTTAGAGACGATCTGTTTATCATTGTGACCTGTTAGCACAAGAAAGTAACAAATTCCTAAGTCTGCCTGAAAGAGACACTCACAACCCAAAGCCTATCTGCAAAGTTCTTTATGTCATTTGCCAGACTTCCATAGTATCTTTAGCACATTCTGAGATGATATGACATATCCCTTGAGTACTATCGGTAAGTGTGAGGAAACCAGTGCATGCCGATGGGGCAAGAATATTGAACAAAGATGAATATTTTGTTTGCTGCCAGGTATACATAATAAAGGCAGGAAGTGAAAAGAAAAGGGGGGATCTAAGGTGAGTGGTGACAGCTTTACGTAACTCTTGGTTCTTTTGGAGCTCAAGACTACCAGCTAGGAGTATTATAGGGTGGGGAGGCTATGGAGAGGCTGATGGGAGCCTCTTACCCTATATCCACATAGCTTCTTCAATGGATTTTGTCAAGAAGATCCCTGTAGTGGCTTGAGGCTAATAATTAGGGATTTGGAAGGCCTTGAAAGGAAATTTCCTAACTCCAAGTAAGATAATTACTGGAAGCAAGGTCCTTGAGTAGAATCCAGAAAAGGGCAGGAAAACCAGACTAAATCCTAGCCTGGTAGCTTCTGCCGGCTTTTCTGTCTATCTGGCACCACAGCCAGATTGTACTCTGGGAGTGGGGGGGTGGGGAGTGTAGAGAGACACTAAAGCTGTTTTAGTCAGTCCCTCCCTTACAAGGGAGAGGCTTATTGGTTGCTAGACCCCAGCAGATGGTAGCAGAGAGCTCAAGACCAGCTGATGGTAACAGACAACAGCTCATCTAACTCTTCAGTAGAGGCTAGTGGGGATGTCCAACAGAGCTGGTGCACAGGTAAGCTATCTAGAGGAGAATGGACATGCAAACATGCATTTGGAACATGCATCCCAGTAGAGGAACCATAACTAGCAGAGAGCAGTATGATCGCATTGCCAGTGGACATTGGCAGTTCAATAGCATCAGAGGTATGAGTTGCCTCAGCCATATATATGCCCTATCTTGGCATGTCCTTTTGTGTGTGCCGTCCATGTGGGTACCTGGACCAAACATGTTTCCAAAGTAAATGTGCCATTCACACATTTTCCCGGCCATATGTGATACCTTTATGTATATCCTTTTATGTATGTTCCCTGATCATATGCATTCTCTGCATACGTGTATTACCCCACGCACCCCTTATTTGGTGTAAATTGTGGGAGAGTGAACTCTTTGGCTATGGGAAAGTCTTTCTTGTCCCTTAATTTGCTATAAAGAGGTAGCATAGCATAATGGCTCAATAGCCATTCTAAGAACCAAGAAGACCTGGATTCAAGTCTTACTTAAACACGTAATGACTGTGTGACCCTGGACAAGTCATTTAATCTCTCAGGGCTCTAGGCAACAAGACTAAGTTTCAGATAGGTACCAACCTGTGTTGGTAGAGGGAGTCTCCTCACTTGGAAGCTCCTTATATTAACGAAATCATGGGTCCATTCCTATTCGTTTAGCTTGCTATTGTGTTAAATTAAATATTTCTTGTTTAAAATAATGTGTCTTTTGGTTAGCTAACAAAAGAAACATGTTGGTAGGAAATCATTAGTTATGGTTTTGAGTGGATATTGAGCCCCAGCCACAATGTATATTTGAATCACATGTCAAATGACTACTAGGAGCTATAATAATGTGACTTGTGGCACCAGGGTAAATGATGCATGTATGGCCCTGGAGGTACGCCCCTTGTGTTCAAGGCTCAGGCCCTGGCATAGGCTTGTCAGCCATGGCCCATTGTTACCTACACAACCTAGATATATTTCTCTTCCTATCACCTCATTCCTAGACTACTGCAACAGCTTTCTAATTGGTCTTTCTGCCTCAAGCCTTTCCCAACTCTAGTCCATCCTCCATTCAACTATCAAATCTTCCTAAAGCACAGGTCTGATCATGGTATTCCCCTATTCAGTAAACTCCAGTGGTTTCTTACTATCTCCATGATCCAGTATAAAATCCTCTGGTTTTTAATGTCATTAATACTCTGGTCCTTTCTTACCTTTTTAGTCTTTTCATACTTTGCTCCCCTCCACACAATGTATAATCCAGTGATACTGGCCTCCTCATGTTACTCAAACAAGATACTCTGTCTCCTGACTCTTACTTTACTGGCTGTCTCCATGCTAGTAATGCTCTCCCTTCTCATCTCTGATTCCTGGCTTCTGGCTTCTTTCAAGTCTTAGCTAAAACCTTCAACTTCTACAAGAAGCTTTATCTACTCCCCTTAATGGTAGCACCTTCCCTTTGAGATTACCTCCTTTATACCGCATATACCATGTGTGTGTATAATTTTTTCACATTCATTAGAATGTAAGCTCCCTAAGGGTAGAGGTTGCTTTTTACCCTTCTCTGAGTCCTAGACTTAGATGGAGGAGGTATGTAGAGAAGGAAAGGTACCCCCATAGTGATAAGTCTTTTTGCTTCCCATCCCATCCAGATGAAGTCAGATATGTAAGAGAGGTATGCACAAAATACTATTAAAAGTATGGAGAAAGAAGACTTAGTTTCCCCCTGGAAAAATCATGGAAGGTTTTTCTGAAAGAGGCTTCTAAGTCATCCTGAAAAGCAGATAGGATTTCAGCAGGCAGGGTTGAAGACCGATGTCCTAAACACTGAGATCAGCTTGAGCAAAGAAATGAAGATAGGAAAGTGTGGTCTGACAAGCAGTCAGTTTGACTGGAGCCTGGTGTACCAGTAGGGAGCTGTGGACAACATTTTTGGAAAAGCAAAACATCAGCCTAGGGAGGGTCTTGAATCCTAGGCTAGGGAGTTTGAAATTTAATCCATAAGTAATTGAAAGCTGTAAAATGATTTTGAACAGGGAACTAACATGATCACATCTGTTCAAAGAGTAATGTGCCATTGGTATGAAGAATAGATTGGAGTGGGAGAAATTGGTGTTGGGGGCGGGGCTAGATAGGAGTGGTAGTCATGGGACTGAATCCTGGATAGTTATGCAAACAGCACTTTTAGCCTGGCTCAGGACGGGGAGCCTCTTTAGATTTATGTTAGCTCCAAGAGAATTGTTTCTCTCAATAGCTGGTGCGCCATGCTTCCTTCATATGTCTGCTTGAACATGTAGTATGCTTACCCAGATTTCCTAGGGTGTTGCTTACTTATGGGGGCAAAGAGCAAATCTGGTATATTGAAATGCTGGGGCTTTAAATGAACTTGTTGGAAGTTATCACAGCATAGAGAATAGTTAGCTGACCTTGAAGCCTGGAAGACCCACTTTGAATCCCACTTCTGACACATACTGGCTGTGCAGCCATCACTGAATCTCTTAGATCTCTAGGCAACTCTCTAAGATTACAAGTTACAGAGAAAGAGTGGAATCTGCACTGGGAGAAGGAGTTTCCTCACTTGGCACTTCCCTAAACCACTGAAATCAAAGGTCTAATAACTCTCCCTATTCCAACCCCAAACCATAGATGTTGAACATAAGAATTTACCAATATACCCAATACCCAAAAGAAATAAAGGTGGACTGCATGAATGGATCTTCAAGCCTCCAAGATGGGTAGGAAGGTAATATTGCCTTTCCCTTTTTTATTCATTTTGGTTTCATGGGTGCAGCAGGCATCATAAGAGAGGGCTAGAAGGGGTTTTGGTAAACTCCTCTTTTAGACTAGGGAGAGGGAGGTTCTTTCACAATCAGCTATCCTTCCTGATTATCAGACAAGCAATATTCTTTAAGACGGGCCCTATTCATTATGATCCAATCAAGAGTTCCTTGAGTCATCCCAGCAAGATTGGGATGCAAGAGTCACAGAATTTAAGTCTTGGAAGAGACTCTAAGGCCATTGAGTCCAACTAATACCTGATAAAAAAATCAGCTCTATGACATACCTGATAAATGGCCACCTGGATTTGCCTGAATGCTTCCCATGTGTTTCCTAGCAAGGAGATAGAGTGTGCCTCCATATCCGGTGTGCCAGGACAGTAAATTGGGGTTACCCTGATCACCTCTGTTACATGTTCACATATGGGACTAGAGGATGGTTATCTCTTTGTACTTGCAGAAGGGAAATGTGGGTATTTTTTTAGCCTGCTGATATGTTCACTGTGTGAACAAACTTATGGAAATTAGCTGGCAACAGGGTTATTTCAGTTACCCTTGTGTAGTAGGAAGGCCGAATTTATGATCTCAAATATAATCATGTATATGTTTGAATGGTCCGAAATCACAAGGTATGAGAGATTCTCTAAGGAGAAAACAACAGGAAATTTATTTAGGCCCCACCGCAGCAGAACCTTGAACCAGCCTCCCCATTCCAACATCTTGACAAAAAGACTCCAGGCCCAGAAAGCTCATCTCACAAGAGCAATCAGGAGGCCACAGAAAAACAAGATAGTATTTAGCCAAATCATTTTCACTGGCCTCACGTTCCTGATCACACTCAGGTAAGCCCTGCTTCCGCAGCTTCCTGCTTCCACTGAAGTTGTCTCCCGGCTCACCCGAGCTTCCGGTGTTCTCAAGCCCCGCTTCAATGAC
>CM053622.1:662798372-662818386 GCA_028646595.1 Phalanger gymnotis
AGGAGGAAGCATTATGAGTCTTGGGCAAGTCATTGATTTTCCTGAACCCTGGTTTCTTCATCTATAAAATGAGAATATGAATCCTTATACTACCTACCTCACAGAGATGTAGTGATGAAAGTGCTTTGTAGACCTTAAAGCACCAAAGAAATGTGACTTATTGATGCTATACTCACTGGGTGAGCCAGGAATAGGGCAAGAGATCCAGTTTGTGAAGGAATGGAGTACAAGGGATACTGTCAGGGGATTGGTGTGTGGAGTGGTAGAGCATAGGTATCAGGAAAACCAAAGGTATTAAGGTTAGAACAGGACCAACAGAATGACTTTACCAAAACTAGGCCAATGAACCAAAGAATGGTCAATGAACCTTGGACAAGCTTGCCTATTGTAATGGCAGATCTGTCTTCCTATCCCCTAAATTCCCCTAACTTTCATGGCTGGGTCCACTCAAGCTGTATTTATTTTCTTTTACCATGGTCAGATTTGAGAATAGGAAGTTTATAGTGCATTTCCCTCAGTATGGTTCCCAGCATAGCATTAGGTACATGAGGCAACTCAGTAAATGTTACAACATATATGCCATATATGACAGAGACTATGTCCATATGCAGGCTCTCCAGTGGTTGTGGCTGATTTGAAAAGTGGGCCAATGTTTAACTGGCTGGCCTGAAAGTAGACATGGAGAGAGTAGATGATTGGCTAACTAGTATGATTTAGGGGCACCAAGAAAATCCTCTTGATCAAAAATCTCTCTCACACAATGAGTCAGTTTAATTAGAAATTCTTGGATTAAGAAGATTCTCTTTTAAAATGCATATACCCTAACAGAAATTATATGATTATCCCAATAGATGCAGAGAAAGCTTTTGACAAAATACAGCACCTATTCCTATTAAAAACACTAGAGAGCATAGGAATAAATGTAGTTTTCCTTAAAATTATAAGTAGTATCTATCTAAAATCATCATCAAGCATTATATGTAATGGGGATAAGCTAGAAGTATTTCTAACAAGAAACAAGGATGTCTATTATAACCACTGTTATTCAATATTGTACTAGAAATGCTAGCTTTAGTAATAAGAGAAGAAAAAGAAATTAGAATAGGTAACGAAGAAACAAAACTATCACTCTTTGCAGATGATATGGTATATTTACAGAATCCTAGAGAATCAACTAAAAAACTACTTGAAATAATTAACAACTTTAGCAAAGTTGCGGGATATAAAATAAACCCACACAAATCATTGGCATTTCTATACAATACTAACAAAGGCTAGCAGCAAGAGATAGAAAGAGATTCCATTTAAAATAACTATAGACAATATAAAATATTTGGGAGTCTACCTACCAAGACAAACCCATGAACTGTATGAATACACACTTTTCACACAAATAAAGTCAGATCTAAACAACTGGGAAAATATTAATTGCTCATGGGTAGGCTGAGCTAATATAATAAAAATGACAATTCTACCTAAATTAATTTACTTATTCAGTGCCATACCAATCAAATTGTCAAAAATAATTTTATAGAGCTAGAAAAAATAGTGACAAAATTCATCTGGAAAAACAGAAGGTCAAGAATATCAAGGGAGTTATGAAAAATGCAAAGGAAGGTGGACTAGCTGTACTAGGTCTAATATTATATTATACATGCCAATCATCAAAACTATTTGGTACTGGCTAAGAAATAGAGTGGTGGATCAGCGGAACAGGTTAGGTACACAAGACAGTAGTAAATGACTATAGTAATTGACTGTTTGATAAAGCCAAAGACTCCATCTTCTGGGATAAAAACTCACTGTTTTACAAAAACTGCTGGGGAAACTGGAAAATAGTATGGCAGAAACTAGGCATAGACCAACATCTCACACCCTATGCCAAGATAAGGTCAAAATAGGTGCATGATTTAGACATAAAGAATGATTCCATAAGCAAATTAGGAGAGCAAGGAATAGTTTACTTGTCAGTTCTATGGAGAAGGGAAGAATTTATGAACAAATAACAGATAGAAAACATTATGAAATGCAAAATTGACAATTTTGATCACATTAAATGAAAAAGGTTTTGCACAAACAAAGCCAATGCAACCAAAATTAGAAGGAAAACAGAAAACTGAGAAACAATTTTTACAGCTAATGTTTCTGATAAAGGCCTTGTTTCTAAAATATATAGAGAACTGAGTCAAATTTATAAGAATATAAGTTATTCCCCAATTGATAAATGGTCAAAGGATATGAACAGGCAGTTTTCAGATGAAGAAATTAAAGCTATCTATAGTCATATGAAAAAATGCTCTAAATCACTATTAATTAGAGAAATGCAAATTAAGACAACTCTGAGGTACCACCTCATACCTATCAAATTGGCTAATATGACAGAAAAGGGAAATGATAAATGTTGGAAAAGATGTAGGAAAATTGGAACACTAATGCATCGATAATGGAGTTGTCAACTGATCTAACCCTTCTGTGGAGCAATTTGGAACTATGCCCAAAGGACTATAAAACTGTGCATACCCTTTGATCCAGCAATAGCACTACTAGGTCTGTATCCCAAAGAGATCATAAAAAAGAGGAAAGGACCCACATGTACAAAAATGTTTGTAGCAGCTCTTTTTGTGATGGTAAAGAATTGGAAATTGAGGGGATGCCTATCAATTGACGAATGGCTGAACAAGTTGTGGTATATGAATATAATGGAATGCTATTGTGCTGTAAGAAATGATGAGAAGGTAGATTGCATAAAAACCTAGAAAAACTTAGATAAATTGATGCTGAATGAAGCAAGCAGAACCAGGAGAACATCGTACACAGTAACAGCAACATTCTATGATGATCAACTATGATAGACTTAGCTCTTCTGAGGAATATAATGATCTAGATAATTCCAAGAAACTCAAGATGGAAAACATTATCCATATCCAGAGAAACAACTATGGAGTCCAAATGCAGATCAAAGCATACTATTTTCACTTTTTTTGTTTTTACTTTCTTGTGTTTTTTCCCTTTTGTTCCGATTCTTCTTCTACAACATGACTAATGTGGAAATGTGTTTAATATGTTTGTACATGTATAACCTGTATCAGATTGCTTGCTGTCTTGTGGAGGGGAGAGACAGAAGGAGAAAAAAAATTGGAACTCAAAATCTTATAAAAGTGAATGTTGAAAACTAAAAAAAAAAGTGTTTATGATTGATTGATAAAAATAAATAAATGAAATGCATATGCTCTTGGGAGAGTTGAGAGGAGGGTATCAGTTATTTATATTTCAGCATGAATTATTTTAATCAACTAGATCTCCACCCCAATACCTAGTTGAGATTAGCAGTCCTGGAGGAATTTTGGTGGTAGAATAGGAAAGGGGAAGGGGGGCTCTTTTTGAGCACTGGATGCTTGCTACTCCCCTCAAAGCCAGAAAATAACTTGAAGAGAATAATTATTCTAGTGCGATACAGCCATCTTGAAAAGGCTGCTTCTATACTGATTGGCAAAATAATATAAAGAGATGGATTTGAAACAATTTAAACTTAGATATTATGTGACATCATCTTGAGGCTCTTTCCCAAACTGGCCACCCCTCAGAGGCTCTCCTATGCCGTTATACCCAAGTCCTTCCTAAGATGTAGTGCCCATAATTAAACATGATACTCCATGACAGAATAATGGGGGACTACTGAGATCGTAAAATTGGAGGACACCAGAACTAGAGCTAGAAGAGCCTCAGATGCCATTTGTTCCAACCCCCTCATTTTACAGCGGAGGAAACCAAGGACCAGGGAGGTTATATGATTTATTCTTTCCAGTCCTATATGCTATATCTCTATTTGTACAACCAAAGATCATGTTAGCTTTCTTGATTGCCATACTCCAGTGCTGATTCATATTGGATGTGAGTCCACTGAAACCCACAGATAGTATTTTACATGAATGGCTATTCTGCTTTGTCTTATACTTGTGAAATTAATTGGTTTTTATCCCAACTGAAATACTTTACTTTTATTTCTATTAAATTTCATCTGGTTGAATTCAGTCTAATGTTTTAACCTGCCAAGATTGTTTCGGTGTTCGATTCTAGCATCCAACAGTCATCCACAAATCTGATAATGGCAGCATGTGAGCTAGATAATGAATCAGCTGTGGTATAGGAGAAAGACCACTGGCCTTTGACTCACAAAAACCTATGTATTAATCCTGGCTCTGTTACTCACTAGCTATGAGATTGTACAACTAATCTGGGTCACTTTGGTCTCAAAACCCAAATTTTTCTCCCAACAAATTAGTCAGTTAATTACTTTAAGAGTCCATCTCACTTTGCATGCCCAGATACTGCCAATGATTCAATACATGAAGCTTGAATTTGGAGAAAAATAACCATCCATTCATACATGATTAAGGCAGAAATTTCCCTACTATGCATCCCTTCCTTGTTTTCATGGTTTTGGGAGTCTAGCATACGATAATCTCTCTAACAAGAAATATCTCTAATTTTCCTATGATGGTAGGACCTAGACTTGAAGATGGTCTTGATGAAATTATTTCTGCCCGTTTATATATTACTTTATCATGGTGGGCTGGTTTCATAGTAACTTCATATGTGAAATAGTATCTTCTAAGAACTGATGAGAAAACTGGAACATAGTTTGACAGAAATTAGGTTTAGACCAACATTAACACTATATATCTGGAACAACAATTTGGCTAGCAGCTATCATGGGGGTGAAAGACCAACACAAGCCCAATAATGAGAACGCAGCTAACACAGATTCTTTCGATCTGCTTTACTAAGGAAAGTAACATTAGGAGGTTAACAATCTTACTTTAATCCAATATACAAATATCACTCAGCTCAGGAGGAAAAGCCAGCAACCTGAACTACAGAGCAAAAACAAACAAATTACAAACATACATTATAAACAGACGAAATATAATTCCTAGTTACCAAGAAACCATCAACATCTGGCTTGACAAGCCAGAGGGCTCTTAACTACAGCTGCCCAGAGTCTCCACATCAACACTCCTCCAAGAGTGAGAGCCCCAAGCAAACAACTTTTTTGTTCTCTTTTTTTATACACTCTTTAGCCATCATCAAACATCATCTGAGCCACCAGAACTTAGGTGCCTACTATTGGCTCTGGCCTTAGCAACTCCCCTTAAGGCCCTGGGGGCTTCACGCCCACATAGGCTTAGCACCTGCTAGATAGGGGTTTTGACCTGGGGCTTTCCACCTAGTAAGGCTCAATCAAAGACACTTAATTAATTTAGCATTCTAAAACAGTAAAAAAAAAAAAAGTCCCACCTTAATTAATATTACAATATCACAATATGCTGAATACAAATATATAACTTGAATATGTGAAAGGCCTCAGCATAAAAAAATCAGACAAGAATAAAATCAATCGCCTTTCCCATCTATGGCTAAGGAGAAACTCCTTAACTAAACAAAGGATAAAGGAGATCATAAACCATAAAATAAGCCATTTTGATTACATAAAATTTTAAATTTTTATAAAATATAATTAAAGAAGATGGAATTAAAAGAAAAATGGTAGTGGGAAGAAATATTTGCATCAAATATTAGATATATATATATAGAAAACTCACATAAATATGTAATATCAAGAAGATAAATGGTTAAAAGATATGAGCCAAGAGTTTTCAAAAGAATTTCAAACTATAAATTACCACATGAAAACATACTTCAAATTCCTAATAGTAAGAGAAATGCAAATTAAAATGACTCTAGAATTTTTCCTTTACAACCTGAAAACTGGCAAAGATAACAAATATAAAATGAAAATAGTCAATGTTGGAAGACCTTGGGAAGACAAGCACAATAATACACTGTGAACAGGTCCAATTGCCCTGAATATCAGTTTGTATTTATGCAAGAAAAGTGACTAAATTACACATACTCTTTAATTTTGTAGGTGATCTCTCTACTGGGGATATGTAAGGATACATACACATATCCACATGTATGTATTAAATACTGGGGATATAGGTATATAGATATGCACACACATACATTGTCACAGACATACATATATATGTATGTGTGTATACATATAAACACACATATGTATGTAGAAAGCAGAAACAAAGTCCAAAGTATATCAAAATATTGTTAGTAGCACTCTTTGTGCTGGCAAGGCAGTAGAAACAAAGTAGAAGACTATTAATTGGAGAATAGCTGAAAAAACTATGGTATATCACTGTGATAGAATATTATCATGTAGTAAGAAAAGACAAATATAAAGGATTCAGCGAAATATGTACAGATTTCTATGAACTAATACAGGGGAAAATTAATCAGGAACAAGAGACTGATGGACACAATGACTGTAGCAATGTAAATGGAAAGATCACTAAAAGTATTAGATTGTGAGCTCCTCAAGGACAGCGACTGCCTTTTGCCTCTTTTGTATCCCTAGTACTTAGCATAGTATCAGACACATAGTAGGCATTTAATAAATGTTTACTGACTGATGGACTGAAAGCAGAATTCAGAGCAGTTGGAGAAACCAGTCTTGGGGAACAGAAAATATACCTCTCCCCTCATGGCAGATGGGAGGGTGGGATAGGGAACAAAAATTTATTAAGCTTCTATTATTTGCCACATACTGTGCTAAGAGCTTTACAAATATCCTCTCATTTGAGTTAGGAGACTACCTGGACACAATACTGTATACATTTTCAGATATAGTTACTATATAAGATATTTTTACTTAATTCTTTATCTTTGCCCCAATAGCTAGATTGGTCTAAAGGGAAGAGGTTGAAATGATTGTGATACAAAAACAATAGGTATTCATCTCATATGTTCAGTCATGTCCAACTCTTCATGATCCCATTTGGGGTTTTCTTGGCAAACATACTGGAGTGTTTGACATTTCCTTCTCCAGCTCATTTTGCAGATGAGAAAACTGAGGTAAACAAGATTAAGTGACTTCCCCAGGGTCACACAGCTAGTAGATGTCAGAGGATGAATTTGAACTTAGGAATATGAGTCTTCCTGACTCCAGACCCAGCACTCTATATGCTGTGCCACCTAACTGCCCCATTCATGACATATAGATATAGATAAAGATTTTTAAAAGGGATATTATTGTATTAGATTCAACAATGGTCCCATGTACCCTACCACACCTGGTCTCATCTCTCTCAACTTGCCAAAGTTTTGGTCTTGATGCCTTTACTTCCCCTCCAGTCACTTATATTCCTCAAGCCCTTACATCCTGGCATTCTTCTTTACCCCTCAACTGAAACTCTTCTCTCAAACACAACAACTTCCTGCTGCCTGATCCAAAGACCTTTCCTCAGTCTTCTTGTCCTTGTTATCTCTGTAGTTTCTGACTTTGCCAAACACTATCCTTCTGGACATGTTCCTACTCTTGGCTTCAAAGACATGAGACTTTCTTACTTCCATTTCTATCTCTTCTCCCTGTCTTCTTTCATGGCAGTTGTCTTCCCCATTCTTTAGTGTTGATGCTCCTGAAGGAGCACTTTTGCTGTCCTTGGCTTTCTTCTTTTTTTGTCTCTATCCTCTCTCCCCTGGCTATGTCATTTCCTTCTGCAGTTTCTCTCTCTGTTGTCTCTGGGCACATAACTACCCAACCTGTATGTCTACAATTCCTTGGCCAAACCTAATAAGATAAGATTTATTAGGGATAAATGTACAGTGGATTCCAAAAACAGGCTTCACAGGTTGGAAACATGGTTAGACAGCAGTTCATCTGAATGAGATCCAGGCATTTCGGTACACTGCAAACTCAGTATAAATCAACAATGAAATGGGGGTGGGGCAGTCATAAGAACCAACATGATCTTAGGTTACATTGAGAGGTGTAATGTCAAGAATAAGGAAGGAGATGGACCTACTATTTTATTCCATTCTGCTCATTATTTTAGAGGGACATTTTTAGGAAAGGCGTTGATAAACTTGAGTCACCAGAGAAAGGCAACCAGGATGGTGAAAATCCTTGGGATTGCACAGGACTGGTTGTAGAAAATGGAGAAAGAAAGGGGGAGATAGTTCAGTGGACTACTAGTAAATGTTTAATAACTGGCTATCCAGAAGAAAAAAAAATTCACAAGCAACATGTTTGATCTGCATTATTAATGTTCTCTGCATCACTTTCTAAAGTCTAGACAATCAACAAACAATAAATCAAAGCCTGATTTGTAGTTTGCCTATTTGTGAGAGGTAAAAGCTCACACTGAAAAATCGACAACCCTGGCTTTCATGGACCTGTGGAGCTATTTTCAGCCCATAAAGGACCATTTTGGGGAAATTAGTCTTGTTCTGCTTGGCTCCTGGGGGCAGAATGAGGAGCAAATGGGATGAAGTAACAACAAAAAAAATTAGGTTCAGCGTAAGGAATATTTTTCTAACAATTAGAGTTACTTGGAAGTAGAATGGGGCTGTCTCAGAAGGTACTGCATTCTCCTTCACTTCGGGTCTTCAAGCAAAAGCTGGATGGTCATTTGTCAGTTATGATACAGAGGGGATTCTCATCCAGGTGCAGATTGGATGAAATGTTCTCTTAGTTGGTTCCTTCCTACCCCAAGATTCTGTGATTCAATGATTGTTCTAATCCTTTTTTTCCCCAAATGGGAAGCCATCAGTGATGGGAAGCCATAAAGAACAACTCCAGAGAACAATTCCGTGGAATTTCAGGTGGAGACTCTTCAGTGACCCAGAGTGCTGAGGACAGGAAAATATAGCTGAATTAGGAAGATTTTTATTTTGATACTTTTTTTCCTTTTCTGGGTAAAGAGAAATTAGTGCCTATGCTTTTGACCCAACTATATCATGTTTTGTTCAGCAAAAGTCAGGGTCAAAGCTGCTCAAATGTATAAGAAGGCCTGAGAGCCTTTTAAAGAAGCATTTTTTTTAAAGAATAGAGAAAACACAAATTCCAGATGGTTCAAATTCAGTTAAAAAATCCAATGCTAATAGTTTCCTTTGGGTTCTAAATGCTGAGAAAATAATACTCTTTCCTTGACTTCAGCCTTAGAAGGAGTCATTCATCTCTTTCCCTCAGCCAAGGGACAGTGTAGGCAGGATCACAACAATGACTTGGTCTTATATTTGCATAATATGCAAGTAGAAAAGGCTGTTGGTGTCATTCATTTGACTACTGGCTGAGGTGCCCAATAGATGGGGCAGACTGGGAAAACCTTGGTACTTATTTTCAAGGCTGCTTCACTATTGTTTCATTTGAATAAAATGGGGATACTCGATTCTTTCTTTCCTTGAAGAATATCATTAATAACAGTCCCTGCTGACAGAATGGGAGGATAGCTAGGGTCATTCTGTGGTCATTTCAGAGTCAGCTTTAGCCCCTAGGTGACTATCTCTCTCACCAGGTTTTGAGCTCAGGGTCTGGCCTTAGGTGCAGCAGTGAGTAGGGGTGCAGTGGGGAGAGGTCCCAAAGTCATGTAGTGTGACTGGCTAAGCTGAGAATTTGGCCCCACTGTGGAGCAATAGGAGATCCCTGGAACAGGGAACATTTGGCAACCATGAAGCCTTGGGACTTGGCCCTATGCCACTGCTGTAGGGGAATACAGCAGCAGCCACTAGAATGGAGAAAGAAGGCTTTTGCTTTTCCTTTCTTGCTATTAACCTTACCCTTCTCTCAGTGCCTAGGTTTTATATCCCGTCACCAGTCATTAGTTCGGTGGTGGGAGCGATCACGCTGGCTGCGTAACATTCCCATATACTATATATGGAAATATGGATTGACCGATATTCCATAGCTTTTGGCCCACCAGGGAGCACAATTAGCTGGTGTTTGAATTAGGATTTAGAAAGTAGGAACATAAGGCACATTTTACAGTTAGCCAATAAGCATTTTTTTAAGTACCTGGTATGTGCTAGGCACCGTGATGAGCAATATATCATATACACATAATTGCTTGCATGTTGTCTCTCCACTATTGGAATATGAGCTCCTTGAGGGTAAGGATCATCTTTTTGCCTTTCTTCGTATTCCTGGTACTTAACAAAAGCTGTTGACTGCATGGTTCAAAGTTTATAAAGTGCCTTCTTCACAAGAACCCTTTGAAGTAGGCTGTGTAAGTGTTCTTAGCCCTATTTTGAAGAACGGGAATCTAGGACTAGGATGGTAAGTGGCAGAGACCCAAATGTTCTCACTCCAAGTGTGGTGTTCCATTCATTTTATTACCATCTTCCCAGGCTGCTCCCATATACTGGTTGGCTTTGAGAAAATCAGCATCAGACAAGTCAGTTCATCACACACACACACCCATACCCTCTCTTCTAATTAGATAAGTCAGTTCTTCTCACATACACACACACACACACACACACACACCCCCATACCCTCTGTTCTAATTCCCCAAGTCTTACTGAGACATTTGTCTAGCATGTTTAATATTAAATCTGGAAAGCTGATGTTGGAACCTAAGGTCTAGTAACTAAGCTGTTATAAATCCCACCCTCCTGTTCAACTGAAAGTTTGATCATCACCTTGTTTAAAAATTCTGCTTATCCATTTGACTTTCAGAATGTGCTTGGATGGACAACTTCGCTAATTCGAAGCTGGGGAAATTCTCATGATGCCACAAAGGGATTTTCTATGGTTCTCCAGTGACACCTGCTCATCATCTCCCCCTCAAAAAATGTTCATTGGGGTGAGTTATCCCTAAGGCTCCACTTTTATTTGTACAGTGTTTTCGTAAATGGTAATAGTTCTATCTGCTTATGTGACCCTGAAGACATTAGGCCTGAAATTTTAATAAAATAATTAAGGTGACCTTTAGCACCTAGTAGGGTGTGAGCAAGGCAAAGGATAATTTTGCAGGATATTACGAAAATTCTGGAAATCTGCTTTCTGGAAAATCAGCTAGTTTGAAATATAATTTCGAATGTGCTTGCAAATCTACTAAGTATTATTTCAAAATTGTTTGCAAATCTGCTCAAGGTACATGCATTGCAGAGCATAACTTCTTACATGCCATATTGCTGTAAACATACACAAATACACTGCACATCCATTTGGCTTAGTGCTGTTTATAATTCTCATAGGGTGGTCTATACACCCATTTAAAAAAGTTATTCATGTAACGGTTCAAGAACTTTTACTTAAAAACTATGTTACCATTTGTAATACCAATAAACAAAAAAGAGAAAAATTTCATCACCCCTATTACCTTTGAGGGAACTGGAGAATCTTAATTGAAAACAGTTTTCTGTTTTGTGTTTCCTGGCATTTCCTCTCATTAAGTTTCAAAAACCATACCAAGGGAATAAACCCTTGTCTCTTAGGAGGTACTATATATCTTTTACACATATTTTCTTGGCTGGAAATGGGAAAAAAAGAGGGTCTCTGAGTCCTGGGATTTCCTAATCTGAACTAATGATTTCGCAGTATGTAAATGATAGCGCAGAAAAACAGTGAAAATTCCACGGTTAATCAGATCCTACTCATTCTGCTGTTTTTTTTTCCTAGGTACAGATGGAGAAACCACCCTTGTAACAGTTTCTAAAAGAAAGAGGGAGCAGGTGAGCTGGAGTTAATAGAGGCACCAGCTGACTTCCATAGGCTTGTGATGTGCTAGGTCTCTGAGGAACCGATTTCCAGAGAGGAAAGCACTTGGCGAATGGTGAGAGTGTGAGCAGGTTCCACTAGATGTACCTAAGAATTTTCACAGCATCTAGATAAAAAGTCCTCCCACCAAAGCCAAACCATTGCATCTCTGCAAGGATCTCTTCATCGCTTATACTTAATGTGCTGGGTGCCTGAGCAAATTTCAGGGGGGGAATGCAAACTTGTGAAATAAACATTTTTGGGAAATCTCCAGATTGTTTCAGAATCAGCAGGACACATTCGCCAGCTACAATAGGTTCACTTTCATGTGGACGCCGTAGCAGGCAAGACTTCCAAGTAAAAACTCTGAATGTGAATTTAGCTAGTTTTGGATAAAGACGCCTTTCAGCGTCAATAAACACCATGAATGCAGCCACGGTAGTTACAACTTAATGAGATGAGGGGAAGTGCACCGGGTCAGGCCTCATCTCCCGCCCTCTGTCATGCTAATCAGCTGGGTAGCCTGCAGCTGAAAAACTGCTGGAATTTTTATTTGCATTTCATTTACTTGGAAGGAAATTGACCCAGATGGCCCACAAAGGCAGGGGAAGGCTGGCGAGCACTGTAGGGCTGCACACTTTTCAGAGGGCCTGCACTTGTCTGCCCAGCCCTCTTTGAGCCCAGCACATAAAAGATTAAAACAGCGTAAGGGAATTGATTTCATGATTTTTAGATAATTTCCCCAAGATTTCAGAAAAGACCTCGAAAAACTAATTTAATCAGTGCGCAGCTCAATAGTAATTAAGGGGAAGAAAAGCTGAGATAATGAAAGAGGAGGTGGGGATTTTTGCTGTTGCTGGTGGGAACCTTTCTTAATTAGGAAAAGTCTAAAAACTAAATGATGTTAATGGAGACAAGCATAAACATGGATGGTGGAGGCGCCAGAGGCCCAGGCAGGACCAATGATGGATTGCCGGAGCAGTTAATCTTCCTGAAAGAAAGCAAAAATGATTGACCATGGAGGTGCCCCCAGCTTGGCATTCCCATAAGCATTTGCCCAAATCAAGGAGGTTGGAGCAGCTGGAAGGGCTTGGGGACTTGTGTGTCATTCTCTTAACCCTTTCAACTAGAGATCCTTTTCATAGAGAGTTCATCCAGGTAAGGGTCCCATCTCCAAACTCAATCTTTGGACTGAAACAAGCATCCTCTTCTGTCTCTGTCTGTCTCTCTCTCTCTCTCTCTCTCTCTCTCTCTCTCTCTCTCTCTCTCTTTCTCTCTCTCTCTCAGAAAAAGACTTCCAAGTGGCTCAATCTGCAGTGGATTGGCTAAAAAAAATGCTCCTGGGGTCCTCTCCATCTCCAGGAGGTGATAGGCACACTTCCTCCCTGAGATTCAGCTATGGGGGAAGTAGGAAAGGAGATAAAAGTCCAAAGATAGGTGTTTTTGTTTCCCTAAGGAAAGAACTGTAGAAACTGCAAATTGAGACGCTAGCTAGTGTTAATAATAAACATAGTTGTTTTTTTTTTCGGTCATTAGCCAACCGGAGCCACTCTATCCTTCTAAGCTATGGATCTAGGTCTGCCTAGAGCCCTGACAGTCCCTTTGGGGTCAATTGGGCAGGACTATTCAAAGTACTTGGGCCTACTTCCCTCATATACAGGCTAGGGGCTACCAAACAGTCTCTACTGTAGTACTACTGTACTCTCTACATGTACAGAGAGAAGGAGATAATTTTTTTATTTAGCAATCCTCGCTAAAACTATCAAGAAAGAAGAAATGGAATATGCTTCTTACTATCACTGTCTTTAGCCATGCTTAGTTCAAATATGAGACACAGTGGATAGAGCCTGGAGTCAGGAAGACCTGAGTTCAAATGTGGCCTCAGACACTTATTAGATGTGTGACCCTGGGTAAGTCACTTAACCCTATTTGCTTCAATTTCTTCAGCTGGAGAAGGAGCTGGGAAACCACTCCAGTATCTTTGCCAAGAAAACCCCAAATAGGGTCACAAAAAATCAGACACAACTGAAAAACATGAACAACAGTTTAGAAAGATATTTCATATTCATTAGGGTTTTCTTTTTAGTCATATCTCATTCATCCTTAGATTACTACTCATAGAAAAACCATACGTGTGTGTGTGTGTGTGTGTGTGTGTATGTGTACACCCAAATATCTTTTTAATAATTACAGGTGAGACCTTTTTACAACAAATACTTTGTCTTGATTCAAAGCAACTTAAAGCAACAGTAAGGTCATAAGAGCACTGGACGTGGGACCAGGAGATATTTTTTCTACTCCCACCTTTGCTCCTAGCTAGCTGCATGATTTGGAGTAAGTCAGCCTCCCTCAGCTATCCTTCTTTCCTCAAATCTCAGGATATTCAGTTAGCTCTTGCCTTAAAGATATTCTAGCCTATAGTATAATTATTTGTGTATATGTTACTAGAGTATAAGCTCCTTAAAGCCAAGGAATCTATTTTATTTCACCTATGTATCCCCAGGATTAACCTCCTTCCCCAACATGGTAAGCCCATACCCCATTTCTGGTTTTGGGCTTGCCTGATATTGGGCACTCAAGCAGTTTGGTAACCTCCTTCAGGGAGCATCTGGAGCAATCTAAGGGGCATCTGATGTGATGTCCACACTAACTTTTTTTTTTCTCTCTCTCTCTCTGGACAGCCTCATTTATTTTGACCTGCCCTCATGTCCACACATTTGAGCTTCTTGTCCAGATCAGGAGGCAGGGGAGCATGGAGCCATAGCCTTTCAACCAAGATGCTACACTACTCATAATCTCTCTTAAGATTCTAGGAGTAACCCTATATAAGGAGATATACTCTACTATAGATTACTATAGCTCCTGAGTCCCCATTGTGGCAGTGTGTTTACAGAGTCAAATACTTCATAAGCATAGTACAGTCTTGCATAGGTGCATATGAATGCATATGTCTATATATGAGCATGATTATAGATATCTAATTATGTCTACGTAAGTAAGTGTACATATGTATGTGTGTAAACATGAATACATCTGTGTATATATGTGCATGTATGCGTGTGTATAAATATATGTATGTGTATATATAAATATATGTATAAACATATCTGTGCTTAATTGTACCATCTTGGGGGAGGAAGAGGGAAAAAAAGAACAAAAAAGTACACAGCAGAAAACCAAAGAAAACTTACAAGGAAGCAAAGAAAAGATGGAGAGCTCAGAACACAATGCATGGTATTTATTATATAGGCTTTCTTGAAATGGAAATTTATTGCTGTATATTTTGAATCCTCTCTTATGTTCTGCTGTGTACATGGCAATGCTATTTTTCTTTTCTTATTTTGTATTTAAGTTTTAATATATAAGTTTATTATTGTTTCTTTTTCTTTTCTTATTGTGTATTTAAGCTATTGTATTTATGTTTAAAATAAATTAATAAAGGGTGGACAATTGGTGATAGGGACATGATGGAGACTGCCAGCTCCTCTCCTGTCAGCTTCTTCCCAGAGTCTTATTTTCCTTTCAGCAATCTGAAGTGGGGTTGGCATCTTCCATCTTCTCTCTCCAAGCTGGAAGCCAGAAGCACCCTCAGTGACTGCAGAACTCAAAATGATTGAAGAGACTCAGAGACTGAAGAGATTTGAAGAGCCTGGTGCTCTCCTCTCTCCTGTTTTTATCAACTCCACCCTGGCCCTCATGAAGGGGCAGGACATTAATCTCTACCAATGAGGAGACAGTACCATACCAATGGGTTTTGGGACTCAGGTTACGTACAAAATCAGACACTAACTATTAAACACAAAATATTTACTAAATAATAAGGCAAAAGCAACAGTAATTATAGGATTTACCTTTGCCTTCTATTTTACAAAATGTTATGATATCTAGCTAGGTAGATAACACGGTTATTAAGTGCTTACTATGTGCCAGTTATCATGCCACACTCTGGGGATGCAAACATAAAACAACAATAAAAACAAACTAAAACCTTAAGACACTGAAGGCATTTATATTCTACTAGGAGAAGACGAAACATAACGAACAACTAGAAGGCTATGGAGATGTTGATTAGAGGGGAAGGAGGGTCTGAGGCAAAGCAGTACTGAGAGTGAGTTCAGCTGGAAATGAAGTGAACATGGGGCTGGGACCCCCTCAAGAAATGGTATTCCCAGCCAGGAAGCTTAGACTTCAGGGTGGAGTCATCCTGAGTGGGGCATGGCAGCTGATGGGGAGACAGTTTAATACACAGACAGGAGGAGTAGGAATTAGCTCTTCCCCATTCAGCACAGCAGCTGAAATGCTCTTTCAGATGACCTGGCCTATCTCCATCCAATCAGCAAAGCAATGTCATTCTTTCCAAAAACATGTGCCCAGCAGAACACTAGATGACAAAGCTGGAAGCGATATTCCCCTTTGCCTCCTATGCTGTTTGTCTCAGGCTTCCCATGACTGTCCTGTGCTCAGCTTCCTCCTCCTCTATATTCTTTTCTGACTTCTTATATTTTCCAGTCCTTCAGATTAGAGCCTCTTTAAGATCAGTGACTCATCTTGACCTTATGAAGTAAAGTGCAAGAAACCCACTTTTCTGGCATATATGATACCAACAGTCCTCATATAATATTATAGTCCCCAAACAGTTACTTGATTTATACTTTTGTTAATTATAACATTTAAAAATCTAGAGACAGTCCCATGCAAATGGTGGGCTACTGTGTCCTGCAACCATTGTTACCTCGAGTGTTGTTCTACCTTCAAGTAAGTAGTCATCTGAGAGCCTGCTTTCTGTTTGGTCCTAAGAACAGTTAGTCTTTCATACATTTTATCTAAGAGTCTGTGCTTCTTCTCAAGTTGTGTTTTTTTTCTAGTTTTCCTTACCCAAAAGTTCATTTTGTGCCCCATTTGGCAACTAAATTGATCATGTTTAGGAAAAGGACTGTACCATACATTGCCATGTTTGAAGCATCTTCTTGCTAAAAGAAAGACTTCCCATCAGATCTGCTTTATCTTCAAACTCTATAGACTGGCAATGTGAGTTCTAGTATGGACATTTTCCAACTTGCCAAGGGGTTATATCCCCAAACTTCATTTGTAAGTCAGTTATTAGGCCCTTGAAGGCATTTTCCCATGGAAACATTGCAATGCATGGTGGAATCTAGGTTCTCAAACCAGAACATAATGTATTTATAATAATTGACATTTGCACCAAGAAATAGTAGAAAACAATCTTGTTGCTAAAATAATTAAAAAGAAGATTACATTGAATAAGAAATATTGCAAGCAGTTTTCTTTGATGATAGTGCTTAAGAAAAACAGGTTTAAATGGAGGATGAGCAAATAATTGGAGGCTTTAGTAAGGATTCTAAAGGGGACTTTTAAGAACTTTAGAGGTTGAGGGTATTAGATCTTTCTTAAAGGCAATTTCATAGTTAAATATAGAGTTTTCCTTAATATAGACATGTCACTAGCATGTCTTGTTAGCTATAATTATGTAATACATGTAAATATATATATAGTTTGCTATATATTTTGGGTCTACAATTTTGTTGTTCATCCCTTGTCCACCCTCAATTTTCCTGCGAATCTCACCAGCCAGAGTTATACATTCTGATAGTACACCAAAAAAAAAAAGACAATTTACTTAAAATAGAAATGGAAGAATAACATCTGGAGTCATTCTCCACTTACCTCACAAGGTTTGTTTCCCATATGAAAAGCACCCCAGGTTCAAGGCATTCTGTGGGTCCATAGCTACTCAAAACTCATAGCTCAAGAGCTCCTATGGGCACATTTAAAATTAAGAGTAAGCCAGAGAACATAATTAGTTTAAGACAAAGACATTTAATGGAACAATATAATAAGAAAAGTTGTATCAAAACACTTCTCTCATAAACCTGGACATAGTCTTCTACAAATATATACACTATTGAGGGGAAAGTGAGCACACAAAGACAACATGTGGGAAGAGACACACGTATATGTAAGGAATGTGTTGCCTGGGCACATGCATGAAGGGACATATATGTATACACATAGAGCATATGCACAGAGGGGCAAATCACACCTCAGAGGTTGAAGGGATGCTGATATCTTTTGGTGATGTCATACAGGTCTGGCTAGGCCTGCTCCCTCTACTGGCCTCCAACAGATGTGTCTTCTTTATTAGACACTGCTCCCCTGCATATGTCCTTGCCGTACCCTGCCAGGAGGTCTCAGTGGCCACATAATTATGAAACCTCTCTGGTTCCAGCTTGTGACTTCAGCCGAAGTCCTCAATTATAGTGCTATCTCTTCCTGATAAGAAGAGGTCTGTGCTGCATCCTTTCCATTCAAAGTCCCAATGGAGGTGATGCTATAACACACAAGTGAATTGGATTTAAGCAAAGGAGGGCTGTGCAAAATCATCAGCCTCACTTTCTCCTCCAGAGCCATTTTCTCCTTAGCAGGGAAAAACTCTTACCTTAAGGGGAATGGCCTATCTTGTTCATTTCGGAATTTTGCTTCATCTCTGGTAGGAGAGTCTTTGCTCCAAGGACCAAACTCTTCAGGAGAAAGAACAGAAGTCACTTAGCTTAATGTTGACCAAAAAAATCACATCTACTCATGCTCACGTTCACCCGATCATTTCCCAATAGGGTTCCTTCTGCTACCGAGATTCCCTCACTTATTGACGCCTGATACCTTCTTGTTATACAATGTTAAGATACTATGCCCTTCAACACACAGAAACATTGTAAAGACAGCACCCTGTTTTTTCTGAATTGAGTAAATCCATCCAGCACCATATTCCAGTCTAGGGACTCATTCCACCAAACATTAGTCAGAGTCTCATTCCTGCCTAGTGGGTTGTTTGCCTCCTTACATTAGGAGCTCTGGTTCATCTTGTTTATTGCCTAGATTTTGTACATTTACAGATAGACATTTGAGCTGATGGCTTTACTGCTTGTCCTTTCTTGAATTTTGTGTCTTATGAGCTTCCCAACAGCTCTTCTTCCGACAATGTAGGGACTCTGTTTGGTGTCTGGCTTGTTGGGTAGATGTAGAGAGTTTTCTCCCTCCTCCTTCCTTTTCAGTTTAAAGCTCATTTGATTAGATTTGCAAGATATCAGGTACCACCTTAGGTGGTACAGTAAACAGAGTGCTGGGTCTGGAATCAGGAAGACCCGAGTTCAAATCCAGCCTCAGACACTACTAGCTGTGTGATTCTGGGCAATTTTCAATCACCTGTTTGCCCCAATTTCTACATCTGTAAAATGAGCTAGAGAAGGAAATAGCAAGTGTCTCTGATAAAGGCCTCATTTCTAAAATATATATGTATAAGAATACAAGTCATTCCCCAATTGATAAATGATCAAAGGATATGAACAGGCAGTTTTCAGATGAAGAAATTAAAGCTACTCTAAATCACTATTGATTAGAGAAATTCAGAGTAAATGAAATGTGAGGTACCACCTCACACCTGCTTAACAACCGTTAACAGCAACATTGTGGGATGATCAACTAAGATAGATTTAGCTCTTCGAAGCAATACAATGATCCAAGACAATTCCAAAAGACTCATGGTGGGAAATGCTATCCACATCGAGAGAAAGAACTGTGGAGTCTGCATGCAGATCAAAGCAGACTATTTTCTCTTTTTTGTTTTTTCTTTCTCGTGGTGTTTCGATTTCTTTCACAACATGACTAATGTGGAAATGTGTTTAATATGATTGTACATATATATCAGATTGCTTGCCATCTGGGGGAGGAGAGAAAGGAGGGAGGGAAGGAGAAAAAAATTTGGAACTCAAAATCTTATAAAAGAGAATGTTGAAAACTATCTTTACATGTAATTGGAAAAAATAAAATACTATTAAGGAGAAAAAAAAGAAAATGGCAAACCCCTCCAGTATCTTTGCCAAGAAAACTCCAAATAGGGTTATGAAGAGTTAGTCATGACCGAAGTAACTGAACAACAACATATCAGGCAAAAACATTTTTGCCAGCTCTTTCAAGGTATATTCTATTCCTTGCTAGGCACCTGTCATTCTCATATTATAAGCCATAGTCTAAAAAATCAAAATCCAATTCTGACACCATTTTATGGCTGAGGAAACCAAAGGAAACAGGGTTAAATGACTTGTCCAGAATCACACAGCTAGTAAGTATTTGAGACTAGATTTAAATTTGCTGTACTACAAGCCCAGCCCTTTATGTATTGTACCACCAGTTGCTTCATAAAGGTAAAGTTGATAGACTTCTCCCATAGATCCATTAAGACTAGGAGTTTTTCCATACCCCGCCCCCCCCCATTTTGGTAGATTTACAGCTAAATTCTTTCTTTCTCAGAGACTGGATTATTTAAGATCTCTGTTGGGTTTTCTGTTAGTTTGTATATTTTATATTTTTAAAGGTATTCCTCTGTTTCTTTTGTGTTCTTAGTTTTGTTAGCATATAACTGCATAATAAGTTCTGATAATTTTT